>CM076575.1:1037862039-1038254141 GCA_034641835.2 Pinus albicaulis
CTTTTATGTCACATGGGACACCTTTGTGTTCCTTCAAGCGAGCGTGCCAAGATGATATGGGAAGCACACTACAGTCGAGTCGCCGGGCATTTCGGGGTCGAGAAAACAGTAGCAATCCTGCAGAAGTATTTCTATTGGCCGAACCTTCGAAAGGATGTCGAGAAGCACATCAGATCCTGCACTGCTTGTGCCATTGCCAAACCGACCATCAAGAAGCAAGGCCTATATACTCCTCTACCTACCCCTAGTCGACCTTTGGAATCCATCTCCATGGATTACATGTCGGGCCTGCCTTCTACTAAGCAGGGAAATGACTGTGTTTTTGTGGTCGTCGACAGATTCTTGAAGATGGCCATTATGGCGGCCTGCAAGAAGAATATCACAGCAGAAGCCACCGCTAAACTCTTCTTTGAACGAGTGTGGGTGCACTTTGGGATCCCACAGTCTATCATATCAGATCGAGATAGCAGGTTCCTCAGCACATTTTGGTCCAGCCTCTGGTCAATGTTTGACACAAAGCTCACCAAGTCCACAGCTTTCCATCCCCAAACAGATGGCCAGACAGAGGTCGTCAACAGAATGATTGTACACATTCTGCGCATGTACAATTCAAAGAATCCCCGCACATGGGACGAGAGCCTCCCCTATGTACAACATAGTTATAACCAGGCTCTCCACAGTTCAATTGGCCATAGCCCCTTTCACGTGGGCTTGGGATTCCAGCCACTATGTCCCATTGACGTAGCCATGCCATTTGCAGCTGCTCAAGCCGATTCAGCGCACGTCCAGTTTGAAGTTGACAAAGCAAGTAGCTTCATCGAGCGCATTCAACACATCCGCCAACAGGTTCATGATATATTGGATAGAGCCAATGCGAAGTACAAGCAGCGCCATGATCAACACCGGGTGCCACACAACTTCCAGGTGGGCGACAAAGTATGGCTGCATTTGCAGAAGGAGCGCCTCACTAGACCTCACCGCAAGCTTCACCCACTCCGATACGGGCCGTACACCATCACCAAGGCTGTAGGGAACAATGCTTTTGAGCTTAGTATTCCACCATTCCTTGGTCTGCACCCAGTCTTCAATGTGGATCGCCTTCGTCCTTACTTCCCACCTCTACTGGACACTTCAGACATTGCAGAACAACTCACACCAACAGAGTTAAACCCAGACTGCATGGAACAGGCCACCACAGATTGTATCATGGACATGCAAATTAAGAACACTCGCCAACAGAGGATCCAACCGTATCGGGTTGTCAAAGCTGGCCAACTCCTGCACCAAGGAAAGTGGTTCACCAGGGACCAAGTTCAGCAGAAATTTCCTCATCTCATGGAGGAACTTAACGCAATGGGGACCATTGCTTCCAAAGGGGGGAGGAATGATCCAGGTGGATATTGGTGGCCACCCACCTATTCCACTTGGCCCCCCACCATTGTCTCTTTCAGTTTTTCAGTTTCGGCATAACTTACTATTTTTAGCAGTTTTTCGGGTCCTGAACTTCCGGAGCCGTTTTGAGGCCCTAAACGACGTTTTTTGGGTATGCTTTTACCAACGAATTGGATCATCCAATTCGTCCCGACAGTTGTAGTCCTCGGATAGAGCTTTCTAATGATGTATCATGTGCATCAAACGGAGATAGGATGCCAAAGTTACGTCCCTGGGAAGTTGAAACACCAATTTACCCAAATGGGGCCCATAGTTGTGGCGCTTCATCTCCTAGGGTTAGGTTTTTGGGATGTTTAGGGTTCTCCATTGTTTCTCAATAATAAATAGGCCCTCGAGCCTCATTGTAACTCGGCCGAGGTTCAGAGCCGCCCACATCCCTCTCGTGAGATAGCTACCAGCTGCCCTAGCTAGTTTTATTTCCATTCGTCTGTAGTTTAAATTTCAAATTTTTTGATATTTAATGAAATTGTATAAGCTAATTTTACTCGGTGATCTCTCGTATTTATGGTTATATGTTTATTCTGTTGTGTTCCTACATAAATCTGGATCATGTCAACAGGTTAAACGCTGGCTGAGAAATCTTTATTTAAATGTTTTCTTCCAACTGTGTTATTTGAAAATGATTTAATTCAGTTTAAGCATAGGAATGTTGGCGTTCCCTCATCTTATTGCCTTAGCTAAATATTATTTTTGAATGTTACTTTCAGTATATGTTGTGTGAAGATGAACTGAGGAAGATATGGTGAGCCCTGGTCCCAGTCTTGTTTGCATAATTGTTTGATTGTTTCCCTTGGAATGTGTTAAAAGCTGGATAGTTTCAAAGTACTTACCAGATCTTAGGCCATTCTGTGTTATCTCTGTGATTGTCTTGGAAGTAACTAAGTAAAGAAGAACTAGGAGAGAATTTGTGGTGAGCCCGGCGCGCTAGTTTCTACTCCAAAAGTTGCCTTCAAGTTTCCCTTTGTTTTTATATGTTTTCTATTGGAAGTGTATCGAAGGCTGACTAGTTTCAAAGTACTTACCAGATCCTAGGCTGCTCTTTGTTCTGCATCTGTTCATTTCCCCTTCTTGATGTATCACTCCATTCCATAAATCAAACCTTAAAGAGATCCTTAGGCATAGATGACTTGCCCCATAGACCACTCTTGGCTCTTGTTGTTCCAATTAAATCCTATTATGACCCCATAGCCCAATGGACTGAAAACCTGCCATCGTTTTTCATCTCGACTAAAGCTTACTCTGGCTGCTTGCAACTTCTCACTTTTGAACCTCTTTACCTTTGGGAATTTTCACCTCTAACAACAATCATGTTCAACCATCCAAAAAACAAACAAACCCTTGGTCATCATAACTAGCCTAATATCATTACCCCAAAATTCAAAGACAAATCCATCTTTATACCTATTGGAGAGATCCCTCTCCGGATTCAGGAGGGCTAGATCCAAGAATCCCAAAGTTGGTTGAAACGATGATGTTTCTATAATTAGAATCTGCCAATCTTGCTAATAAATTACAGATTCCTAACACAGTCTTGGGACAATCTCCCATGCGTTGTTCTTGAAAATGGAGTCATAATCCTCCACCATTGCATCAACCCAAATTGGTTGATGCAATGCCTCCTGAAAGAAAGATGGTTCTATCACAATACACTTTCCCATAAGAGCCATGTATCCAGTAAACATGTCTGGAGATTATCTTTGTCTGCGCTGTGAAGTAGGGTCTCCTACATTCCCTACTGCATCACGTATCAATCTATCAGCTTCCATGGTGCACCTTCTACCATTTATGGTGGATGGATCTGCATGAGTGTTTTTTTCCACTCCATGATCCTCTGCATGTGGCTGCTCCACATATTAAGGTCCACTTTTGGGAACCAACAGTTCCTCCTCTACATGAAATCCAGCTCCCTCTAAAGGGAAAATTGCATGGATTTCTCCTCATCAAATTTTATATCCTGTCACACAACAGCCATTTTACTGTTTGGAAAATACACCGGATAGTTTTGGGGAGTTTCAATGTACCCCACAAAAATCCCAATCTCAGTTGTTGTTTCCAGCTTCTTCCTAGCATTTTTGGTCACATGCACATAAATAGAAGAGCCAAAAATCTTAAAATGTGAAAGATCAGGTTTCTTACAAGTAGAAGCCTCTTCTAGTGTAATGATGCCAAGTATCCTATAAGGACAACGGTTCTGCACAAATAGTGTTGTGTTGCATGCCTCTGCCCACAGATGCAATGGTAGGCCTTGGTCATGAAACATTGCTCTTACTACACCCACAATCATTCTGTTCTTTCTTTCAATGACCCCATCCTGTTGTGGTTATGAGGTGCTATCATTTCTCTCTGAATAAATTATTTTCTGCAGAAGTTATTGAATTCGTTGGAGATTTATTCACCATGATTGTCACTCCTACGAGCCTTCACTTGCTTCCACGTATTTTTATCGACTAGTGCTTTGAACTCAAGAAACTTTGAGAACATTTCTGCATGAATTAGATCCAACACTTCCGATAAAATTCATAAACACATATCACATAGTACTTATTCTTTGTTGTCGAAGAAAAAAATAATGGTCCACAAACATCTGAGTGAACTCTCCCAAGGATCCCCGAGGCTCAGTTCTCCTTCTCATGAAAGGTGGACTTTACATATTTTCCCATAGTACATCCCTTGCATGTGTCTGAATGCGCAAGTGTACCCTTGAGAAGACCTGTATAAATCTGTTGCATGAATTTTAAGGCTTCGTGGTGAAGATGGCACAATCTCCTGTGCCATAACTCACCGTCATCCTAGCTCACCACTATGTCTGCCTTAGCCATCAATGTTGTGCAACTTTTTTCTTCCTTTGATAGAGTCTTGATAACTATGCCAACCCTTGGGAAGTCTTAGAAGAGCTAGGATCACCAAATCATCATTAGCAACAATAATTCCAATGCTTCCCATCTCATCCCGACAATATTGGACAAACTTTGTTAAATATTTTGGCATGGAGTTGCCTTTCTCCATCTTGATCTTCTTGATTTTATCTTTAAGTGCCAATTTCCTATGGTTACTACTGCTCTCAAATAGATCTTTCAAAGATTTCCATATAGAATATGGTTTCAATTTGTCATGGAGACTTGAGACAATGTGGTCTCGTACTCGCTCCAATAATATCTTCCTCGCCTTTGCCACTTTATTTTTCCATGCATCAAGATTTGCAGCATCTATCACAACGGGTTTAGGAACATCATTGTCAATGAATTCCTTTAAGACATTGTCTTCAAGTATTACCTCCATCTTGTCCTTCCAATAAATATAGTTAGAGCTTCCCTCGTGTGCATACTCCAATCTCAAGCCATTTAAATCCATTTCGATCCTGAATCCGCTGTAGCACCAAGAAAGTCTTCTGCAAATTCAAATTCTATTCGGTCACAAAATCTGCTCCTCCTCCACTATTGTGATTTCCTGTGCTCTGATACCATGTAGAGGTTATACAACATATATGTATATCATGGATTCAATCCTATCTAATAATGTACTAAATTTAGATACTGAATCACTTCTACAAATCAATTACGAAATTAAAAACATAATCACCAATCACATGAAGCAAATAAGAATCAATCAAAGAACAACACAGATAATTTCCCAGGGAAAGCTTGTTGCTCAAAATCCCACTATCCTATATTTTATATTCAGCATGGATACAGGAAACAATTACATACAACGCTTCTCACAAGAGCCTCTTGTACTCATCTAATTGTCTCACACTGTCATGGACAAAACTAACTAACACTTACCCAATTTCGAGCCTCTAAACAACCTTCCTTTCTGGTGCAATTCATGTGGAATGCAATCCCTATTCTTTAGGAATTTTTCCTTGCTTGACCGCACAAGGAACATGGGAAATCAATGGGTGTTTGGTTGCATGGGTACAACCCAATAATCCTACAACTGATAGTCAACATCCCTTTCACCTAGATCTCAACTGGGCCTCCAATGGAACTGACATGCATGAAGCTAATAATAGCACTAGTAGAAAATGATGAATTTAGTGACTAGGTGACTAAAAATTTCAGTCACTGCAATTATTTCAAGTGAATTACTACTAAATTTGAGCAATTTAATTGACCGAACTATAAATGACTAACTTAAATGACTAATTTAGTCTATGGATAGAAGATATGACTAGATAATACATGACTAAACTAAAAGCGACTAACTTAAATGACTAATTTAGTCTAGGATTAGAATATATGACTTTATAATAAGTGACTAAACTAAAAGCGACTAACTTATATGACTAATTTAGTCTAGGATTAGAATATATGACTAGATAACAAGTGACAAAACTAATAATGATTAACGTAAATGAATATTATAGTCCAAGAATAACAATATGACCAAATAAAAAGTACAACAAGTATATGAATTAGTCATTTATGTTAGTAATTTTTAACTGTGGGAAAACTATTTGTTATGGTTTTTTTGTGGCATTGTTACATACCATGGTTGATTATTGCACTAGATTCATAGAAAATGATTTTTCTAATTTGAATTCAAATTATGTTGATTTATACATCGTAAATTGATATAAATTAAGAAATTTACTCTAAAACCATATTATCTTATAGATATGATGCAGGGGCATCTGAGAAAACTTTCATTAAAATTAGAATCCGAAGCTGTAGAGAGGAAAATGTGGACAGACATTGTAAACCGATGAAAAATTGGTTAAAATAAAGCTAAATTGCTGGAACTAATTAAATGTAATTATCTGCCATGTATGCATAATGAGAGATTAGGGGTTTGTTTGATGAATTTGAAGGACTGAAATCATGGATCTTAGCTGATCCATGCTCTTGTAAATTATTTATAAGCAAGTCTGTGTGTGTGACAAAGGGAGAGCGAATGGAAAGTACAATGTAATCAGAAGTGGATTTGTTGACTAAGGCTGAAATGCCTTAGGGTTTGTATATAATTAAAATACATATTATGTTGATTTTCTGTGTGCTGATTTGTGGTTCTCTATAGCTTAAATTTTTGAGTTATATGTTGTGTTATTATATTTATTGATCGACCATCGATCACTGTAACGATTGATGGTGACCCAATGTTAATATCAGAGTATAGAAGGAGTTTCCATTTTGTGCAAATGAGTTTGTTATGTTCTGATTCACATGTTTGGGTTGGAACCATTGAACAAAGACATGGGAAAATTGTGCGTTGGAACCACATGATTTGGACCGGCACTCATATCGAATCTCTTGTTGAATGCGTAGTGGAAGCACGGCGAAAATACACACTCATTTAGAACCAGGTCCAATCTATAGCTCAACGAAGTTTTCTTTTAAGTGTCCCAATGTTCAGTTAATTTGGAACCTGCGTTTTGCAACCACGAGTGGATGAACAGTGTAGGTGGGTTTCGAAAACCAACTAATTTTTTTCACGCAACTTTTAAATGGTAAGTGGTTTTATCTCAATCGAATGCGATCGAGTAAGAACGCGACATGTCGCAGCAGTAAAACCGTCGATTTCACGTTGCTTTTGGGTGATAAAGTATGGGGGCTAATTCTATGCGATAGCCATCTGATCAGATCTGTAGCAGATCCAACGGTGATCGCGTGGGATGTTGCGCGGAGGTTTAAAAATGTTAAACCGCGTGTAGATTGTGAATGCGATATCCATCAGATGAACGACAGGAGTGGATCATCGGTGTAAAGTGTGCTGGCGCTAACGGTGGAGCCCTCAGTTTATTCTGCATATGTTTATGTGAGTTGTGTGGAGCGACAACCGTCTGATATATGATCGACAGTTCTCACAAATAGAAGATGCTCGGTGTTTACATTATTACACCGGACTGATATGTAATAAATTGTGATTAAATCTTTTTAAGTTTCGGGGTTTAAGCTGTAAAGGTGGGCCAACGATTGTTGGTTAAAGACTATTGTAATCACTGTTTTTTTTAATGTTTTATTGCTACTGATATGTATATATATACGTGGGACATAACCCATAGGTCCCAAGATCAAAGGATCGGGTTTATGAATCATGCAGCTTTGATATAGATTCAGAAGGTTGCAGGTTCATATTGATAAAATGAAAGTTAACCTACCCTATAGTAGGTTTGGCTTTTCATCAAGTGGTAGTAGAGCAGGGAAAGGATTTCCTGTGAGAAGGAGTTTTCATGTAAAGAAAGAAAGAGGTACGGTTTTGTTTGTAAAGCTTGTGATTTTTATATTTTTTGAAGGTATCAGCAGAGGAAGGTAAGAATATTGCAGCAGCCTAGAGCAGGAGTGCTCAAATGGTTCCACAGGAGCAAACCAGATAGATGCCGAAAGACTAAGCTCAGAGGAGAGAAGCTTGGTGAGGTATCTGGTAGCAGGGAGGACTTGATATTGCAGAGGTTTTGTTGCAGCTCACAAAGGACAATTCCACAGAGGATGTGGGTAGAATTGTTCAAGAATGTTGTTACAGGAAGATCACAAAGGGCAATTACACAAATGATGTGGGTAGAATTGCTGACATATGTAGAAGACATATGACCAAGAGGTCATAAAATTTTTATGCCTCGGGAGTCTGATGCAGGGGCATCCAAGCAAACTTTCATTAAAATTAGAATCCGAAGCTGTAGAGAGGAAAAAGTGGACAGACATTGTAAATCAGGGCAAGATTGGTTTAAAAAGAGCTAAATTGCTGGAACTAATTAAATGTAATTATCTGCCATACATGAATAATGAGAGATTAGGGGTTTGTTTGATGAATTTGAAGGAGTGAAATCATGGATCTTAGCTGATCCATGCTCTTGTAAATTATTTATAAGCGAGTCTGTGTGTGTGAAAAAGGGAGAGCGAATGGAAAATACAATGTAATCAGAAGTGGATTTGTTGACTAAGGCTGAAATGCCTTAGGGTTTGTATATAATTAAAATACATATTATGTTGATTTTCTGTGTGCTAAGTTGTGGTACTTTATAGCTTAAAATTTTGAGTTAAATGCTATGTTATTATATATATTGATCAACCATCAATCACTGTAAGGATCGATGGTGACCCAATGTTAATATTAGATTATAGAAGGAGTTTCCATTTTGTGCAAATGAGTTTCTTATGTTCCGATTCGCATGTTTGGGTTGGAACCGTTGAACAAAGACATGGAAACACTGTGCGTTGGAACCACATGATTTGGACCGGCACTCATATCGAATCTCATGTTGAATGCACAATGGAAGCACGATGAAAATACGTGCTCATTTAGAACCAGGTCCAATCTATAGCTCGACGGAGTTTTCTTTTAAGTGTTCCAATGTTCAGTTAATTTGGAACCTGCGTTTTGGAACCATGAGCGAATGAACAGTGTAGGTGGGTTTCGAAAACCAACTAATGGTTTTCGCGCAACTTTTAAATGGTAAGTGGTTTTATCTCAATCGAATGCGATCGAGTAAGAACATGAAATGTCACAGCAGTAAAACCGCCAATTTCGCGTTGCTTTTGGGTGATAAAGTACGGGGGCTAATTCTATGCGATAGTTGTCCGATCAGATCTATGGGAGATCCAACAGTGATTGCGTGGGATGTTGTGCGGAGGTTTAAAAATGTTAAACTGCATGTAGATTTTGAATGCGATATCCGTCGGATGAACGGCAGGAGTGGATCATTGATGTAAAGTGTGCTAGCATTAACGGTGGAGCCCTCAGTTTATTCCGCATATGTTTATGTGAGTTGTGTGGAGCGACAGCCATCTGATCTATGATCGACAGTTCTTGCGAATAGAAGATGCTTGGCGTTTAAATTATTACACTGGACTGATATGTAAGAAATTGTGATTAAATCTTTTTAGGTTTCGGGGTTTAAGCCATAAAGGTGGGCCAACGATTATTGGTTAAAGATTATTGTAATCAATATTTTTTATTATGTTTTATTGCTACCGATATGTATATATATATATGTGGGCCATAACCCACAGGTCCCAGGATCGAAGGATTAGGTTTATGAATCATGCAACTTTGATACAAATTCAGAAGGTTGCAGGTTCATATTGATAAAATTAAAGTTAACCTACCCTATAGTAGGTTTGGCTTTTCATTAAGTGGTATCAGAGCAGGGAAAGGATTTCCTGCGAGAAGGAGTTTGCATTCAAAGAAAGAAAGAGGTACAGTTTTGTTTGTAAAGCTTGTGGTTTTTATATTTTTTGAAGGTAGTAGCAGAGGAAGGTGAGAAGATTGCAACAGCTTAGAGGAGGAGTGCTCAAATGGTTCCATAGGAGCAAACCAGAGAGATGCTGAAAGACTAAGCTTAGAGGAGAGAAGCTTGGTGAGGTATCTGGTAGTAGGGAGGACTTGCTATTACAGAGGTTTTGTTGCAGCTCACAATGGACAATTCCACAGAGGATGTGGGTAGAATTGTTCAAGAATGTTGTTACAGGAAGATCACAAAGGGCAATTCCACAAATGATGTGGGTAGAATTGCTGACAGATGTAGAAGACATATGACCAGGAGGTCATAAAATTTGTGTGCCTCGGGAGTCTAATGCAGGGGCATCCAAGCAAACTTTCATTAAAATTAGAATCCGAAGCTGTGGAGAGGAAAATGTGGACAAACATTGTAAATCAGGGAAAAATTGGTTAAAACAGAGCTAAATTGCTGGAACTAATTAAATGTAATTATCTGCCATGCATGCATAATGAGAGATTAGGGGTTTGTTTGATGAATTTGAAGGAGTGAAATCATGGATCTTAGCTGATCCACGCTCTTGTAAATTCTTTATAAGAGATTTTGTGTGTGTGACAAAGGGAGAGCGAATGGAAAATAAAATGTAATCAAAAGTGGATTTGTTGACTAAGGTTGAAATGCCTTAGGGTTTGTATATAATTAAAATACATATTATGTCAATTTTCTGTGTGATGATTTGTGGTTCGTTATAGCTTAAATTTTTGAGTTAAATGCTACGTTATTATATTTATTGATCGACCATCGATCACTGTAAGGATCGATGGTGATCCAATGTTAATATCAGATTATAGAACGAGTTTCCATTTTGTGCAAATGAGTTTGTTATGTTCTGATTCACATGTTTGGTTGGAACCGTTGAACAAAGACATGGCAAAATTATGTGTTGGAACCACATGATTTGGACCGACACTCATATCTAATTTCGTGTTGAATGCGTAGTGGAAGCACGATGAAGATACGCGCTCATTTAGAATCAGGTCTAATCTATAGCTCGATGGAGTTTTCTTTTAAGTGTTCCAATGTTCAGTTAATTTGGAACCTGCGTTTTTGAAACATGAGCGGATGAATAGTGTAGGTGGGTTTCGAAAACCAACTAATGGTTTTCGCACAACTTTTAAATGGTAAGTGGTTTTATCTCAATCGAACGCGATCGAGTAAGAACGCGACATGTCACAATAGTAAAACCGTCGATTTCGCATTGCTTTTGGGTGATAAAGTACGGGGGCTAATTCTATGCGATAGCCGTCCGATCAGATCTGTGGGAGATCCAACAGTGATCGCGTGGGATGTTGTGCAGAGGTTTAAAAATGTTAAACTGCGTGTAGATTTTGAATGCGATATCCGTCGGATGAACGACAGGAGTGGATCATTGGTGTAAAGTGTGCTGGCATTAACGGTGGAGCCCTCAGTTTATTCCGCATATGTTTATGTGAGTTGTGTGGAGCGACAACCATCTGATCTATGATCGACGGTTCTCTCGAATAGAAGATGCTTGGGGTTTAAATTATTACACCGGACTGATATGTAATAAATTGTGATTAAATATTTTTAGGTTTCGGGGTTTAAGCCATAAAGGTGGGCCAACGATTGTTGGTTAAATATTATTGTAATCACTGTTTTTTATTATGTTTTATTGCTACCGATATGTATATATATATACGTGGGCCATAACCCACAAGTCCCAGGATCAAAGGATCAGGTTTATGAATCATGCAACTTTGATACAAATTCAGAAGGTTGCAGGTTCATATTGATAAAATGAAAGTTAAACTACCCTATAGTAGGTTTGGCTTTTCATTAAGTGGTATCATAGAAGGGAAAGGATTTCCTGCGAGAAGGAGTTTGCATGCAGATAAAGAAAGAGGTACAGTTTTTTTTGTAAAGCTTGTGATTTTTATATTTTGTGAAGGTAGTAGCAGAGGAAGGTGAGAAGATTGCAGCAGCCTAGAGCAGGAGTGCTCAAATGGTTCCACAGGAGCAAACCAGAGAGATGTCGAAAGACTAAGCTCAGAGGAGAGAAGCCTGGTGAGGTATCTGGTAGTAGGGAGGACTTGCTATTACAGAGGTTTTGTTGCAGCTCACAATGGACAATTCCATAGAGGATGTGGGTAGAATTGTTCAAGAATTTTGTTACAGGAAGATCACAAAGGGAAATTCCACAAATGATGTGGGTAGAATTGCTGACAGATGTAGAAGACATATGACCAGGAGGTCATAAAATTTTTGTGCCTCGGGAGTCTAATGCAGGGGCATCCAAGCAAAATTTCATTAAAATTAGAATCTGAAGCTGTAGAGAGGAAAATGTGGACAAACATTGTAAATCGGGGAAAAATTGGTTAAAACAGAGCTAAATTGCTGGAACTAATTAAATGTAATTATCTACCATGCATGCATAATGAGAGATTAGGGATTTGTTTGATGAATTTGAAGGAGTGAAATCGTGGATCTTAGCTGATCCACGCTCTTGTAAATTATTTATAAGAGAATTTGTGTGTTACAAAGGGAGAGCGAATGGAAAATACAATGTAATCAGAAGTGGATTTGTTGAATAAGGTTGAAATGCCTTAGGGTTTTTATATAATTAAAATACATATTATATCAATTTTCTGTGTGCTGAGTTGTGGTTCTTTATAGCTTAAATTTTTGAGTTAAATGTTGTGTTATTATATTTATTGATCGACCATCGATCACTGTAAGGATCAATGGTGATCCAATGTTAATATCAGATTATAGAAGGAGTTTCCATTTTGTGCAAATGAGTTTGTTATGTTCCGATTCACATGTTGGGTTGGAACCGTTGAACAAAGACATGGAAAAACTATGCGTTGGAACCACATGATTTGGACCGACACTCATATCTAATTTCGTGTTGAATGCGTAGTGGAAGCACGGCGAAGATACACGCTCATTTAGAATCAGGTCTAATTTATAGCTCGATGGAGTTTTCTTTTAAGTGTTCCAATGTTCAGTTAATTTGGAACCTGCGTTTTGGAACCATGAGCGGATGAACAGTGTAGGTGGGTTTCGAAAACCAACTAATGGTTTTTGCGCAACTTTTAAATGGTCAGTGGTTTTATCTCAATCGAACACGATCGAGTAAGAACGCGACATGTCACAGCAGTAAAACCGCCGATTTCGCATTGATTTTGGGTGATAAAGTACAGGGGCTAATTCTATGCGATAGCCGTCCGATCAGATCTGTGGGAGATCCAACACTGATCGCGTGGGATGTTGTGTGGAGGTTTAAAAATGTTAAACTGCGTGTAGATTTTGAATGCGATATCCGTCGTATGAACGGCAGGAGTGGATCATGGGTGTAAAGTGTGCTGGCATTAATGGTGGATCCCTCAGTTTATTCTGCATATGTTTATGTGAGTTGTGTGGAGCGACAACCATCTAATCTATGATCGACGGTTCTCGCGAATAGAAGATGCTTGGGGTTTAAATTATTACACCGGACTGATATGTAATAAAATGTGATTAAATCTTTTTAGGTTTCGGGGTTTAAGCCATAAAGGTGGGCCAGCGATTTTTGGTTAAAGATTATTGTAATCATTGTTTTTTATTATGTTTTATTGCTACCGATATGTATATATATACGTGGGCCATAACCCACAGGTCCCAGGATCGAAGGATCGAGTTTATGAATCATGCAACTTTGATACAGATTTAGAAGGTTGTAGGTTCATATTGATAAAATGAAAGTTAACCTACCCTATAGTAGGTTTGGCTTTTCATTAAGTGGTATCAGAGCAGGGAAAGGATTTCTTGCGAGAAGGAGTTTGCATGCAAAGAAAGAAAAAGGTGCAGTTTTTTTTGTAAAGCTTGTGGTTTTTATATTTTGTGAAGGTAGTAGCAGAGGAAGGTGAGAAGATTGTAGCAGCCTAGAGCAGGAGTGCTCAAATGGTTCCACAGGAGCAAACCGGAGAGATGTCGAAAGACTAAGCTCAGAGGAGAGAAGCTTGGTGAGGTATCTGGTAGCAGGGAGGACTTGCTATTACAGAGGTTTTGTTGCAGCTCACAATGGAAAATTCCACAGAGGATGTGGGTAGAATTGTTCAAGAATGTTGTTACAGGAAGATCACAAAGGGAAATTCCACAAATGATGTGGGTAGAATTGCTGACAGATGTAGAAGACATATGAGCAGGAGGTCATAAAATTTTTGTGCCTCGGGAGTCTAATGCAAGGGCATCCAAGCCAACTTTCATTAAAATTAGAATCCGAAGCTGTAGAGAGGAAAATGTGGACAGACATTGTAAATCGGCGCAAAATTGGATAAAACAGAGCTAAATTACTGGAACTAATTAAATGTAATTATTTTCCATGCATGCATAATGAGAGATTAGGGGTTTATTTGATGAATTTGAAGGAGTGAAATCGTGGATCTTAGCTAATCCACCCTCTTGTTAATTCTTTACAAGAGTGTTTGTGTGTGTGACAAAGGGAGAGCGAATGGAAAATACAATGTAATCAGAAGTGGATTTGTTGACTAAGGTTGAAATGACTTAGGGTTTCTATATAATTAAAATACATATTATGTCAATTTTCTGTTTGTTGAGTTGTGGTTCTTTATAGCTTAAATTTTTGAGTTAAATGTTGTGTTATTATATTTATTGATCGACCATCGATCACTGTAAGGATCGATGGTGATCCAATGTTAATATCAGATTATAAAAGGAGTTTCCATTTTCTGCAAATGAGTTTGTTATGTTCCGATTCACATGTTGGGTTGGAACCGTTGAACAAAGACATGGAAAAACTATGTGTTGGAACCACATGATTTGGACCGACACTCATATCTAATTTCGTGTTGAATGCGTAGTGGAAGCATGGCGAATATACGCGCTCATTTAGAATCAGGTCTAATCTATAGCTCGACGGAGTTTTCTTTTAAATGTTCCAATGTTCAGTTAATTTGGAACCTGTGTTTTGGAACCATGAGCGGATGAACAGTGTAGGTGGGTTTCAAAAACCAATTAATGGTTTTCGCGCAACTTTTAAATGGTAAGTGGTTTTATCTCAATCGAACGATCGAGTAAGAATGCGACACGTCGTAGCAATAAAACCGCCGATTTCATGTTACTTTTGGGTGATAAAGTACGGGGGCTAATTCTATGTGATAGCCGTCTGATCAGATCTGTGGGAGATCCAACAGTGATCACGTGGGATGTTGTGCGGAGGTTTAAAAATGTTAAACTACGTGTAGATTTTGAATGCGATATCCGTCGAATGAACAGCAGGAGTGGATCATCGGTGTAAAGTGTGTTGGCATTAATGGTGGAGCCCTCAGTTTATTCCGCATATGTTTATGTGAGTTGTGTGGAGTGACAGCCATCTGATCTATGATTGACGGTTCTCTCGAATAGAAGATGCTTGGGGTTTAAATTATTACACTGGACTGATATGTAATAAATTGTGATTAAATCTTTTTAGGTTCGGGGTTTAAGCCATAAAGGTGGGCTAGCGATTGTTGGTTAAAGATTATTGTAATCACTATTTTTTATTATGTTTTATTGCTACCGATATGTATATATATATGTGGGCCATAACCCACAGGTCCTAGGATCAAAGGATCGGGTTTATGACTCATGCAACTTTGATACAGATTCAGAAGGTTGTAGGTTCATATTAATAAAATTAAAGTTAACCTACCGTATAGTAGGTTTGGCTTTTCATTAAGTGGTATCAGAGCAGGGAAAGGATTTCCTGCGAGAAGGATTTTGCATGCAAAGAAAGAAAGAGGTACAGTTTTGTTTGTAAAGCTTGTGGTTTTTATATTTTGTGAAGGTAGTAGCAGAGGAAGGTGAGAAGATTGCAGCAACCTAGAGCAGGAGTGCTCAAATGGTTCCATAGGAGCAAACTAGAGAGATACCAAAACACTAAGCTCAGAGGAGAGAAGCTTGGTGAGGTATCTGGTAGCAGGGAGGACTTGCTATTACAGAGGTTTTGTTGCAGGTCACAATGGACAATTCCACAGAGGATGTGGGTAGAATTGTTCAAGAATGTTGTTACAGGAAGATCACAAAGGGCAATTCCACAAATGATGTGGGTAGAATTGTTGACAGATGTAGAAGACATATGAGCAGGAGGTCATAAAATTTTTGTGCCTGAGGAGTCTAATGCAGGGGCATCCAAGCAAACTTTCATTAAAATTAGAATCTGAAGCTGTAGAGAGGAAAATGTGGACAGACATTGTAAATCAGGGCAAAATTGGTTAAAACAAAGCTAAATTGCTGGAACTAGTTAAATGTAATTATCTGCCATGCATGCATAATGAGAGATTAGGGCTTTGTTTGATGAATTTAAAGGAGTGAAATCATGGATCTTAGCTGATCCACGCTCTTGTAAATTCTTTATAAGAGAGTTTGTGTGTGTGACAAAGGGAGAGCGAATGGAAAATACAATGTAATCAGAAGTGGATTTGTTGACTAAGGTTGAAATGCCTTAGGGTTTGTATATAATTAAAATACATATTATGTCGATTTTATGTGTGCTGAGTTGTGGTTCTTTATAGATTAAATTTTTGAGTTAAATGTTGTGTTATTATATTTATTGATCGACCATCGATCACTGTAAGGATCGATGGTGATCCAATGTTAATATCAGATTATAGAAGGAGTTTCCATTTTGTGCAAATGAGTTTGTTATGTTCTGATTCACATGTTGGGTTGGAACCGTTGAACAAAGACATGGAAAAACTATGTGTTGGAACCACATGATTTGGACCGACACTCATATCTAATTTCGTGTTGAATGCGTAGTGGAAGCACAGCGAAGATACGCGCTCATTTAGAATCAGGTCTAATCTATAGCTCGACGGAGTTTTCTTTTAAGTGTTCCAATGTTCAGTTAATTTGGAACCATGAGCGGATGAACAGTGTAGGTGGGTTTCGAAAACCAACTAATGGTTTTTGCACAAATTTTAAATGGTAAGTGGTTTTATCTCAATCGAACGCGATCGAGTAAGAACGCGACACGTCACAGCAGTAAAACCGTCGATTTAGCGTTTCTTTTGGGTGATAAAGTACGGGGGATAATTCTATGCGATATCCGTCCGATCAGATCTGTGGGAGATCCAACAGTGATCGCGTGGGATGTTGTGCAGAGGTTTAAAAATGTTAAACTGCGTGTAAATTTTGAATGCGATATCCGTCGTATGAACGGCAAGAGTGGATCATCGGTGTAAAGTGTGCTGGCATTAACGGTGGAGCCCTCAGTTTATTCTGCATATGTTTATGTGATTTTTTCTGAGCGACAGCCATCTGATATATGATCGACAGTTCTCGCGAATAGAAGATGCTCGAGGTTTAAATTATTACACCAGACTGAAATGTAATAAATTGTGATTAAATCTTTTTAGGTTTCGGGGTTTAAGCGATAAAGGTGGGCCAGCGATTGTTGGTTAAAGATTATTGTAATCACTATTTTTTATTATGTTTTATTGCTACCGATATGTATATATATATGTGGGCCATAACCCATAGGTCCCAGGATCGAAGGATCGGGTTTATGAATCATTCAACTTTGATACAGATTCAGAAGGTTGCAGGTTCATATTGATAAAATGAAATTTAACCTACCCTATAGTAGGTTTGGATTTTCATTGAGTGGTATCAAAGCAGGGAAAGGACTTCCTGCGAGAAGGAGTTTGCATGCAAGGAAAGAAAGATGTACAGTTTTTTTTGTAAAGCTTGTGGTTTTTATATTTTGTGAAGGTAGTAGCAGAGGAAGGTGAGAAGATTGCAGCAGCCTAGAGCAGGAGTGCTCAAATGGTTCCACAGGAGCGAACCAGAGAGATGTCGAAAGACTAAGCTCAGAGGAGAGAAGCTTGGTGAGGCATCTGGTAGTAGAGAGGACTTGCTATTACAGAGGTTTTGTTGCAGCTCATAATGGACAATTCCACAGAGGATGTGGGTAGAATTTTTCAAGAATGTTGTTACAGGAAGATCACAAAGGGAAATTCCACAAATGATGTGGGTATAATTGCTGACAGATGTAGAAGACATATGACGAGGAGGTCATAAAATTTTTGTGCCTCGGGAGTCTAATGCAGGGGCATCCAAGCAAACTTTCATTAAAATTAGAATCTGAAGATGTAGAGAGGAAAATGTGGACAGACATTGTAAATCAGGGCAAAACTGGTTAAAATAGAGCTAAATTGCTAGAACTAATTAAATGAAATTATCTGCCATGCATGCATAATGAGAGATTACAGGTTTGTTTGATGAATTTAAAGGAGTGAAATCGCGGATCTTAGCTGATCCACGCTCTTGTAAATTCTTTATAAGCAAGTTTGTGTGTGTGACAAAGGGAGAGCGAATGGAAAATACAATTTAATCAGAAGTGGATTTGTTGACTAAGGTTGAAATGCCTTAGGGTTTGTATATAATTAAAATACATATTATGTCAATTTTTTGTGTGCTGAGTTGTGGTTATTTATAGCTTAAATTTTTGAGTTAAATGTTGTGTTATTATATTTATTAATCGACCATCGGTCACTGTAAGGATCGATGGTGATCCAATGTTAATATCAGATTATAGAAGGAGTTTCCATTTTATGAAAATGAGTTTCTTATGTTTTGATTCACATGTTGGGTTGGAACCGTTGAACAAAGACATGGCAAAACTATGTGTTGGAACCACATGATTTGGACCGACACTTATATCTAATTTCATGTTGAGTGCGTAGTGGAAGCACGGAAAAGATACGCGCTCATTTAGAATCAGGTCTAATCTATAGCTCGACGGAGTTTTCTTTTAAGTGTTCCAATGTTCAGTTAATTTGGAACCTACGTTTTGGAACCACGAGCGGATGAACAATGTAGATGGGTTTCAAAAACCAACTAATGGTTTTCGCGCAACTTTTAAATGGTAAGTGGTTTTATCTCAATCAAACACGATCGAGTAAGAATGCGACACGTCACAGCAGTAAAACTGTCGATTTCGTGTTATTTTGGGTGATAAAGTACGGGGGCTAATTCTATGCGATAGCCGTCCGATCAGATATGTGGGAGATCCAATAGTGATCATGTGGGAAGTTGCATGGAGGTTTAAAAATGTTAAACCACGTGTATATTATGAATGCGATATCTATCGGATGAATGGCAGGAGTGGATCATCGGTGTAATGTGTGCTGGCATTAACGGTGGAGCCCTTAGTTTATTCCGCATATGTTTATGTGAGTTGTGTGAAGCGACAACCGTCTAATCTATGATTGACGGTTCTCGTGAATAGAAGATGCTTGGGGTTTAAATTATTACACCGAACTGATATGTAATAAATTGTGATTAAATATTTTTAAGTTCTGGGGTTTAAGCTGTAAAGGTGGGCCAGCGATTGTTGGTTAAAGGCTATTGTAATCACTATTTTTTTTTATGTTTTATTGCTTCCGATATGTATATATATACGTGGGCCATAACCCACAGGTCCCAGGATCAGGTTTATGAATCATGAAACTTTGATATAGATTCAGAAGGTTGTAGGTTCATATCGATAAAATGAAAGTTAAACTACCCTATAGTAGTTTAGCTTTTCATCAAGATACATGCATTACAAAAATTGTCATGAATTCTAATTATGCATTCACATTATTAGAATGTGCACACACTATTATTAGAAAACCATATATACTAGCAATTCTTGTGGCTCTTTAATTTTTATGTAAAATAACATGACATGGCACCCATATCCAAGTTGAAGTTCGAGTATACATTGGAGAGTATCTATGTGTTTGTTTGGGGGTTACTTCATATTCCTTGAACTCTAGAAGCTTTATTTAGGCCCTAAGGCCTTGTTTTCTCCTACCCTCAAGATAGTACATTCGTAAGACCCATTCTTATCATGAAAACCATACCCATGGTGACAAAGATCCCCTGAGCCATCTCCATTTTTTCCAAGGAGGGTGAGGCCGATGACACTTAAGATGAAGGACAAGTAAAAAATCAAACTAGAGAAAGTCGGAACTTCTGAAACTTCCTAAAGCCATAAAAAAATTCATAACACATTGCATGTCTTTCTCTGATATCTATAAGAATTAAATGGAAACCAAAATTAGAGTTAGAGAACCCCAAGAAGATTTTTGCATCCCCTCACAAATTGCCTCGAGCGCCCCTGGGTTGGCTAAAACTAGAGGACACAGACAATGCACAATTAGAGCAGGGGTTAGGGCTTCTAAATCGATAGATGACTAACCTATCAAATTATCACTTTTCTTTGTAAAGACCTGGTAGGCCCAAAAACTAAGGCATGGTGACCTTTCGATCTAACTTCCAAATTTGAATGGATAAAATCCTTGCAACTATCCCCAATTTGTTGAAAACCCCCTCCTCCAATGCATAATCAACCAACTCCTCCTTCTTCATGTGGGTCTGATAATAAGAAACCAACATCTCATCTAAAGAAAAAATATTTTGATGAGTATTTGTGTGTCTTCAAAGGGTTTATCATTGTGACGATCTATGTACTTCAAAAATATACACAATGTGAATAAAAATCTCATTGTTATCATTTAATCTTATTCTTCATTTTGACTAGGATATCAGAGCCTGACACTGTTCAATGTCTATTCACTTTTTGTCAAAACAACGCCTCTCTCTAGTTAGAAACTCCACACCCCTTTCTCTACCTGAAATTTTTCCATGGGCCTATAGGGACTTTCCATAATTATTGAATTCCTCTCCTGTGGTAGATATGTTGTGATGTCCTCTTTAACATTTTGACTGCGTAAAAAGAAAAGAAAAAAAGAAAAGAAGATAGTATAACTATAACTATAATTAATGATTAAAACAATCTAGGTCCATCTTAACTCTGGATCTACCAAGTGCCTAGATGAAGGAATAAAATCTTTCTTAAGGTGAAAAACTCTCTTTAAGAGTGAAAAGGTATTTGATCCCTCTCAGTTCGAAGTTAAAACATATCTAAACTAGCCATATACAATTAAAAAGTAAATAAAATAAATAAATAAATAAAAACTTACAACTTCAATTACCTTTATTTTTGAAAAACATAAAAAAATTTATAACCTTTAATGACCTTAAAAAAAATTAAAATATTCATTATATTCAAATAATATTTTTTTCACGTTACGGTAAAAGTTTTGTGCCTTTTTCATTTGGAATTTCATTTTCCCATTCGAATTTCACTTTCCCTCTTAGGGGAATGACCAAGGAGGATTTCCATGAAAATTCCAACAAAACACATTGATTCATAATTGCAATTCAATATTGTTTTCGACCTCAGTACCTGCATCATCGACATTGGCAACATGTGCAAGTGAGGCTAGTTGAACGGAGCTCTAGGTGTACTCCATCAAATGAACCAGAAGGGCATCTCGGTCGATTTCAATACATATGCATCTCTTTTGCGGGCTTGCAGTAATGCCAAATCACTAACGCAAGGTTGCGCCCAACATGGGCCTCCTACATAGGCTTTGAATCTGCTTCATCAAATTCAAGTGGCTGGTATGAGGCCAGACATGAACACTCTCATTAGCATTCTCCCTTCTTATGTACACTTAGAATCTCTACAACAAGGTAAAGAGATTCATGATTATGTGATCAGAAGGGGTCTTGAGTATGATGTTATTGTGATGAGTGCTCTAATAGACATGTATGCTAAGTGTGGAATTGTCAAATTTTCACGCCATTTGTTTGACATAATGCCTAGAAGAGATGTCGTCTCTTGGAATTCGATGATTCTTGCTTATGGAATGCACAGGTATGGTAAAAATTCCCTTGTTATCTTCAATCTAATGCAACAAGAATATGCCAAGCCAAAATGTATTACCTTTTTACTCAAAATGATGTTATTCATTGACAAAATTTATTCAAACCAAAAATTTCGTCATGGTGGAGGGTAGGGATTAAATCGAAATAAATGGTGTTTTAGGTGCTAATCTGTTTTGGTTGAATTTACCATGCTTGCCATCCATTTATTTAGAGAGAATTAAGTGTAAGTAATGAGCCAGTCCCCAAAACATAGAAGGACCCATGAATGCGACTCTGCGTCTGCCATGAGAATGAAGGACACCCTTTAAAAGATGCAGCAGGAAAACATGTGGAATTTAAATATCAATTCAGGATAACATAAAAACATGGTTTTAGAGAATTTGATGAAAGATGCAGAAAAAATGCTAAGGTGATGAGACATCCTGGTTAGTCTTTCGGGAAAGAATAAGTTTAAGAAGCTTGAAACAACTCTTGGAGGCATTTTCAATGAGTGACCATAAACTTAGGGGTTTCAGAGTGGCTAATAATCATATTTTATGGTGAATGATATTCACCATAAATAACATTTGTCGTTTAGGTCATTTTTTTGGTGGCCAATGTTGGTGAATCACTATATTATATCATGGTACCATATATTTCTTTTTTAAAGGAAAAAATATATTGAACAAAAATTAAGTTTCATCTCCTGTAAATGTTTAATGTTGTGATTTTGTGAATGGTTAAAACATTATATGTATCATATATTTGTAATCACTTCTTTCAAGTTTACTTTAAGAACCAAAGGAAGAGGTGCACGACCTTTCCATAAGAAGGACTTGCACTGACTCCTCTCCTCATATCATGCTTTCAAAAATTATCCCATAAATCAAACATGTGCCCTGATTTCTCTAGTTTGGAAACCCTTGGATGAATATGATAATGAACTCCTCCCAACCGTTAGTTATAACCCAATTATTGAATGTCTTTGGTTGGCATGTGTAAAATCATTTAATTGATCCATGGATATGTATGGAATCCAATTTTTCATTGAAATGATACGAACACCCAAATTAACACGAGGTATAGAAATTTCAACCCTACAACTCTCTCATCCAATATTAAATACTTCACTAATTATTCAAGGGGTAATCTACTTAATTGTATATTAAATATTAAAAACACTCATATTAACACAAGAAAATAATAATAGTATTTAATATAAGTTATAATATAGTTAGATGCTAAAGCATGTGAGACCCCCTTGTTCATAGGACAATGGATGCCCTTCATGCAATGATTTAACTATTTAAGCCATGGAGGTATACATACCTTAATTTCCCTTAGATTCAAGCCTTTGAAATTTAAAAGGGAAACACTTTAACACAATTCTAACAAGTAAATACAAAATTAATTTTTATATGTTTCAAAGTTAGTCTAAGAGTTGCATGACATGCTTAATTTTGTAATAAATCAAGGGAACTCCTGAAGGGTTGATCACAATAGGCATGTATGGTCGATTATGATTATCACAGGTATGTTATTTTGGTTTTTCGAATCCACAACTTGCACACATTGTTACTATTGTTAAAGGTATGTTAGGTTGGTTTCCCTGTTCAACATCATGCACATTTGGTTGCGTTCATTAAAGGCATGTTAGTTCAATGAAAAACCAATAGTTTGTCAAGTTGGTCAACTTAGCGAGTTGTGTCATGTTAATTATCTTAATGAACAACATGTCATGTCGATTAGTTTATTTACTAACATGCACATTCCATTGTCATTATTTATGATGTGTTAGGTTGGTTATTGACATCTATTTTTTATTAACACTATCTTGGAGATTAACCCTATCAACATGCATGTTTAACTACAATTGTGAGAGGTATGTTAGGTTGGTCAACCCCATAAAAAACATTTATGTTCAATTACGAATGTTGAGGCATACCACATTGGTCACCCGATTAGCAACATATACCTTTTCATTATCACTAGTAGAAGCGTGTTAGGTTGGTCAACTTGATCAACTACATGTATGGTTGGTCACAAGTATAAAGCCTCATTTGATTGTTCAATGCAATAAATAGTGAGCTTTGAGATCACCTTCATCCATGGCCCAAATTTGAGCAAATACCTTCAAATCATCATCAACTTAGGCCATGAGGACATGGGGAAGTTCTTCTTCAGTAGAAGAGAAAGAATCAAAATCAGACTCAGAACAATGACAGGCATATGAGTCAGAACAATGACAATACATGTTGACTTGTTCCTCAGAAGAGGAAGAGGAATAGTCGTCCGAAGAGGAAGAGGCAGAGGACTGCTCAGCATGTTGCTGGATGTGGAGGGGCTGAGTGCGATTGGGACAATATGTTGTTTTATGAAATGAAGAATGACAGTGAGCACATCTAGGTTCTTGTTTGACAGCTTGACTAGTAGATGGTTGTTTAAACTTAGCAAATTTCTTTCCAAGACCTTTCTTAGACTCTAGGGCTGTTGGACACATGTTTGACGTATGACCAGGCTGACCACAGAGCCAACAGACAACTTCTTTCATTCTATTAAGCTTGACATCTTTAGGACGGATGTCATGAGGCTGGTAATAATGAGCCTTGGGCTTATAGCGATAATGTCCTCTCCTTTCTTTAGGCCTTCTAGATTCTTTAGGCCTTCTGAGCTCACGTCTCTTGCGAGAGCTCAATCTGTAGGTGGAGGCTTTACTTCTCTTGTAAGATTTCTTTGCATGCCTCTTAGACTTTCTGCGATGCACCAAAGGATCATCAACTGTAATTCCATATCTACTGCAGAAAGACTTTGTACCAGGGAGTCTATTTAATTTATCTATAGAATTTTGCATCTTTGAACTGGTACACAGAGAAATCAAAACCTTAGTAATGATTGCATAAAAATCTCCCCAAAGATAAACTTCCAGTGGCAAGGGGAATGCTTCTTGTAACTTCAAAATATCTGCCAACTTAGATGCTAGAGCAACAAGATAAACTTGCTTCCACAGGATATTCTTTGGGTCCTTGACCAAGAATATTCTTTCAATCCAATCCCTGTGAAAATATTCATACCGATTTATATTGTTACATTTCAAATTCATCAGTATTAATTCATTCTTATCTGTGAGAGCAAATTCAGCTCCACAGAAATGCTCCTGGATTAGTGCAGTGAGTGCACCAATCATATTTGTCTGTGCTGTGCCATCAGGATTAAACATTATATCTCCCTGTTCATCTTTGAGAACTTCTTTCTCCATTTTGTCTAACATAACATGGGATGACTCTAACTCCCACCATCTAGCCAAAGTTCTAGTAAAACACTGAATTAGTGTCTTACAGGCTTCAACTTCACTTTTCCCTTCTACACACTTCAGTTTATACTCAACAATCATCTGATCAAGCAATTGCCTGATCTGTGCTGCAGACAGACCATCAATGTTCCACTCCTTATGACTCCCTTCATGGAAAGTCTCTCTGGGTGGTATCTTTCCCGCACCATATAGGTCAGGGGCCGCATGTCTGGTAAACTGAGGCTCTAAAGGCTCATAAATAGGAAAAGCGTGTTTTTCAGAATTTGAGATTTCTAAAGCAGTGGCTATGGTTATTTTCTCAGATTTTTCTTCTGGCTTAGACTCAGGTTGCTGGGACAACTGAGGCACTTCTTTTGGAAAGAGGTGAGGAAATTGAGAGACTGGGCTTTCAATCTCATGTGGATGAATGCTCTTTCCTTTGGTCAAAAATGAAAGCGGGATAGGCTTATTAGCTTTTTTCAAATTTAATCTGTCAAAATTATCAGACAGATTAGCAACTGAATCCCGTGTGGAAATACTTTGCTCTACTATACAATTTTCCACATCTTCAAATCTTTCAAATGATTTTTCAAAAATATGTCTAACTACTTGCAAATCACACTGAAATGAATTCAAAACTCTATGTACATCATTTACAGAAACTTGAACAGAATCAATCTGATCTTTAACTAGGGCAGTTTTGGCAACATTTTTCTCAAGACCAGTTAGAGCTGTGTTTGTCTTATTAACCTGCTCAGAAACTTTCTGAATTCTACCCTCTGTACCCATTGCTGCATTATCTCTCTGAACCAGAGGATATGCATGCGCTGAACTCTGTCCTTCTCCTAGGACAATACTTTTAAAAGGAGGGTAAGTAGTATGGGTCTCTATTTTACTGCCATCTGGTGCAGTCCAGGAATGTGAAGAAGAGGCAACTGAATCTGCCATCAAAACTACATCAGATTCCATTTTCTTTTTCCATGAATAGAATGAAATCCATACCTTCTCTTCTTCCATATAGCTTTCCATTATTCAGCCATTTTCATCTTTTCTTCTTTAGGGAAAGCTGCTACAAACTCATCAGCTTGTGGATGGGTAAACAGATCCCAATTAATCATCTGCTTCATCCACTGAGCAGGGATCTGGTGTTTTGGACAACCATCCATCAAAGTATAAAACTTGTGGATCTCAGGTACTGATGGTTTCTTACATCCTGGAGGTAGATCTCTGAATCTACATTCAGGGATCAACTGATCAGCTTGTTCAATGTAACCTAGTCCATATTTTGGACTATTTGCAGGTCTCATGTTCATGTAGATGGATGTTAGCCTTGGATCTTCTTCTTCTAAAGTAGGTACAAGATGCATCATAAGAACATGCTCGTCCTCATGTGGGAATGGAATGTCAGAGCATTTAGGATTAGGACATGGGTTTGTAGAAGACGCGGGAGGGGCTTCACCAGTCCTTTTATTGTGGTTCTTATGAAGAACTGCATAGGCTAGACTCTGCAAATTGACATGTTGACTACATTGTGGGCATTGGACGCTCAACGGCTGATAATTTACAAACTGAGCAAATTCAAATAAAGCTACATGACTACAATTGGAAACAATAGAACTACAACCAGTATCTGTACAATCTGGAGAAATAAATCTGGGAGACTTTACATTCTTCCTCAATTCTTCTTCTGTCAATGGTTGATCTTCTGGGAAAGGACAGAACGGCTGAGGATTGGTTCTCAATGATGTTGGCTGATGTAATTTTTTGTATAGCGAGAGGCTTAGGGTTTGGAACTGTCCAGTGTTCAGGGAAAGTGAGATCTTCCCACTTAATGGCCTGATGTTCCATTTTCTGATTCTTGGGATCAGTCAGGACAACAACACTAGTTTTTGACTCTCGGCTGGGTGCATGGAGGACTGCAGGAAACATAGTGGAGGTATGGCGGAAACATCTGCAAAACTAGATGGAAATGTTTTGTCTTTTCTTCCTCATGTCAAATCCCATTGTTTGGATTTGAAGCTGCAGTATGTCTGCCAAAGTTTCATCTGTGATTGATACCGAAAAGTTCGGGTAACAATCAAACCACACCGGTCCATTTGACAATGGAGCAACAATCCCTCCAATCAAAGAATTTGTATACTTGTTATGTGTCAAATCCCTTACGGTAGCTAACACATATGCATCAACACCCGGATGTACCAACGCATGAATACCAACACGCACACAACCCAAATGCAAAAATTGGGTTCCCAGTTTTCTTGCTTCGGCTTGAAGCTCTTTTGGATTTAAAATAGGAATCAACTGTACACGATCTGAATTTTCTTCTATAGAGCTGACCGACTCTTTAATGGTGATCCTAGTGGCTGCTTTGAGATGCCAGACACCTAGGTCACTGTAAACTTGGGAGGCGGATATTCTGGGAAAAACCCATCTGGCTTGGGGCTCGACCTCCTCATATAAATGATCAGACTCATTTATTACTCTACTGCTACTACTAGCAAACATATCCCTTAATGGGTTTTGCTCAGCTCTATCTCTCTCCTCGAGTTCTCTGAAAGAGACTGACTTTGACATAGATGAATCCATTTTATAAAGAGAGATGGATTAAGTACTGACCTTTTTCTGGCCACGCAAATCCGACTTACTGACTTTGATACCAATTTCTAGCAGAGGCTTCTTGACAAGCTTGCTTGCCGCTGTCAACCAACGGTCTTTGCCTTGCTTAGTTTCTCCTTTATCTTTCCAATACTTCTTTATGTGAACCCAACTGTGAACCCAGCACGAACCTACTTGACCTTCACGCAACTAGCGGCCTATCACACGGCTTCCCTCGCCTTCTTACGGCCTTGGTGTCCCTCAGTGTTTTCGCGAACCTCTGGCGAACTTATGGCGAACTTTCAAGAATATGAAAAGACAAACAGTGTCTAAGCAGCAAATGACAGTGCACAGAGTAACAGTACTTAATTGCGGAATGATGAAAAACTTCTCTCTTTATTAATAGCAGAATGATTTCACAATCAAATTATAGACTTATATGGACTCAGTACTCTTTATCAGAGATCGACTGTAATGGCTTTTACCAGACTTATGATACTCAAAATGAGTGATCGTTACCGGAGGCTTCCTGGCCAAATTACAGACTCAGTCTCAGAGCTTTACACACACAAACATAAAGACTCAAACTAATGAACTGGCCACTTTAGGTTCTGATCTATGCCGACCACATAGACCCGCAGGCTTCTCAGTTCTCCTATGGACTGTGAGTCAAGACTCCGTGATGCAAGAAGATCGCAAAGATTGCGCAGATGCAGAGCAGGGAGCAAAACTCGGACTCAAACACCCAAAAATGCAAAACTCAAACTCCAAATGCCGATCCAAATGCTGATCTAAATGCCGATGCCTTCGAATGAGCCTTACCCTTCCTTATATAGATTGGAAGAGGGGACAAGCATTCCTGTAGCCCATCGGATTATTGACACATGGAAGGTGGATCATCGTTTTCGGGTAACCCTTGTCGGGACATCCGCACGGAGATTCGATCCTTCCGACACAAACATGTGAGAGTGGGTGGATGTACACTGTGGATACCTTTAAGTACAAGGCCCACGAGGAAACAGAATAATTTATTACAGAGAGGATGCTTTTCGGACAGATGAAAAGCCCTCGAGAAAAGCTCTGTCACATTAGACCCGTGACTAGGTATAAAAAATTACACAGGGAAAGCCTTTTTAGTGGGGCTCCCGAGGACCACTTGTACTGGTTGATGCAGCAGTTGCAGGAGGATCCAAGATTGTAGCATCAACGTATCTGAGTCTTCCATAAAATTCATCATCCCATGCCTTAGTGTACATACGCCGAACGATCATGGGCTTGTTGAGGATGATTTGATGCTTGATCTTGGTCATGACGAGCCATTGATAGTGCATTTGCATGTAGGACTTTAAAATAGGATTCCTCATTTTAAGTTCAAGTCCTGCAATTTCTCCTACTTTCTGACAAGGATAATGAAAACATTCACCAGCTGGACTTTCGAGACAGTCAGTACAAAATCTGTGGCAGTAGGTTTCATAATAATTCGGATCCATACTGAAAGGGCTAACACCATAATGATTCCACCAGTCAGATAACCAAGGTACAGTAGGTTCTCTTGAATTTATCCATGTAGGAGCAAATTTCAACTTTGTATAGTGGGTTTCTTCTCGTCCATCTTTATTTAATAAATCCCACCACTGCTTCCTATATCCTGCAAAATCATAAACAGTGTTAGGGAAAATAAGATTTGGATTGTTTTCTGGCCATGTTTGAAACTTTCCGCTTGTATATTGGCCAGGGTTCCTTGTCCTGTTTATGGTATAAGACTTGTAATAGACTCTTGATCTATCTCCACCACTAGTACAAATGAAGGAGAGGTCCCAAAAGTCTTGAGAGAGTGACCTTTCAGCTTCATGGGAAGCCATCATGCTATGTGAATACATCATATCATGTATCCACTGACTTCCTTTAGGGTACACCCTTCTCTAAGGTACAAAGTGCTGGATATCATTATGACTCTGTAGATTTGCATCTAGCACTTGTGTATTTCGGAGTTGCCAGGTTGGACTCCATTTTTCTGCATAGACAGGCCATGATTCTTCATCTGAAATATATCTGAGCTGTTCTCTCTGGTTGGCCTGGTCCCATTCTGTGAGAATGACCATTACATGAATCTCTTCTTTTTCAGGGTCATCTCTCTGTTCTTGGTGCTGGAGATACTCTCTGCTTAGAAATTCTGGAAGACAATTCTCAGAACCCTTAATGTGTTCTACCTTAAAATCAAAATATGCAAACAGAGCTTGCCATCTAGAAAACTTTGCATCTTCTGGGTTCTTTATAACTTTAGTAATCACTTTTTCCAGAGCTTTCGCATCAGTTCTAAGCAGAAAATGTTTATTAGCCAAATGAATGGAAAACTTACTGATGCAATTCCAGGCTGCTTTTACCTCTTTTTCAATTGGAGCATAATTCTGCTCTGCTTTGCTCCAAACTCCTGATACAAACTGCACCACCTGTTCTTGTTCTTTTGGGCTATCTTCATCTGGCTTTTGCTTTAGGACACCTCCCCAACCTATGTTGCTCACATCTGTTTCAACAATTTTGAATGCATTATCATCAGCAACATATAATATAGGGAGATTACGAACCTTGGATTTTATTTCCCTGACTGCTTGGGTGTGCTTCTCCGTCCAAGGTTTTGGATTCTTTCTAAGTCTCTGATTGAGCAGAGACCTGTCAAGGGCACATGAGGGATAGAAATTGCTCACATAATTTAAACAACCCAGAAATCTTTGTAACTAAGTTTTGTCCATTAATACATCTGGGAATTTATCTGCAAATTCCAGTGCATGATTTTGTAGAGCAATTTGACCATTTTCAATTTCGTGCCCTAAAAACTTGATTTTAGTCTTGCAAAGCTCTATCTTTTTCTTACTCAAGACTAAACCATTTCTCTGGACCAATTTCATGAAAATTTTCAGATGTCTGAAATGGTCCTGCAAGTTCTTGGAAAAAATAAGCAGATCATCAATATATGCAAGTAGCCATTCAGCATATGGCCTAAAAATCGAATCCATTACCTTCTGAAATTTAGAAGGCGCATGCTTTAAACCAAATGGCATTACATTCCACTCATAATGCCTGGCTGGAACACTGAATGTTGTCTTCCATTTGTCTTTCTCTGCAACTACTACTTGCTAGAAGCCAGACTTTAAGTCAAACTTAGAAAATATTTTGGCTCCTACTATCCTTCTTATCAGGTCTCCTTTGTGAGGGATTGGATAGGTATCATCTGCTAAAACATCGTTCAGAGGTTTGTAATTTATAACAAGTCTTGGGACACCTCTGACTTGTTCACTTCTCTTATTAACATAGAATCCATAGCAGTTCCAAGGGCTGCTAGATTCTCTGATTAGCTTCTTTTGAAGAAGTTGTTCAATCTCCTTCTGGCAGAGTTGTCTGTGTTCGACAGACATGGGAATAGATCTGGACTTACAAGGTCTGCCAGTGTATCCTTCCTTGTAAGGCAACTCAACACAATGTTGCTTCCGATGCCAAAAAGCATTTGGTTCCTCAGAGCAACATGTTTCTTCGAATTCTCTCTGAATTTCAGAGATGTGTTTCTGGACCTTTGGAGAACTCAACTGTTCTTCAATCCAGATGATATCTTTGTGATCTTTGAGTTCTACCAAACTGTTTTCAGCTTTGTGAAGCTCCTGCATGGCCTGAACCATGGGTGAAATTCTGGGTCTGGAGATATAAGACAATTCAATTCTTTCCCCAGAAATAGTAATGAAATATCCTGCAGATTTGTCAGGAAATCTAAACGACCCATGAAACTCAACTGCTGCTAAAAATATATTTCCCAAAATACAGTCAACTGGAATATCAGAAACTGCAAAGGAAAGCTTCACACATTTTGAATTAAAACATACAGCAACCTTTGAAACTTCAAACTTTCGCTGTAGCCTTGTTACCATTATTGAAGGCATGTTTTGTTGGTTAACTTAATTAACATCACATACATTCAATATGATTGTTAGAGACATCCAAGGATAGCCAACCTATTTAAAGTAATGCATAACATTGATGGGGGCTTGCTTATTGCTTGGTGGGTGAAAATAGTCCGTTATTATTCTCCCACAAGTGTTCAATTTTTCCATGTGACATGTTCACCGCTCATGGGCCAAAATTCCTTCTTAAGGGGGTTGTTTTTTTAAGATAGAGTTAGGTCAAATTCTAGAGAGACTTTAGTAGAATAAATACCACTTAATTGTAGCTGTCAAGTTAAAGTGGTGCTTTCATAACTTTGGAAATGCTTCTACCACATTGCAACTTCTAAAATCAATTAATTTCCACTTGCTTCTGTTCATAAAAAAAACAAATGTATGAGACAGTGGAATGGATGGATGTTCATGTATGCCATTGATGGTTCCATGGCCATCTCGGTTTTCCGGAATAGGTACAACCCTCGCCGATTTCTTCAGAGCTCTGACATACACATTGAATATCTCACCAACTTATTTGCGGCCAGCATTACTACAACACTACCACAGCCATTTGAATTTCACTAATTTTCCCCCCCGCCTATTTGAATTTAAATTTCACTGCACCACCTGAATTTTGAATTTTGCTACATCTCGGCGCGCATTTGAATTGTGTTGCTAATGCTTTGACCAAAGCGACTAGAGCTATCCATGGAAGTCCGTTACAAGCACCTTAGGCCCACTGTTAATCCCATACTTCGTTTTGCTCAAATTTTTGTTGCAGCAATCAGGAAAGGGAATGTGACAGGGCTATAAGCTTTATGAGTTGCCAAGCAACGAGTTGAGGTAGATTGAATTTATTTTGATATTGTATGGCAGGTGGAATTTGATTGCAGGGCGCTTTCCATGGAGAAGGGAAGAGGAGATTCAGAATTACTGTACAATGAGATACACAGCTCACTACCTCTTCTTCACGCTCTTAGAGTCTTTATATCTTCCCGCCGCTCTATGTAGCAGAAATATTTTGGAGGCGCGTCGTATGTAGATGAAGCCTTCTTAGTGCATGTGGAAGCCTTTTTTCAATGAAATTTAGTTATTAAAAATATTGTTTGAGGTAGATGAACCTTCGTTCCATATTTAACTGATCTACCTGAAAAACTAAAAGTTAGAAATTTATGAAGGGAGTTAAAATGTATTTATAACCTAATTATTTGGAAAAATACAATTAAAATCTATAACATGTGGTTTTTAAATTAAAGTTATATATGTGGTATTTAGAACCTTCACACTGCTTTAAATCATACAAAATTAAAAATAAATTATTTTACAACATTGGCTCATATATAAATATTTTTTATATAATTTATTATCAATAATAATATTTTTTTAAAATACTTTACATTTTTCCATAATAATTGATAAATAATTATTAATATTAAAATTGATTTATTTTATTTTTTTTAAATTAAAGAGAATAGCTAAATTTCTTTAAGCTTTTATTTTGATATTTATAAAGTATAAATAAAATTTTTATAGATATGAAATCAAGATTATAATATTTGTGACCACTTAAAATTTAGAAAAGTCACATTATAATATATATTTTGAAATTAAAATTATATATATAATTTTTCTAATATTATAAAGATGATAATTTCTTATATCACATTTAATTTGAGAATTAATTAATATCTATTTTAAATATATAATTAAAATGATTTTTTTAATAAAATTAATTGCAATAAATTTATATAATATAAAGGGAAAAAAACAAATTGAGAAAGGTAGAAATATCAGAATGAAATGAATTAATATTTTAATTCAATAAAATGTTATAATATTTTTAATGACTTTATATTTTTATTTGAATAATAACTATACAACTTTATCACAAGCTCTTTATAAATTAAATGTTAAATTTCCCTATTACATTCATATAATTAAGTTAAGCAATATTTTTATAATTTATATGATTAATAATTATAAATATAATTTTATTAAAAAATTAAAATAATTAATTAATGCATTCATATAATTAATTTAATTAATATTTTTATAATTCATATCGTTAATAATTATAAATATAATTTTATTAAAAAATTAAATAATTAATTAATGATAAATATTTATGACTAATTTTAAAACTTAATTTTTATTTTAAAATTTCATGAAAAAAAAAATATATATTTAATGATATTATATTTTAATTATTTAATTTATTAGTAATATTTTTCTCTAGTGTGCATAGTGTTTCTCTAGTTTTCACTGCACTATAGGATAAATGAAAGACACTTGTTCACATTTCAAAAAAATGAATTGATCTATGCTCCCTTAGTCGATGCAACTACATCATTTAACTAACTTTTATAGAGAACTTGAAAAATGCAATCCAACAACACTAGGTGAAGAAACTTTCCTTTCTCTAGAGTTCATAAACAACCATTATTGCAAAAGCTTGTTCAAATATAGGAGCATTGTTTAACTATTTCTTAGGGTGAGTTCAATTCGAGTGATGTGCAATTCATGCATGCAACATGAGTGCCAATGAATTTGCTAACAACCATATTTAATTGCCTCTGCGTGCATCAAAAAATGTACATTTATTGAACTACACATTTTAATTGTCGTATTTTGAAATTGTTAGTAGTGTGAACACAATTGTGATTCCTTTACATTTGTAGCTTTCCATGATTTGGTTGTATTATTAGATGTTTCTCAATTTACATGTTGCAATTTCAATTCAGAAAAGGGTATAACATGTCCATCATAGCATGTAGGGACAACTTGATTAGTATTTATGGTGGTAACAATCTCATAAGTCATTAGTTCAACTCTTGCAAGTTAGGGATTGAGGGTCGAACCCACAAGAGAGGTTACACTGCCCCAAGGGGAGCCTAGAAATGATCCTCATATTCCTCGTATGAGGCTAGCGACAACATATTTCAATTGGGTAGATCATTTTCCCATCCAATGTATAAACTACCATGACCTAGATTTTCTAACCATCATGAGATGTGAAGGATTCCATTGAAAAAAAAAAATGAAATAGAAAAAGAAAAAAAAAGCACTGATAAGCCACATTTAAATTTGAATGTTAAGGAACATTAGGCAATTCATAAAATTGGTGAGAGTTATTTCTAAAATTTATTTAGTTTTTATGTAGCACAATCCTATATCTATGGCATGACCATACCTGTCACACTTTCTTTAGTGAGTTCAAGCTTCAACCTACAACCCTGTCATTTGCACCCCTCTCCCCTCTTAAAAGAAAAAATGACTTATGAGGTAAGATTTTTGAAATGATTTGGGGAATGTTATACCAAATTTTTAAAAATTTAGTCTACTTGAAAATTGTATGATCGCTTAGCTCAGGAAAAAATGGATTTCTACAAAATGTTTCATTAATTTGAAAGAACTGCATGCCAAAAGAAAGACATGAGGCAAAAGATGAGCTATAATGATGTTTACATGCACACATAATGATTGATGTAATTATACACTTATCATTTTTCAAAATTTACGGGTACCATATAGATTATTCCATGTTCAACATTGTGTAATGTTCTCAAAATTTTGAGTTGAGGACAATGTTCATGAATTTTGTGTTGAGCATTGCAAGATACTAATCATAACTATTTTCAGTGGCATTATTTTTTCTCCATTCGTTATATTGAATGCCAATCATATTATTTTTTTCTTCATTCTTATAATAAATGTTTGGCATTTTCGATCTATTATTTAGTACTACATTCAAATCAAAGGAAGAATTGAAAAATGAGAGAATAATTTCTCCTAATAGATTTTTCCATAGCTTCAAACCTTGTTTCAAAAAATTTCTCCCACTTTGATCATGAGAGATGATGCAGCCAAAGGCTGCAAAACCCACATTCTCCACGGAAAATTTCATGTCACATTCATTCCCAAAAATAATCCTCAATTTGGGATAAACTCTAATGCATATCCACATGCATGTCAACCCAAACAATGATAATTACTCATGCGGAAGCTTACCTTATTTAATCTTCAAATGAAGATTCCCTCACTTTTTATATCAAGGTTATAAAACCTAACATATGTGAAAGATGTCCCTTTTTATATAACTGTGATTATAAACCATAAAAAACCCTTTTATTAAAGGTTTTCTCCTTTTAATTATTCCCAAGCAGAAATACCTTGGTTAAACCCTTTACTCCAATATAATTCTTATCTTCACATGAAATACTATATATTGGACCCACAGCATACCCAACACGCTCATTGACATACTTTATATTATTCAAACTCCAACATATATACCTTGCCCCACCAGATTTCACATACCTTTTATGATTTCCGATTCTATGGTTTAAACCCATTAAACCATATAAATATTACTTATGGGCCCACAACTCGTGCCTATCCATAATATTTCAAAGCCTAACTTTATGTTATAAAGTCAACACAACTTTAGAACTTACTAATTCTGTTGATACACATATGTTGAATCATATATGGCCCACAACTGTCAACCATTTACTATCCATCCATTCATCAACGGTCATCGCATTGTTCATCAACAACTATCGCATCGTATTCACCAATCCGAAAGCTATCAACCAACCCATTCACTGTCCATCTTTTATCAAATCTGACGGTTGGTATTCCATTGTGTTCCAACCCAAAAAATCAACGGTTATCGCGTGATAAACTTGCACGCCTTTTGGTTTTCCAATCGCACGCGAAATAAGTGGTATTGAATTACCACCAATGCTACGTATCGCATGATGAACGCTATCGCGTTCGATCAAACAAAAACCACTTACCATCCATTTGTTATGTGAAAACCATTTATAGTTTTAAATACCACCTTCACAGTTCCATTGCTTCTGGTTCCATACCACCTTGGTTCATGGTTCCGTCCTTTCTTTGATTCCAAATTTCACATGAAATTATTTAATGTAACTCCTCCACTTATTATTTTCAGAATTCTGGTTCCGTTCCACACAAATGCGATTTATTTACTTTGCAAATGCAATCCATTTTCTTTTAAATTCTACTTCTACTGTGTCATGAATTAAAGTTTCCTCTATCGATAGGTTCACCATTTCTTATTTAAAAGCTATGCGAAACCCTTTTGGGGTTCCCAGAACCAATCTTCTGTTCCTCTTTGTTCTGATCCTGATCTATGTTCACTGCTCGATCAGATGTGCTTCTGCTACATGTATCCAAATGCCGAATTAGAAACAATCATTTTCTTTCCTATGTCATCGATCATTTCAGTGATCGATGACTGCATTTTCATTCAATCTTCTCAAATGTATATATAAACCCTTATATGCATTTCGGCTCAAGACATCATACCTGTCTCAACATTTACATCAAATCTCTCAATGATATACAGAATACCATTTCAAAACCTTATCTTCACATAAGCTATAAACTGAGTCATTCAACACACATAATTACACACTACAGGATCGAATTTTCTCCATATATATACAATCAAACAATTACAAATAATTCCTCTCTGGACCGATATTCTGATCAATGGCCTTTTTTCCTACTGCCCGTAGGCTTACCATAACAAACCTCTGTTTGTTCAAACCCTACTTTCTACTGCTCTCCTGTTTCCTCACTTTTTCTGCCTTTAAGGCTTTGCAATTTATACAAAAGATGATGAACCAATTTAGGTTCAGAACCTCTATTATCTCAACAAATTCCTCAAAATCCTCAAAGTCCTAAAATCTATCCTTATCCCTAAGGATCCTCTTTAATCCCATAAAATCATGAAATTGATTCTAACTTAAGATTTACAACCAATTCTAAAATCTCTCATTCCCTATGAAATCTAAATTATCCTAATTCTCTCATGTTCTCCAATCATTCGAGAACATTTACAAATTCCTCACAATACTTAATATCACTCATTAAAATCACTCAAAAACATTGATAATTACATAAGAAATAAATATTCTTTTGAAACCACAAGACCCCTACGTCTTTTAAAATACAAAGTATTTTCTAAACCTAATGCCCCTGCATCAGACTCCCAAGGTTAAAAATAATCATGATCTCCTGATCATGTTCTTTTAGTCCTTATCTTCCTAGATCCCATACTTTGTTCTGTAATTGATCATCTATTTCTACTGTTGTTTGTTGCTTTTCTCCAGGTCTCCACACTTTATGCTTATTTGCTCCACTGCCTGTACTTTCACAGTCTGTTACTGTCTTCCTTTTACTGCTACCGCTTCTTTTCTTTCTTGTTGATGTCTTCTTCTGAGACACTTTCATCATTATCCTTCTTATCAATTCAATTTCTCTGTCCAATAAATCCTCTGATTGCTGATTTCTTTCTTCTCTTGATTGCTGAACTTTCATTCTTACTATTGAGCCCTGAAATTGTCTTCTCTTTTGCCAAACTTCACTTCATTTCATCATTCCTTTATCATTTCATAAACCTAAAACTCAATAAAAATGACTAAGATTACTTAAAGGTTGCATACAATGATTAACTTATTGTACTTTTGTGATTTGTGTTGTCTTAATGATTTTTGAACAATTTAGCTACAGAATGCAGTCATTCTATAGCCATTCAAGCATTCCGTAGTTGTTTTGGTGTTTAAGTATGTTACAGGTGTCATCTGGAGAAAAGGCACACATAGGTGGATTCCAAATCGTTCCTACATCATTCGTTCCCTTCCACGAAGACTGGATCGATAGCTGGAGGTGCCTATGCACGTGGTTAAAGAAAAATTCAAGCATGCTACCTTCTACAGGAATCAAGACTCCTAATTTTTCTTTATAGCAAATTAGGAATCCTAAAAGAGTTCTAATTTATTTTAACTTCAAACCTACACTTGTACCTATTTTCGTTCAATGTTAGTGATGAATTTACATATAAATTAAAGTTCTGTAATACCGAGAAGGATAAGTTGATACTTATTTTATCATTACAGTGATACTCTATTTTCAAGACTCGTGATTAATAAAAAGGAGTTTTACCTTGATGTTGTTCTAAATACAACCTTGAGGAGTTAAAGGATTAATGTCGAATTGATAGCAGAGGGCCCCTGCTATTTGAGGAGGTTTTACATGTTGTCTAGATAAGTTATTTTCAATTTTGTTCTATCATATTTCCTTAGACTACTTTATGAATTCATAGCCTTTATCATTATGTTTCATGGAATTTGCTTAAATAAAATATCCTCATAATATTACAGTTAGTCTCTTTCTCAAGCTCTTCCAATATATCTCTATCAAATGAATGGGATTCAATTGTGATATTTTGAGTTATCAGCATTTCATTTTCTGTCATTTAGTTAAAAAAAAGATCCTCATTATACTACAGTTAGTCTCTTTCCAAAGCTTTTCCAATAAACCTCTAATCCACGAATGATACTGGGTTGTAATATTGTGAGTTATTGATTGTTTTGCTTCATAAAAATATCCTTATCACATTATTATTAATCTCTTTCAAAAATCTCTTCCAACAAAACTCTAACTCATGAATGAGATTTAGTTGTAATGTTATAAGTTGTTTCAGCATTTCATAGGAGATCCTTACTACATTATAGTAATATTTTTCTCAAGTTCTTCCAATAAACCTCTATCATATGAATGAGATTTCACTGTAATGTTCTAATTTACTGTTTGTTTTAACACTTCTTTTATGTTTTAGGAGATCCTCATTGCATTAGAATTTAATCTCTTTCACAAGCTATTCCAACAAATCTCTAACTAAATGAATCAGATTAAGTTGTAGCGTTTTGAGTTACTTTTTATTTTCATGAATGTTCATTTAAAAGTTATAATATCCATGGATTAGGACTCTCTGTTTTCATCATTTTCTAATTAGGAACAGAACTTGCAAATAAACTCTGTTTTAATTCATTTATTAAGATTTCCTTTTTCTCCTTTCTGACATAGATTTAACTTCATCTTCTTAGCATAGAGTAGCATACTAAGAATCAAACATAAAAACCCCAAAACATCAATAAAACATTGAAAACAACGAAATAAGAAAAGAGATACTTAGGCACATATAGTGTAGTACACCCCATCAGTCTACTAGCCCTGGTTGATAATTTATGCTATCAATTTAGGACATTAAATTGACTAAACACTTACTTGCTGAACTTTTAATTTTACTTGCTGAACTTTTTCTTTTACTACCACCCTGTCATCCTTGCCCTCTTGTTTCCTGCAACTACCAACTTCTTCCAGATTGTCACTTATGACAATTTCTTTGTCTTCTCCCTTCAACAATTCATTGGACTGGTACATAGTGTACTCTTTACTGCTATCTTCTTTCCTTTGCATATTCACATTCTGTATTTCCCAATTTTGAAATTGAGATTTCTCTTCTTGTATTGAATCCTGATTATCCAACAACAATTCCAACAATTTAATTTATTCATTCCATGGATTAAATATTTCCATAGAATTTTCTTCCTCCTCCTTTATTTCACTGCCCAACTGTGTCAAATTTTCTCCAGCATCTGCAACAAAACCTGCATTCACAAAACAATTATTAAAATAAAAAACATAAGGCCTCAATGCCTTTCTTTCCTCTGGAAACATTTTAGTATGTTGCTCTGAAATTCCCTCCTCTATCAGCACATTAGTATGCTAATTCATTTTTCCCAAAGAATTCTTTGAAGAACTCTCTAGACTATTAACGAGTCTTTCTTCCACATCATCTGCTCTCATGATGTCTTTTTGTTCTTGTCCACTATAGTGAACTCTATCTTCTGCAATCTCCCTATCATACTCTGAGTTTTCCAACAAATATTCCAGTAATGCAATTTCTTTTTGGAATTTCTGAAGTATTTCATCATCATTTACTATCTTTGCATTTATATACAAATTGTCAGTTTGAAAATTACAAGATTCAACAGTCTCAATTTGTGTTTCACATATCAGTGCTTTAGATTGAATCTCTTCTCCTTTTTCCACAATAATTTCCTCCTGTGTTGTAACAGCTTCAAAAATAAAAGCATCACTGATTTCCTCATTCAAGAGACATTTTTCATCATTACTTTCTGCTTCAGAGTATTTACCTTCTGAAAGATACTCTCCCATACTTTTGACACCTTCAAAAGATTGCACATCCTCCTCTGTAAAACTTGTAATCACATCACAATTATTAGATTAAAAAATACAAGGCTTTAAATCTTCCTGTTGATTTGAACTTGCCCAATAGTTCAGTAAATCATCAATAATTCCCTCTTCAGCAAGGTAAACTTCGTGCTATCTTAAATCTAGACCATGATTCATAAGATCTTTCACAGATCTCCATTCTTCATCTGTACCAATAACTTCACTCTGAATTTCTCCTTGTTCTGCTTTACAAATGGAAACTGCCATTTTCAACTCAGCTTCTCTGAGTTCTGCACATCCCAATTGTACATTCATCCTCTGTTCAAGCTTTCTTAGCTCTTCTGCTAACTGCATATTCATTTTCTGTTCTTTCTTCTGTTTTAGCCTCTGCCACTTCACTTTCTTCTTCACGAGCCAACCAATTCTCTGGTTTTCTTCTATCATCATTTTCAATTTATTAAATTGTTCTCTTATCTCAGCCAACTCTTTGTCATATTATTTATCAGTCAACTACTTCCTTATGCCATTTTCCTTGGCATCTTCTTTCTCCGTTCTTCTGTTGTGGTCTTTCTTAGAACCTCTACTATTTCTTCTATGACTATCAGTAGTCATATTCCCCTTCATTTCTATATTCATGAGTTCCTCACTGATTCATCATGAGTTGTACTAAATCCTCTGCAATAACAAGTCCTCCTTGTTACAACTTACCTCACCAATCCTTTTTTCTAGATTTGCTCTTTTGGCAATCACTGGTCCTCTATCTTCTGGAACCTCTTGAGCATTCCACTTTGCTCCTTCTAGACTTCAACTCATCTACAACTTCTAAGAACACAATTTTCCTTTTTATCCAACCTCTGTTGGAATTCTTCAAGGTTTTGCCACATTCTTCTTCCACTTAGAATCCTTTGATGGATTCCTTTATCACTGCACTTAAAGCTGTGATCTTCTTTTGCTGACATTTTCTTCAACTGCCCACAATCTGAATTCTACAAACATAATCTTCAAACTAGAGTTAAATAACATTTATCAACTCATCTTCAATATCTATGTATGATCTTGTTTCACCTCTCACCTCCACTGTATCTCTATGTGCTGCAATCTGTCAGTTTCAAAATCCGATCCCTTTTTAATTTTTCCATCACATATGCATTCATTCTAATTCCAATTAAAGCAAACTTGAACTTTCAAAAGAGCTATTTCCAGCTCTGATACCACTTGATGCAGCCAAAGGCTGGAAAACCCACATTCTCCATGGACAATTGCATGTCACATTCATTCCCAAAAATAATCCTCAATTTGGGATAAACTCTAATGCATATCCACATGCATGTCAACCCAAATAGTGATAATTACTCATGCGGAAGCATACCTTATTTAATCTTCAAATGAAGATTCCCTCACTTTTTATATCAAGGTTATAAAACCTAACATATGTGGAAGTTGTCCATTTTTATGCAACTGTGATTATAAACCATAAACAAACCCTTTTATCAAAGTTTTTCTCCTTTCAATTATTCCCAAGCAGAAATACCTTGGTTAGACCCTTTACTCCAATATAATTCTTATCTTCGCATCAAATACTATATATTTGACCCACAACATACCCAACACGCTCATTGACATACTTTATATTTTTCAAACTCCAACATATATATACCTTGGCCCACTAGATTTCGCATACCTTTTATGATTTCCGATTCTATGGTTTAAACCCATTAAACCATATAAATATTACTTACGAGCCCACAACTCGTGCCTATCCATAATATTTCAAAGCCTAATTTTATGTTATAAAGTCAACACAACTTTATAACTTACCAATTCCATTGATACACATATGTCGAATCATATATGGCCCACAACTGTCAACCATTTACTGTCCATCTGTTCATCAACCATATCTATTCATCGCCCATTGTTCATCAGATCTGACAGCTGACAACTTATCGCGCTCCAACTTAATGATCCAACGATCATCGTATAACAAACTTGCATGGGTTTAATTCTTCAAACTCATGCGAAATGGACGATTTTAAATTACCGCCGATGCCACGTGTCAATCAATGAATGCCATCACGTTTGTTTAAGGGATTACCGCTTACCATCCATTCGCTATGCGAAAACCTTTAGTGGTTTCCAAAACCACTTCACTATTCTACTTAACATTTTCTCATGGTTCTGTATGTGCATGGTTCCAACCCTCATGCTTTCTCCACTTATCATTCACATGTGGTTCCAACCCTTTGGAGGTTTTTAAAACCTTTCTTTTGTTTCTCTGCGAAACCCTCTTCACGGTTTCATTAATTTCCAATCATTGCTTCTGCGGTTCCATACCACCCTGGTTCATGGTTCCACTTCAACTTTTGCGCACTCTCCACAATAAAATGATTCCATTCAATTTCATGACCCTTTCGCTTGTTACTCCACACAAATGCAACTTTGACAAACAAAACATTACTTCTCTGTTATACTTTTAAATGATGACCCCATTAGTCTCCATTCTAGAACTGATCCAATTTCATTGTTTGATCGGATGTGCTTCCAATACATATGGTCAATGAATCCAAATACTGAATTGAAAATTCAGTTCCTCTGATGTGTCATCGATCCTTCCAGTGATCGATGACTGCAGCTTCATCCAATTTCTTCAATTGTATACATACAAACCCTTATATGCATTTCAGCTCAATACATCATACATGTCTCGACATTTACATCAAATCTCTCAATGATATACAGAATACCATTTCAAAACCTTATTTTCTCATAAGGTATAAACTGAGTCATTCCACACACATAATTACACACTTTAGGATCAAATTTTCTCCATATATATACAATCAAACAATTACAAATAATTTCTCTCTGGCCTGATATTCTGATCAATGGCCCATTCAATCAATTTGCCCGAAGGCTTACAACAAACCCTCTGTTTGTCCAAAACCTAAATCTTTGCTACTACTGTCTCTATTACTACTTTCTGTCTTTAAGACTTTACAATTTATACAATTGATTATGAACCAATTTAGGTTCAGATCCTCCATTATCTCAACAAAATCCTCCAAATCTTCAAAGTCTTAAAATCTATCCTTTTTCCCTAAAGATCCTCTTTAATCCCATAAAATTATGAAACTGATTCTAACTTATGATTTACAATCATCTCAAATTTCTCATTCCCCATATAATCTAAACTATCATAATTCTCTCATGTTCTCCAATTATTCGGGAAAATTTATAAATTACTCACAATACTTAATATCTCTCATTAAAATCACTCAAAAACATTAATAATTACATAAGAAACCAATATTCTCTTGAAAACACAAGACTCTTATGTTTATTAAAATACCAAATATTTTATGAACCTAATGCCCCTGCATCAGAGAAGCTCCCCGTCTTCACATGGCGTAATTGGGGCCAATTGGCATAAATTACATTCGTAATCTACTACAATCAGATGTGTCTATGGGTCACAGAATATCTGTAAAAAATTCGAGCACCCAATTTATGGTGGATCCATCACTGACAAATCCTTTTTCCAATTGAATCGAAGGTATTACCCAATTTTAGACCATGACTTTGAAAGAAAAATTCATACAAATATTACTGGGCATAGAGGGCGGTATGAAGACTGTAATCCTCAATTGTAGCGCTGAATTCAACTGAGAATTTTGACTAGGGAAGACCGTGTAGAAATTTTCTGAATAATAGTTAATTATTCACCGAGACTATCTGATCACATACAATTCGAATTTATATGCAACACATAATCTCTTCCACTCAGATCATCAAACATGCGGAAATAAAATCAAGCGATAACACATCAAATCATCATACACATTAACACGGTATGTATGGGGAAAGCTTATAGCTGAAAACCCCGCAGCTATTGTGTATATTATAATGGAGAAATCAAGTAACAAACTCAGTACAATACTCCTCACAAGTACTCAGTACTTTCTCATACAGTTACCCACAATCTAGCTCGGTTTTGAACAGGTTACTGGTTCAAAACTCACCGCCAATTGCCTTGCCTCTATTGCGTGTTTCAATGCTATGGGATGGCCTCTTTATATAGATAAACCACCAGCCTGAACTGCGCAATCCTCATGGGCTTACTCCACCTATCTGTGTGTTGCAAATAGCAACAGTATAGTCACAACTGATAGCTAACTCCACCCTTTCATCTACTTCTTTCACTGGTCTCCACTGAACTGATCATACACTATAGTGAACTGATGTGTTCTTGAGTTGAATAATGAGTTACTAATTAATGAATTAAATAATATTTAATTCACTCCACTCATAACTAATTGATTAGCTAGTTAATCTAATCTCAACTAGTTCAACTAAAATAAACAGAACACAACTCCACTATTTGTCTCATTAACTCCACCAAACTTCTGCCACTGAAGTCCTAACTGAAGTCAACCATGCATGAGCTCAATACCCCATAAGAAAAGCATATTTCCTTCTGGCAGTTGCATGTGCCACATCCGTAGCTCAAACTGAAGTGCTCCAAGAGAGTAAACTATTGTTTAGAGTCCAAATATTATTAAGGGTAAATAATATTTGACTTCCCTATTTTTAGGAGAGGCAGTCTAAAAATAGCCTTCGACCTCTTCGACCTTAAAAATAGAGTCTCATCTATTTTTACCAACATGACCAATGCTCCAAGAATCTCAAAATGGAATCCCCGAACCATGCTCCATATGTCTAAAAATAGACTTTGCGCCAGAATTTGCCTGCGGGCCCACTTAGTGAAGGCGACTTCATTTCACTAAGCTCCATCATCTTGCTGCATTTTCAACAGACCGTATTGGAGTAGAGATCAAGATCATGACCTTACATGCCTGACCATTTCTTCTAAATGTTTGGGTAATGAATCTAGTGTACTTATTTTCTGTTCGGCCTGTATTTTTTTGTGTCACTTGAGATTGAGAGACCCAATGCCCTTGGCTCCTCTCAACTTCTTCAAGAGGCTACCAGCTTTATCAAATCATATATTGTAGAGAAATAATCTTTCACTTTTTTCTTTGTCAATTTATAAAGCCCAACTTTTACATTGGAATTTGTTAAGAGAATCAAGGGAGCTGTTAGCAGTGTTTTATTAACTTCATCAATATTCCTTATTGTATCTGGATACAGTTGAAAAATGATGACAGTTTGGTTATGAAATTTTCTTCTCTTATTCTACAGATAAATTTGTGGTGTGTTATGTTAATGTCGTGTTTACTTCTTCGTCCCTCTCCAGCGACCACATAACCATTGAGACTCGATCCATATTCTTGTTTTCTACTTCTCCTGATATCAACTGCCTCTACCCAGAGTTTGTTGAGGTTTTTTTTGCCACACAAGTCTAGAGAGGTCGAGATAACATATTTGGAGCAGCGTAAAGCCAAGGGTTTCTCTTCTTCCAGCAACTGATCAAATTAGACAACGATTATTAATTGTGCACATTTGAAGAAAATTTGAAGTCGTGATTTCTCATCTGGTTTGATCGTTTTTATTATTCAATACCCCGCTCTCCTACATATATCTGAGCAAGAAATATCCTTCATTGTTATTCATGAAATTTCCCGTATGCGTAAAGTGATACTTATTCACATTTTTAGTGATATAAGCTTTTGAAAATATATTTTATTACTTTTCATAAAAGTAATAAAATATTACTTTTCATAAAAGTAATAAAATATCTTATATCCCTGGATGCATGTAAAAATTTAATGGTGATCATAAAATCAATTAATGGAGGGATGAGGTATGCCTTTTTATTGTAAATTTAAAAAGGACGTGACTTTGTAAGGTTGTAATAAATAGTTTAATGGGAAGGCTTTTTAAAGAGTGATCATAAAGATTTTTTTTTATGGAGGGATAAGAGGGGTATTTTTTGTATGTGAGTGATGAGAAGATAATTTTTGGAGTGATAGGGAATTATTATATTTATTTTTGGGAGCGAAGTTGGAGTCCATGTCATATATTTTGGGTTGAAAACCAATTAGTATCAAGGTACTAAATTATTGCTCACAAGTCTTGAAATGTGAAAATTTTAGTTTGATATATTGCCTTAAAAGTTTGGCATTTTGAGTTGTATGGGTGCATTTTTGGTTCAACCTGACACCTAAGTATTGAATTATTAACTCAAATTGATAGGGGGGTCAATTAAGTCAACTGAGTCAATCATTGTCATTTTTCAAGTGAGTAAGTCAAGTCATAAAATCATTGTAAAAATTCTATTGGGTGCATTTTCGGTGGTACCCGAAACTCTCATCTTATTGAAGCAAAAGCAAGCGAGTGTGAAAGCAAGCGAGAGTAATAATCAAGTGAGTGAATACAAGCGAGCGTGTTAAAGATCAGAATGGGTAAAAGAGGAAAAAGTTTTCAAAGTGTTTAACTACAAAGCAAAGAATTGAAAGAGTGCAGTCATGAATTTCACAACAAAATTGAAGTACTTGAATGGAAGTTAAAACAAAATAAAAACATAATCAATGAGATGACTAGCACATTAAAAGCAACAAACAATTTTCAAAATGAAATAGATATGAAAAAACAACTCATTAATGCACTCCAAATAAATTTGAGCGAAAAACAAGAACTACTTGATGCACGATGTAAAAAAAAGATAGATGTAAGTTGTGACACAGATGAATTCATTCAACATGTTGATGAAAGTTGTGATACAAATGATCTAATCCACCAAATTGATGAAATTTGTGACACAAATGATCTAATCCACCAGATTGATGAAAGTTGTGACACAAATGATCTCATCAAGCAATTTGTGTTGCTAAATGATCCAACTAGTAGCACTGAAGATATAATTGAAAAGTTTGATGCAGGGAAAATTTTAGGGGCTAATATTAGTAGGTGGGCTAATTTTCTATACTTTTTCCAAAAAAAAGATATGTTAATTTCCATTTTTTTCGAAAAATGATTCACCCAAATTTTATAGTATGAAATTATTTTACCCTAAAAGTTCCCAAAAATTTATATAGAGACTATATAAAATTATTAGAATTTTTAATATTTTTACAAAAAAATCTCCACATTTTATAGATTGCATATTATGGACTAGTGGGATTTGGCAAGGATTCTAAACTTTAAGATAATTTTCCATCCTAAAAATTTTCCCTAGTTTGATGCAACATGTGATACAAATGAAATGTTAATAGAGATGATTAATGCTCAGTGTGATACAAATGAATTAATGAATCAAGCATAAAATATCAGCAGTAGTAGCAGGTGTGAAGAACAATAACAAAACGGTCTTTCCAAGAAGGTGATCAAACCCTGGGAAGAAATTTTTTTCAACAAAGATTGGCATGGCTTGGGATAAAAAAAAACAAAAACATTTTTTTATGTTCCATATTTCTCAAAACCAATTCAGTTTGTAAGTGCAGGTTTTCTAGAAAATTCTCAGAATATTGTTAAGTGTAAGCATTGTAAGAGAAATGTTCATATGGAGAGAAAATGTTTCGACCTCCATCATTGTCTTCATTGTGGGAAGACAAATCATCTATCAGAGAAATCTCATATGCATAAGGATACTAAAATAACAGTTAATTATGGGCGGATAAACCCTTGGAAATGTAAACTAGAGTTAAAGAAGTTGTAGAAGTCCTACAAACTACTTAATACAAAGGTAAAGATAAATTTTATCAAGCAATTAAAAAGAAAAATTCTCCTACACCTGAAGAGGGGGAGTTCAAAAATAAAATGCAGATGATTGTCTCTCCTTTAAGCTGACAAATGGGGTAAATGATAGTTGAATTGAAGGTAGTTGTAATACTAAAAGTTTCAACAACATCAACAAATTTTCCAGTGAGCATGTAGAGTCCTGGATTTTTTTTGTTTTGACACCCTTTTTGCATCATATTTTCCTTCTTTTCCTATCATTGTCAACCTAATAAGGCAAAAAACACATGATTTTGGAAAGGTAAAGTATATGTGTGTCCTATTCTTCATATTTATTAGTATACCTTATTGTGTCATTAAACATTACATTCAGCTACAGATTTGATACAATTCTGCAACTACTCCACAAATCTGCAGCTGTCTTCCTTGTTAGCAGGGTTCTGGTACATCAAATAAGCAAATGAGTACATGGATGGATAAAAAATAATCCCCTCATGGATTTCCTCCTACTTACTCGAGCCTATTCATCAAGAATATTGTTAGTATGAATCTTAATCGCAAGCGTACGAAAAAGGCTCACTTTAGTCGTGCATAACAAACAGCCCTAACAGCAAATATGGCTTCCAATATCTTTAGATCTGCAATTAGTTGACCAAGATAAATGCTACAAAATCTAGATCTATGCATTAAAATGCATTAAACAGTAAATAAAAGCAAGATTTGCTCCATGCATTCAATAAACAAGAGAAGATTGTTTTAAAGAATTTTTTGTATTTTTTGACACCTGGGAAGGGAACATAGAAATATGTTACCAGTCCCCCTCAATGGGATGGGTTCTTGTAAGTCTTCAACACTTCAGATATAAAATCCCTCTCTCTTGATGGTGTAGAAAACCCAAATAAAAATGGAACTCAAAGGGAGCTCCTAAAAAAAAATGGTAGAAAAATATGACAATGATGGTGGATCAAAGTCAGACCAAAAGTATAGATCCGGAGTGATATTTTGGCAACAAAAGGTAGTGAGTGAATGGAAAAATCTTTCTATTTATAACAAAATATTGAGTTAGTCTAGATATTGGTGCATAATTAAAATATTATTAACCAAATCAAGAGCCAACTTTTATGGAATATTTTATTATATTTGTTGGAGGGAAAAAGAATTTGAATTTGGTTAAATCCCTTTATTTGTAAATAATAAATAAATAAATTATTTATTTATTATTATAAGGATGTGGTTGAGTAATAATCGAATAAATAATGATTTATTTAATTATTTATAAATGATTTAGTCAAATTTAACAAGGAATATTATTTAAATAAGGTTTAAATAATTATTCTTAGAAAATATTAAGATAAATAATGATTTATCTAATTAATTTTCCTGTTTTGGGTTAAATATGACCAGGAATATTAATTAAATTGTTGTTTAACTAATTATTCCTTGAGGAAAATAAAAAAAATGTGGATTTATTTAATATTTCCTCATGGGGTTTCCTGTTTAGACCATAAACAACTTAATACTTAATAACTGTGGGTTACTAAGTTATTGTTCATCGTGAAAGCAATTTTACTTAGAGTAAAATTCATCTTACATGGCGTACTTAGGTCCATCTAATAGTAACAGGTTTGATGACTAAAAAATGGTGTAACAGATTTCCCCCCAACATGCGAGCGTTAGGAGCTAATCGTATGACTGAAGTATGTTGTAAGAACACAATCACTAGACACCGAAGGAGAAGCCAGAGAGAGAGAAATATAAGGTAGACCAAAGTGCTAGAGAACTAGACCCTGAGGAGGCAAGAATCATAGGTGCGACAAGTCTCTTTTATGAGTGAGTACCTGTGCTATAGGCGGCGGGGGAGGCATACCTATGCCCACCGAGATAAATTAAAAAGAATAATGCGTCCAGTAAATAAGGGACTGAACTATCTAGTACATGCTGGCATAAACATAAGACATATAAAAACATGATAACTAATCCTGCATACATACTGTGCCTGGGATAATAGCCAGGACATACAATAATATCTGAGTACATGAGATATAAGTACAACCAAAGTGCCCCTGTAAATAGGAAAGGGCTCTAAAAATCTGACTGATACATGAAACTAGAAGGTGTTACAAGCGGCTGAGGCCGACATCATCAAATCTATGGAGTTGCATCGAAGACTGTAATGAAGAGGTCATCCGGGCATGTGGGGGGCTACCTGAAGGGCCACCCCCCATGAGGTCTGAAACATCTCACATACCTGGGAATCACCAGTATCATCTACCGCATCAATGAACCATCAAGTATACGGATCTCGATCATCATGTAGGGAGCTGGAGCTGAGAAAAAATCAAGTCAAAGGGCTATAAGGAGTCCCTTTGCCTGATCTAAGGCACCGAACAAGAGTGGAATCTGGAAACAAGGTACACCGCCCTCTAGACTTGTCTTCTGGAATGAATGATCTGATGTCGACAGAAGGAGGTCCACCATAGGTGAGGTAATAAGGGATCCTCAACTAAGGCACGAGACAAAATAGTAGAGCGACTGATAAACTGACACCAGGGATGATGATGAAAAGGGGGGTACTGAGTAGCGGACGGACGAGTTCCCTTGTTAGAGCATAAAGGGCATGGATGACCTAGCAGCGCCTGACACAATATCAAAGGGGATAGGGGACAGTAGGACTGAAAGCCATAATCTGTGACACGAGAGAGGAACCAAGAAATGAAGGATGGAGGACTATAGCGGGATACAAAGGGACTCGGGATAGACTCCATGGATGCGATGATGACTCAACTCAGATGCTTTAAACAAGGGCAACTCAATGATGTTTCCACATAGAAAAGATCTAATGGGGACCATAAAAACATGAGTACATGATGGTTACTCACGACGAACATCAACACGAGCAAGGAAAAGTATGGAGGCAAAGTGGTGCCCCAAGTACAAGTGTTGCAAGTGAAGAAATTGGATTTTGAGGAGTGATGAAGTAACCCTTCTTGGACAAAATGTGTCCTGGTGAAGTATCAAATCATAAAAAATCATGAGTTGGTTACCTAAAAGAAATAAAACATGCATTTCGGGAAGGAAATGCTAAGGGTAATATTTCTTAAGATAGAGTGCATTGCGAGGATTAGGAAGGGGATGTCCTTTGAAATCCTCTAAGAGATATTCCCCCTTACCTAAATCCTTACTAATTATGTAAGGGCCTAGCCATAATGAGTTGAACTTCCCATGACCGAGGACATCATGGGCCTGGTCATACACCAGAACAAGATCACCTTCATGAAAAGTAAGAGGGTGGACTTTGTTGTCATACTGAGCTTTGGTGCATTTCTTAGCCACTTTGATGGCTTGAAATGCAACACGACGGTCTTTGAAAGCACGCTCAAGAATGATAAGTCGTTGTTCTAGAGGTTAGGTGTCAGGGAGAATTTCGATGGCTAGATGAAGGGAAGGGATTTCAAACTCGATCGGTAAAACTGCTTCCTCTCCAAAAACAAGGTGGAAAGGAGTAAACCCGGTGGTAGTTTTAATAGAAGTTCTATAGGCCCACAAAGCAGGGAAGAGCATAAGGTTCCAGTTGGTTTTGTGCTTATCCACCGTTCATTAAAGCATGGTTTTAAGAATTTTATTGACTGCTTCAACTTGGCCATTACCTTGGGGGTAATAGGAGGAGGAATATTGGTGCTCAAAACCCAAAAGTGAGGATAGATCACACCATATCTCATCTTAAAAATGTTGGCCATTGTCAGAGACCAATTTTTTTGGAACTCCAAATCGAGTGATAACATGGTTAAAGAAAAACAGGGCTGCAGTAGCTACCGTGTTGTTAAACATTGGCATAGCCTCAGCCCACTTTGTGAAATAGTCAACCGCCATGATGATATACTTGTGGTTACCAGCAGATGAAGGTCGACACTCCATAAAGTCTATGGCCCACTTACAAAAGGGACCAGCTGAGATGATATGATGGAGGGGAGCTAGAGGGGCTCGTGCCTTAGGGGCAAAATGTTAGCAATTGGAATAGTGTGTGCTTCAATTCAATCACCGAAGAGAGAAGGCCAAAATACCTAGAGCGCATGATTTTATGAGCAGTGGAAAGACTCAAGATGTGGCCACCACAAGCGCTGCTATAATATTCATTGAGGACTTGCTCCGCTTCAGCATGAATGAGACAACAACGAAAGACAGAATCTACACCACGACGATAAAGGTCGTCACCGATAAGAAGGTAGCGGGGGGCCTAGTGTAGGATAAGTCGTCAAGAATCACAATCAAGATGGTGGGCGAACTTTTGGGTTCAAAAATAAGTGAGGATGTCACCATACCAAGGATCCATCCATGGTAATGGAAAAAAAATGTTCATCGGAAAATCATCATTAATTGAAGGATCTTTTATACTCGTAGGTAATTCAAAAATGATTTCGTGAGTGAGGCTAAACCTTTCTTACTCTTTGGTGTGACAAATTCAAGATTGAATTCCCTAGAGGATAATGATCAATGAGGCATCCCATCCCATTTATGATGTCGACGGCTCAATAGGAAGGCCATAGGGGTTGGAATTAGTCTCATGACCTTGGTGTAGGCATGAGGATATAATGACAAAATTCATGTGAGTACTACACGGGGGGCCTACAAGGTTCTTACGACATAATTGATAACATGCTCGATTTCGTTATCATCTTCTCGAATAAGGACCCATGATGACCAAATGGGTGGAAGAGCTGAGATGTACTGAGATGAAATCAGTATCAGAAAGTCAGGGGACGAATTAAGCGAGCGCGAAGGTGAAGGGAATTTTTCAGGGTATCAAAGAGACTCTTGAGAATATTCATCCCAAATAAATGGAATGTTAGATCTGATGAGTCTAAGGAACCCGAGGCATGGTGGTGGCATATTCGGTACAAATCGGCGTAGGAAATTAGCTTTTCCTTGGAGGCTTTGTAACTAGGAAGCTCGAAAAGGATGGCTTCGAAATTTCAAGGGGTCAAGTGTTATACCATCTTTAGACACAATTAAGCCTAAAATATGGCCGACGCAGAGAACACAGAAAAGATGCACTCGGCGAGTTGAGGCGAATATTATGCTTTGCGACATCGGAGGAATATGGTACACAAATCATGAAGGTGTTGCACACGATGTTTAGAACGTGTGTTAAGGTGCGTCTAAATAAAGCAAGGATAATATAGCCGGGTCATGGAAATAGTATGAAATGACCTAATGAAAAATAATTCTGGAGATACTTAAGGTTGAACGAGCGTGGCCCTATAAGCAAGGTTCCCCACTAAACTAATGAGCATGATGATTAAGCTAATCAATAGGACGTATATCAATGCGATTACATCCGGAAGAGAAACCATCCATGAAGGATAGAACCTCATGCCCCACACACTCATCAATTAGTTGGATTAATGAGATGGTGTGAAGGAAGTTATCTTTGAGGACACAGTTTTGTTCAGATCGCAAAAAGTCGGTCGCAAACACGGATGTTGCCCTCGTTTCTTGAAGCAGAATCTGGATTGGACACCGAAGTGGTGTATAGAATGGTATAGATAAAACTAGCACAGCTTGAGCTTATCAATTTCGGCTTTGATAGCTTTATAAAGTCGGTAGGATTAATGGGTCTCAACTTTTGAGGGAAAGGATTAGCATCAAGCCATGTATCGATATGGTGTTTGAAAATGTTGCGGGATCAGAGTCGAGAGAATGTATAAATAGGACTATGCAGAAAAAATCACGAAATTCCTTGAATAGCTTGGGTGTAAGCATCGATTTATTCGAGAGGTGCATTGGGCACCCAAAGTAATGTTTCCCTCTACTCGGTTTGTCAAAAATGTTGATTTTAATAATAGGAGAAATATTGGCAATATTTCCTTCTGCCAAAGCTTGTCCGAGTGTAGGGATGGTATTTCTAAGCCAATCGAATTCATCGGGGAATGAGTGTATTTTGTTTCCAGCACGCATATTGGTCATGGGACGTGCCACGGGATGAAGTATGTCATGATGGTGCATATCATCCCATGGAAATTTGGGGATGGTAAGTTAAAGCTTCCATAATGTCTTCATCAAAATGGAAGATGGGGTATTTGGAGGAAGGGGAGACCACGAGACGTGGTAGAGCTACGACTCATCATCATGAGAAGAAAGGTTGATGTGCATCGTCACGAGGGTGACGAGAAGTAGTAAGAAGATAACGGATACTGTACGATGTTGAGCCCGGGGTGATCGTCTGAAGGAGGTTAGAGCCAAAACATAAGGGGAAGTCCCTAGAGTGGTCTTCCGCAGTGGGTCTCATAGATGATGATGGAGGTAGAAAATCGTGGTCATAGGGCTCCAGTCATCTAGACATCGAGAGGGAGAATTTCAGATGGGAGCGGGCAAAGAGAGCCTGCTCAGATTTTCCCAAAGTGAAACTCAAAAACATGTAGGAGAGAGGGGACTCATTGTGCTTGGCCTCAAATTTGCGAACCGCTTCTAAATAGGCTGCTTTATATTCATTGAGTCGGGGATGGAGGTGGGTGTAATGGCCACTGTAAAACACACAAAGCACGCAATTGATTTTTGGGTAAAGAATTCATTTCGGGACATAATCGGGTATAGTGACATAAACCTCGCGGGATATTAGACTTGAAAACAATTTCTTTACCATGGGCTTGAGACAGAGGCAGATTCGAGTTCATGTATGGGTGTGTGAGACAACATCACACAAGCACAGGGTGTTATGCTTTGGAGGCTAAGGAGGAGCGATAGTTGTTTGGGCGGGCCTGTGTCCTTAGGTGCCTTCTTGCGAGACTTATCCCACCCACGCATGATTTCGCAACGGGGAGTAGGTTCATGTTGAGGTGGGCGCAGAGCCAACGCAGAAAGCAAAGGGAGGGGTCATGGCGACCACGTTGGACAGGGATCAAAGCATTATAATGTTTTTGTGGACCAAGCGAAGATGGTGGTGGGGATCAATGTACCAAACTAGGATCCCTAGGGGTCATTTTAAGGAAGATAAAAGGGTAGCCATAGCAGTACCAAAAAATACTCGAGAGGGATCTAGAAAAGGTATACGACCCGAGAGGGGTAATGGTCGAGGTGGGGAGAGCTCAGGGGTTAAGGCCATGAAGAACCATGCCGGGGAGGGTATATAGGCTCATGGATACCAACTACGAGATGAGGGGCCTAGAGGAGAGGTCCACGAAGGCAGATGCTAGGTGTTGGTAGCGAGGTTACGGGGGAGGGGATCTCGCGATTATTCAAACTAGTCTGTTTGAGGAGTCGAGAGCCAGAGAGCGATTTCATCATGAAAACATTGCGGCCAGATGGGATGAGAGATAGGAGGAGAAATACCGAGGACTAAACCAATAAAAGAGGTGTCTTTGTAGACTCCAGGGTGTAAACGTTGGTTAGAGGTTTGACTATTTGTTTATTTAGGCCTACCACAAGAAATGATGGACATAGAGGGAGGTTTAGAGAAGCTCCACGGTTTCTGTAATATGTCAAAGCTCGGTAAATGGTGACAATCCTTACTTTACGAGGAAAGAACATATTACTAGTGGACTACATATGGGATAACGTAGACATCGTATAAGTGTACCTACAACCCAATAGAATGTTTTTAGTCTAATGGGGTGTCAATGGACTTCTACGTCAAAACTAACGGTCTTTCTCGCGAAGTAATAGGACAATTGTAAAACATGCCGGTGCACGGGAAGAATGGCCATCCCATGCTCAAAGAGGTGATAGTGGAAGGGGCCAACTCGGGCGATCCATGTTTTCTTCCAAACCAAAGCGGACATCACATAGGGTGGATGCCCCTCATCTGTAATGATCTACGGGATACGTTGCCATTGCAAATCTTCACGGGGATTTGGAAGGTGACGGAGGAAGGACGGGAGGATGTTATGACTAGGTCAAAATAGAAAAGAAAATCAAATGATCATCTAAAGCATCCATAGAGCCCATGGTAGTTAGCAGATATTTTCATTGTGAAGAGCACGACTGTTGGAGGACTTCTAGCATTGACATGGCGCGTATGGGATTGTGCCAACTCATCTACTATACTATATGAATTCGTAGCTTTACTATAAATAAGATTTTTGGTGTAATGGCCACTAGGGGATATTGGTATGAACCTATCCCTTAGAGGTGAGGGATCGATAAAGGGGCCATTGGGTGTCAAAAGAGGCTCATGGGACGTGAAGAAGGGGCGCTCGGGAGATGGAGACGTAGTGGTGGGCTTGTTATCGTGACGGGACGAGTCTAAAAGGATTGAGGAGTCGAGTAAGAGTAATGGGGTTGGTCAAAGTTCATCATGAGAATCTGGTAATCATAGGTACTAGATGGAGGAGGTTGAGTGGCCTCATGACTTTCAGAGGGTTGGGTAGCCACGAATCCTTGCTAGGGGAAAGGATTGGTAAACACAGTCATTTGGATAGGTGCAACATTAGGAGGAACTGAAGGGGAGGCTTGCTTTCATCGAGATGTTGCTTGAGCTTCCCATATCTGTTGCATTTGAGGTAAAAGATGACATTCGTGGGTGTAGTGACCATAGACACCGCAACAAGAACAATGTTTGTTCGTGCGAACGAGCCTATTCTTCTTGGGTTGAGTGCCCTATTTTTGGGTTTTATGTTAGGTGCATTCCCTTGGGGATTGGGTCTTGGATTACCTGGGGTATATTAGTTTTGGTTGTCTTTCCTCTTGTCTTTGGAAGTAGGAGTATTATTTGTTCACTGTTGTGCATACACCTGACCCTGGGGGATGGCTGCTATTGTGAGGGTTGAGAAGGAAAGGGAGGGTGAGGTGCTAATGATGGAGAAGCTAGAGCACTAGGATGCAGATACAAATAATAAGGAGGTTGGGAAAAATTGTGGAAAGCAAGTTGGGAAAAAGGATGAGGCATGCCATATCCTAGATACATGCTATCGGGAGGGTAGAAAGTCTTGGAGGAGCTGGCCCGTCCCTAAGGGAAACCATAACCCATGGGAGGATGAGAGTACGGATGAGAAAGGGCTCCCACGATACCATCAGTGCCATGGGATGCCCCTAGTGCGTTGGCACCACCGGGTCTAGGGATTTCAGGTAAGACAGTATAAACATAAGCAGATTGTGCGTAGATCAGGTCATATTTCAATGCAATCTAGAGGGTAGCTTCTTCAGTCTGAGGGAAATGAGATGTGACATCTTTGCCAATAGCAGGAAAAAGGGATCTGAAACACCATTCCATGTAGACATTGTCTTCGAAGGTAAGGGCTCGACATAGGCTATTTCTTCTTCGCGATTCCTAGACACGATTGGATAGGCGTCTCATAGACGATTGACGAAAAGAGGTCAAAATTTTAGTAATGGTGTCATAAAAAGTAAGACAGAAAAGCCCTGGCAAGAGTCACAAAATTAGTATGAGAGGAGGAGGCATGGTCGACATACCACTTGGAATCTTCTCTAGTAAGCATACGCCGGAACAACTGAAGATGGACAGAGTCATCGGTGATGGCATTAGACGAACACCACATGTCAAAAGAATGAACATGGTTTATAGGATCCTCTCCAACAAGACCTTCAAACTAGGGGATGTCTGAAGGGAGCTTCGTTGGGATAGCAGGCCAACCAGGATCATGGTGTATGGGGTCATTAATCAACTGGCTAAAATTAGGAAGACTGAGGCCTGCCATATAAGGGAGCAAGGGAGCAGCCGGGATAGTCCTTGTTGCAGTCCCAATAGAAGTATTCCCAACATTAGGGCCGAGGATATGACCAGCATTAGTTCCAGAACCAAACATAGTGAAGGTGATAGGAGGAGAACCGGGTATAGAACTAGAAGGGGAACCGATGAACTGGAAGCAGATTCAGAATGGGGACTCGATGGAGGACAGGCTGAAACCCTATGTGAAGGAGTAAGTCTTCCTAATGGAAACTTAGGATGAAGGCCAAGAAGTCTCTAGGATAAACGCCTTAGCAGCGTGATGATGTAAAAATAGATACGGATCATAGAAGTAAGAGATACCAACAAGGGAAAGGAGGTGAATGATCAAAATATTATAATGTTATAAAATTATATATTACAGAGCAATGCAACACATAAAATATGCAGAAAATACAAGCACACAAAAAACATAAAACCAGAGAGACATAGATATACGTGGTTCACCCATTTTGGGCTACATCCACCCCGAACAACTAGTCCTTCCTTTCTATTATCCAACAAAATGAAAAGACACAACCTACAGCAGATCCACTATAATATCCTTTGTTCTCTCTCACAGTCTCCATATTTGTTTCTCACTCTGAGAATACAGATACAATACACAGCCACAATACAATACCCTCATACAAGTGAGGGGTTCCCTTCTAGGGAAATAAACCCTAAACTAAGCATAACTTCTACCATCACATCATTCACCTAATGAAAAACCTAGATTGACTATAAATTACTATAATTTTACAAGGAAAATTTCCATCTGTTTTTAGCTTTGGGGGTGCTACCCTCGAAACCCCTGCCAGGGGACTGCTGGCCCCTGGACCCCCTAGCTAGAGGGACAACCCCCCCATCCCCCCGGACCCCACATAGGGGACAAGTCCCCCTGGTAACCCCCCACATCAGGGGTGTAAATTTTTCATGGTGTATACATCCGGTTGAAATAAGGATCTCTGAATCAGGATGAAAATCAGTCTCCACACCCAACAATCTCCCACTTAGAGACTGATTGTAGAAACTCCACCATTTCTTCACTTGCTGGACAATGAATCCACTTTGGACCTGGATTTTTCTCATCTTCATAATCATAATTTAAGACCAATTGAAACTGATCATATTCTTAGTTTCTCCTTGGTTACAAATTTTGTTAGCATATCTGCAGGATTTTGGCTAGTGTGTATCTTTTCCGGCTTCAACTGTCCATCTTCCAACACTGACCGTATGAAATGGTACTTGAAATTTATGTGTTTAGTCTTGGAATGAAATTTTTAGTTCTTTGCATAATGAATAGAACTTTGTCTATCACTGTATAATGTGCCCATATCATGCTTCTTACCCAATTCATCCATAAACCTTTATAACCAGATCATTTCTTTACTAGCCTCTGTAGCAGCAACATACTCTGCTTTTGTTGTTGAAAGTGCAACAACACTTTGGATTTTTGCAACCCAAATGACAGTTATTCAAACTACAGTAAATAGATACCCTGTAGTTCTCCTCATGTTATCTCTGTCACCTACCATATCTGCATCAACATATCCCTGTAAAGCAATGTTTGAAACACCAAGGAATAATGCTTGATTTGTGGTACCTGTTAGAGTCGGTCCTTACAGCCCTCCGTCAGTGATCATTTCGTTTTTTGCATATTCATTCTTAGGTGTCTCGCTTGTTCCACTTCGTTGCATTTCGCTAGGAGCATGCCATTGACTGACGAAGGGGTCTGTTGTCTTATGTTTCCTCATGCTTACACCTGCAGTGCTATTTTAAAAAAATTTCCTCAAAAATCACTCAAAATCATTGTCATTTCATTTATGGTCATTAAATGTCAATAAGTGTCTTTGGTCCTAGTGTCTAGGGTTTTCGAGTCATTTGCATATATTTCATAAAAGCCTACAGGATGAGGATGGTTCCACAAATTTTGATTTTATATTTTTTTTATTATAAGTATTTGAAAAACATTTCTAGTCCAAAACTCTGTTTTGGAACTAGAAATTGTTCAATATTATTTTCGTAATAAATTGTATTTATTTCACCAAGAAGCAGTTTCAACGCAGACCTCTGATCTTTTCCTCAGCTAAAGAGTCATACCCCTACAAGAAGATAACAAAATCATCAAATCAAAACTCAGAAAAGCCAAAAAGAGATTGTATTAAAAAGCCAAATGTGAAAATGCAAAAAACATTGTAATGTGGGTTATCAAATAGATTTGGATCAAATCTGATTGTGAAAGATATTTACATCATGTATAAAAGGGCAAACAAGTTTAATTTCCAAAGATCCACAACATACAAGTCGAAATCTGGAGTTTGGAGGCCGAAATCGAGTTTTGGAGCATCGTTGACAGAGTTTGGAGGTCGTGAGACCCACTTGGGCAAAAGCGAACCACTTGGCAAAAGCGACCCACCTGGGCGTTTTTCACAGTGTAAATTATAACGCGTGCGACCCACTTGGCAAAAGCGACCCACTTGATCGCATGCGACCCACTTGCCAGCAGAGTTCAGAAAAGTCGTGTTGAGCGCCCAGTTTCGATTTAAATCGTCTCCAGCTGCCTTCAAACAGGTTCTAAACTATTGCTCAGTAGTTTTTAATGTGTTGGTGGTATCTTGAAGACTTCAAACATCTGAATGGAAGAGTAAAACCCTACATACATGGCTGATTTGTTCCTCAGGGTTTTAAAATATATATGGATGGTTTTATGAGTATTTTTTCCACCTTATATCATTTATATATCCACCTTTGCATGTATCATCAAAGCCCCACTGTCTTCACACCCATTATACCACCGTGGTCATCATTATTGTTTTACCACTGTCATGCCTTTTGTTTCATGGTGATCATTGTCATATTGTATCTCATTGCCCATTGATAAACACGTTCTTATAACTCTGTTTTCACTGCCCATTGACAAACACAGTCTTATGATTTATTTTTCCCTTTGACAAAGTTTATCCAATATTCTAAAGGCTGCCTACTACCATTTGTCAAATTTCACTTGCAATTAAAACAGAGATTGTGCTTCTATCTCAATCCACCTAAAACAGAGCTGGTATCATTGTTTGTTTCCTTATGGTGCTTTGACAGTGGGGGATATTTATTGGGTGTTGAAACATACATTATAACTCGGATGCACTACATTTATACGTTGCAAATATTTCCAATATCTTGTTTAAACATGTCAAAATACGTAGCTCTGTGGGTTTGTTGGCGGTCAGCAAGATCACGATCAAGGTGGACAAGCACAGTCCTGGCAGAGTTGTCGAGGTGGTAATCATCACAGAGGAGCCTACTTCTTTGCCTTGGCTATGTGCATGTCCATCAGTACGGATTGTTTTCGGCATTGTCATGTTTCCGATTTTGTGAGATGATCAGACAAACCCGGCTTCATCGTGAATTGGCTCGTCTGCTTGTTCTACATTTACGGATGGCCGGGTAAATCTCATAAATTCCTTACGGGTTGATCGAGTCACAGTCACCTGACTATTGTTCATTACCCAACAACATAAAGCCGAGGGAATGGAACAAACGTCAGCATTTAGAGAAATTCCACTATGAGCCATACATTAAAACTGGATATATGAGTTACTTGAGTAGAGTTTTTCCATTCAGATTCTTGAGGGATGAGTTTGCACCGCTGATGAAACTCATCATTCAGTATTTTAGTTGTGAGGGCAGATATGCTCGTCTCTTTGCGTACCATATTCGTTTGTTGATGCACTTCACAAGGGTACATATGATGAATATTCCGTACTTCATATATCGCAACATAGAGAGGATGGTGATTTTTGTGCAAAAGAAGACGAGCCCAGCGCAGCAGTACAGGAGTATATACCATTGCGCTTTGATCAAGATCATAGTGTTGCACCAGTTGGCAGAGCAGGACATCACTTGGGAGGATTTCATTTCTAGAGACTTTTTCAGAGTGCCACAGCCGCTTCCCGAGACAGTTCATGATGCAGGAGAGCCTTCACACCAGCCGGACATGCCTGAGGTTGAGCATATCAGCGCTCCTTTGGTTCGGACATATCAGCGAGGCCACAGGGCCTTATTTGCAGCGACACGACGAGTATTATCTCCACGTGAGGTGGAAGGGGTCTTGCCGACTTCATCAGCAGAGAGAGTATTATCTCCACATGATGTGGAAGGGGTCTCGCCTTCTTCTTCAGCGCAGGTACAGATACAGGATAGGGGCAAGAGGCCCATGCATGATGAGGGCCCATCAGGAGGCCGGGACACAGATTTCACAGTCATTGATGTTGATGCGAGCTCTCCTAGCTCGAAACTGAGGGAAGTCATCCAGGAGCAAAGGGCCGAGAATGACAAGCTGAAAGATCAATTGTAGAAGGCTCAGTGGGTGATTAACTATTTGGAGCAGCGCAACAAACAGCTTGAGGATGAGCTCACATTTTATGAGTTGCGTCAAATCCGTGAGGACAGACAGTGGAATCGAAAGAGACCCGGTGACATGACACCGACTGACAGAGATACTGTACTCACACATGTGAACATTCATCTGGAGAAATTGTTGGCGAAGGCCAATCGAGACAAAGACATGCTTCGTCACATGAAAGGCCATTATTGGGCTCGCATGCATGTCTGCAAAGCGAGAATGAAGATTTTGAAGAGGAGGTTGCGCGAAGCACTAAGACGGCGGAAAAGGCCTAATCCACTTCAGATTTTGGCCGAGGCTTCATTGACTGGGTAGGATACATGATGGAGGACCTCCGCTCCGAATTTGGGCAAATTCGGAGAAAATTTTGTCATTTTCAAATTCTTGGGTCAAAAAACAGGTTTTTCAGTTAAGTGGGTCTCACCCTCATATGCTCACTTTTTTTCGGGACACTTGCTGGAGAAAATTTTTGCATTTTTGGATTTTTCATGGTTAGTTATGCATCCTCATACATCACCTAAGCATTTCATCAAAATCTGGATGGTCAAAGAGCTCAAAAACACCATGAAAACCACCTTGCTGCCACCTTTTACACCAGCAGGAAGTACTTCTGGGAGAAAGACGTTTTGGAGGGTCAAATGAGCTCCAAATTTGGAAATTCCACTTGGGTTGGATAGTCAACATCCAGGGCTTTCCAACGAGCTATCATGAGCTCAATTTGGATGCCGGGAAGTACCTCAAATGCAGGCTGGAAAAAATGCGACCCACTCGGCTCAAATGCGACCCACTTAAATTTTTGCTGAATTTTCAACTGCCAGCTCAGATTTTCGCCTAGTATGGACCAATTTTTCTTGTGGATGGAATTTTTGGGTTTTTATGATGTAAATGTATATTGGGCATGTAACTTTGGCTTATTTTTATCTATTCTAGAAGATTCACTCTCAAAAAGGTAAAAATCATGTAAATGGATCAGTTTCCACTCTTTTAGAGGCAAGTTGTTAGCTGCCTAGATTGTAGTTCCATGATTAGAATTGGTTGAAACTGATCCCTGAAGAGGGAATTTGACCCCTAGAGGTGGGGAAAGGTGTTAGAGTGATCTATATATTGTAATTTCTGAGGCATTCTACAGGTTGGACTCTTGGGATACTTTTGATATCATTGTACATATTTTTCATATTTTGGCTAAAGAAAGATCAGGGGTTTTGCGACACTTGTTGGGATTCTTGTGGTGTTCTGTTCTTGATGGTGTTTCTTCTTTGTTTACTGTAAGTTTCTTCATGTTTAATGTATACCATCCTTTCATATGCTTCTGAACTAAATTGAATGAGTGAATAAGGTTGAATCCATTGTTTACAGTGCTTGGCCTTTGAATTCAGTTAGTTCTATATGTTTTCAACTGTTTGGAGAGGATCCAAGTTCTTCTTTGCCCTCTTCAGCTCCTCGTCAGTCTAATCTGTCCATATATCCAATCAAAAGCATCAAGACATTCACCTACCTCGCCCCAACTCGAAATCTGCAAAGGTCTGACCTTATCCCCGGACCCAAAATTTGTTTTCCCATTTCTCCAGCGAAAACCCAAAAACAAAAAATCAAACATACCTATCTCTTTACTAGCCTAAAATCAGTTCCGATTGTAAGTCATCTCGCACCTTATTGTCCATTTTATCGAGATTGACGGAGAGAGCCCTCTCCTGTCCTCGTAGGGCTAGCTACGAGGCTGAGCGTGGTTTGATGTGGCCTCGAGTTTTTCCTTTTTTAGCCTGTGGCAGATTCGAGCGCTAACATAGTGGCGACCATACTGGGGAAATAACAATAATCTTGATGGTTTGCTTGTTGATGTGTTTGTTCCATGAGTCTTAGACGGAGTCTGAAGTCACGCCAGGTAGCTTTCGAAACGCTTTTGTTATGCATAAGCGGTAGTAGATAAACGCTGCTTCAGTCGATATCCGGTAAGCTTGTGAGTGCAGCACTTGATTTGTAAATCACCCCAGTATACTTATTCGTTCTAGACCCTTTGGATGATTGAGTCTAGAAGTCGAAAGGCTGAAAATAATTGATTGTGTTCCTTGAAATTTATCCCGAGAAGATCAATACACTGGCTTCAAGAAGGAATACTAGGTCGAATCCTGACCCTGATCCACCAACAGTATTCAAAAATCCAAATCTGATTCCTAGGATCCTTAGAAGGCAAGGAAGTCAAGAAAGTTCTGAAAGAGAAAGTCAAGTGAGTTTTGGGAATTCCAGAGTGCTATCTAGATCTGCATCCTGTCCTGTGAAGATTATATATGTTGATGAAATTCCTTTTGATGCACGATTTGAAACATCCTTGCTTGTAAATTTTTCTGAAACTGAGTTGTCAAGATTAGTTCCGGATCCATTGTTTACCGAAGATTTGCAATATAGATTTGTTTCGCATTACTTGGATAGACAATTGCAAAGTTCCATTGTGGATACCAACACTCCTGAATTCACTGAATCTGATCCACAAACTTTTGAACCATCTGAATTTGCATCTAGTTCACGGATCCCTACTGAGCCTCCCTTTATACCTACCATTCCGGTTCAGCCTGAGTTTTCTGATCAGCAATCCATAGTAATCTCTCCTCCATCTCCACCGCATATACCTCGCACACCTACTGCTCCTAGTCCTCCTATTTCTCCTAGACAACAGATTATCATCAATCCGCCAAGAGTCATGGCAGCCAGATTTGCACCTCTTGCTTTACCAGCCAATTTAGATCCTATGCCTGCTGATTACCAAAGCAAAATTCCCATATTTGATGGCACACCTCAGAGTATATCCGCTCAGCGGCACATCATTCGAATGACAGACTTTTTGGATCTGCATGAAGTTGATGCAGAAAATGTTTCAATGAGATTGTTTGCTCAGACTTTTGGAGGAGAAGTTCGTAAATGGTTCAGAGCTCTACAAGCCAGAAGTATCAACACATTGCAAGAACTTCAGGATTAGTTTTTAGATCGATGGGAGATGAAAAAGGATCCGCTGCAGATTACTTCAGAATATACAAACATCAAACGTAATCCTGGTGAGTCTGTTCAGGATTATATTATTAGATTCAATACAGTGTATAATGCAATTCCAGATGACTTGAGACCGTCTAAAAAGTCTTCTCTCCTTAAATTCCTGGATGGCTTTGATCCGGAGATGGCTTATTCCCTTCGTGATAGAGATCCGTCTACTTTAGAAGATATGCAGAAGATCGATGTCAGTGTTGAGGCAAATCTGAATGATAAAAGAGCCCGGTTGAAAGCAGAGAAAAGAGTGACAATAAAGGAAGATCCTTCCACATCTATATCTGAACAGCACTTGATTCGTGAGATGGAAAAGGTGTTAAAGAGAATGAATCTCGACAAATCAGAAACGCAGATTCGAAATCCAAATTACCGTGGCCAGCAGCAGCCACAGTTCAGAATAAAGCAGCGTGAACAAAGACCACCAGAGCCAGCAGCCCAACAGCAGATTAAGACACCTCTTTTGCAGAATTTCGTGAGTCAAGATTCCGATGATGATGATGATGTAGCAGGTGAGAAAAATCATTTCTTCACTCCCGATGATCTGCCTATCTATATCACTGAGGATGAAGAATACGGAGAAAGTTCAGTTGTTCAGAAAGATGAAGATTTCATCCTAACAAATGATGCAGATTTAAAGGAAGAATCGGAAGAATATCAAAGAGGATATATGAATGCATTGACCGCTCAGCAGAAACAATATTCATTGAGAAATCGAGATGTGCCCATAAATCCCATTCAGAAAAGAAAAGAAGCTTCAGCACCGAAGACGGATTCACCGATACCACAGAAGAGAGGAAAAGAGACAATTGATCCCGCAGCTAGTAAAGTATCATCAGCAGAAAAGGTAAATCAGTCAAACATAGTGAAAGACAAGGCCGAAAAGAAGGAAGTTCCAGTCAAAGAAGTTGAGAAAGTTTCAACATTTAGTTTGGAAAATGAAATTTCCAAACTGAAAATATCTATTCCTTTGACAGAAATCATGAAGAACAGCAGCTACCGTGGTCAAGTCTCCAAAATTCTGAACTTTGATCCAATGATTGACACAGTAAATGTTGAGGATGATCAGCCGAAATTGATTTTTGGGCCTGCATTAAATGGTGAGTCCCCTGACAGTAATGTTCCTCCTTTTTACATCAGTTTGAGGTTGCACGAATATATATTGCACAATGCTATGTTCGATTCGGGTGCTTCGCACAATTTGATGCCAAAGGCAATCATGGAAAAGTTGGGACTAGATATTACAAGAAAATATCATGATTTATATTCATTTGATTCCAGCCGTGTGAGATGTATAAGACTCATTAAAGATTTGGTTGTAAGCTTAGATCAAATTCCAGCAAAGAATGTCTTAATGGATGTGGTGGTGGCGGACATTCCTCCACGATTTGGTATGCTCCTTTCGCGATCTTGGGGGGAAAAGTTGAAAGGTACACTTCAGTTAGATTTATCTTATGCTACAATCCCAGTCTTCGGTCAAATGAGAAAGTTATATCGAGAGCAGAAGATGAAATACATAATAACTAGCAAAGAGAAGCCAATCAATCATCCTGTAAATTATGTACATACCGATTTAGAGTCATTTGTGTTGCTTGCTGATAGTTTTAATGATGTAGAAATTCAATTAGTTCAGGCAGAAGATATACCAGAAATCACTGAGAATTTTAGAGAAGTTTTGCAAAAAGAAAGAAGAGAAAAACAAGCTACTGTGGAGCAATCAGCTAAAGACAATGGGCAGCAAACAGAAAAAACAGAGCCGGCACAATTTCAGCATTTAGAGGACGATGAAGATGGTCTTTGGACCATGGATTTTGATGGCGCAGTGGGCAGCGACGGTGCTGGAATTGGTGTTTGGATTCGTAGTCCGTTTTCCGCTCCGGATAAGGTCCCGAGCAATGTGAGAGTGTGTTCCTACAAGCTAGCATTTGACTGTTCTAATAATGAAGCGGAATATGAGGCTCTTATTGCTGGCCTTAAGATTCTTAAGAAGCTGAAAGCGAAAAGGATTGCAGTATACGGTGATTCGGAATTAGTGATAAAGCAAGTTAAAGGTGAGTTTCAGGCTAAGCATCCTCGCATGAGGGCTTACCGTAATGCAGTCTTAGACATTCTGAAGTTATTTTCTGATCATACTTTGACATGTGTGCCCCGCATACAAAATGGTGTTGCTGATGGACTTGCTAAGGCAGCAAGCAATCTTAAAATTCCAATGAATTCCAGCAACAAATTCGAGATTCATGTGAAACACCGCCCTACCGTTCCAGACAATCAGCGATGTTGGCAAGTTTTTCAGGATGATGACGAGATCAGTGATTTTCTCCAGAATAAGGGTAAGTTCAAAGACACCTCCATAGATACTGAAAATGATAATGGCAGTGATGACATACAAATAAACCAAATGGAAGTGCTGCAACTTAAGGATAACATCATTCCTAAGGGATTGATTCCTTTGGAAGAGTTGTTTGATCAAGATGATGTAGCCCGCAAACCGACATTGAGGCCAACAGAAAAGGGTGTCGAAGAGGTAAATATTGGGACAGCTGAGAATCCCAAGATGGTAAAATTATCAAAGTCATTGTCACCAAAGGTAAAGGCCGAATATGTGAAATTGTTGTCTTCATTTTCTGATGTGTTTGCATGGGATTATTCAGATCTAAAAACATATGATACCAACATCATTCAGCATATTATCCCCATCAAACCAAATCAGAAGCCTTTTCGTCAAAAGTTGAGGAGAATCAATCCAAAGCTGCTACCATCGATCGAAAAAGAGGTGAATAGGTTGTATAAGTCAGGAATCATTGTGCCTATTCGATTTTCAGATTGGATATCAAATTTGGTGCCCGTGAGAAAGAAGACAGGTGAGATCCGTTTATGTATTGACTTCAGAAATCTGAATAAGGTATCATTAAAAGACAATTATCCGCTGCCAAAAATGGATCATATACTGCAGCGAGTAGTTGGAGCATCAAGGATGTCACTACTCGACGGATACTCAAGTTATAATCAGATTTTAGTGCAGGAAGATGATCGTGACAAGACTGCGTTCACCACTCCTTGGGGAACATTTCATTATGCAAAGATGCCGTTTGGTTTAAAGAATGCAGGCGCTACCTTTCAGCGTGCAATGGACATGGCTTTTGCCAACGAAAAAGATGTGTTTTTGGTTGTTTACCTTGATGATTTAACTGTGTTTTCTAATTCTGATGAGGAACATTTATATCATTTGAAAATTGTTTTCTAGAAGTGCAGAAAATATGGCATTTCGCTGAATCCGAAAAAGAGCCTTTTTGCCATGGATGAAGGCAAGCTCCTTGGCCACATCATATCGAAAGATGGCATTCTAGTTGACCCTGCACGCGTTGAAGCCATACAGCAGATTGAACAGCCCCGGAACAAGAAAGAAATACAGTCATTCAATGGTAAAATGAATTTTCTGCGTCGTTTCATTCCAAATCTTGCAGAACACCTTAGAGAAATCACGAACATGCTGAAAAAGGACAGTCAGGTAAAGTGGACAGAAGAGGCAGTGAAATCATTCAATTTGGTAAAGATAGCTCTTTCCTCAGCCCCTATTTTAATCAGCCCGGATTACACACGGGACTTCATTTTATTTTCTTTTGCTTCTGAGCACACATTGGCAGCTGTTTTGATGCAAAAAAGGGACGGAGTTGAGAAGCCCATTGCTTTCTTTAGTCGGATCATAAGAGATGGAGCATTGAAGTACAATATCATTGAGAAACAAGCACTTGCGCTTGTAAAGGCCTTGAAAGATTTCCGTGTGTACATACTGCATTCCCACATTATAGCATACATTCCTAATGCAGCAGTTAAAGATGTTTTGGTACAGGCAGATCCAGAGGGAAGAAGGGGTAAGTGGATCGCTGCGTTGTTAGAATACGATGTGGAAATTAAACCAACCAAGCTGATCAAAGGACAAGGACTCACCAAGCTCATGGCTGAAACAAATCTGCATGCTCTAGACATAAATTTGATCGCTGCCATGTCCGATGAAGATGAGGAAAGTACGTCAGTCCAGGTATCTGATATTTTTGTTTCTTCTCCTTGGTATGCTGACATTTTATACGTGCTTCAGAATTTGTCTTCACCGCCCAGGATGCCAAGAAATAAGAGTAGAACATTGAAGTTAAGAGCTGCTAAATTCTGCATTCTGAATTCTGCGTCATATTGGAAAGATCCTGGAGGTATGTTGTTGAATTGTTTGGTAGAGGAGGAAGCTCAAAAAGTTTTGGAGGACTTTCACAAAGGTGACTGTGGAGGTCATTTGTTTTGGAAGACCACAGCGAATAAGATTTTAAGGGCAGGGTATTATTGTCCTTCTTTGTTTTCTGATGTATTTAAGGCTGTTAAAAATTGTCATGAGTGTCAAATTTTCGAAGGGAAGCGGAAACTACAGCCTTTGCCTCTAAAACCAATTGAAGTTAGTGCACCATTCCAGCAGTGGGGATTGGATTTTATCGGGGAAATTCACCCAGCATATTCCGGACAGCATAGATGGATACTGACAGCTACAGACTACTTCACAAAGTGGATTGAGGCAATTCCCACTCAACAGGCCACGGATGCGGTAATTATCTCTTTTCTTGAAAATAATATTCTGTCACGTTTTGGGTGTCCTAGAAAAATAATCAAAGATAATGCAGCGGCCTTCAAGTCCAAAAGGATGGTTGAATTTTGCTATAAGTACAGTATCAGTTTGGGACATTCGACCGCTTACCACCCGCAAGGAAATGGTTTGGCGGAATCTTCAAACAAGTCCTTGGTGAATATCATTAAGAAATTGCTAGAAATCAACAAAAAGGGCTGGCATAAGAAATTAATGAATGCGCTGTGGGCTGATAGAGTAAGTCAGAAAAAGTCGATTGGCATGTCTCCTTTCGAGCTGGTGTATGGAACAGATACGGTTTTTCCTACTTCACTTGCTGTCCCGGTGGTCAAATTGCTTCAAGAGGCTGGGAGTGAGGAAGATCCTATGCAGCGGAGGATTAATCAGATGATTCATTTACAGCAGACACGAGAGGAGGTATTTCAAAATACTTTTAAGTTGCAGGAGCGCATAAAGAAGATCTACGACAGAAAGGCAAAAGTTGATAAGTTCCAGTTGGATGAGGTAGTTTTGAAATGGGATGCTCGGAATGAGGATAAGGGAAAGCACGGCAAATTTGAAAATCTATGGAAGGGTCCTTTTAAGATTGCAGCGTATCGGGGTCAAAATGCATTTCTTCTCAAAGAAATGAATGGAGATGATTGTCCTGGAGGACCGATCAATGGTCGGTTGCTGAAGTGATATTACTTCTGAGTATCTTCTGCTGATCTCATTATCATTGTATATATCATTTTACTTTTGTTTCATTGCAAGTGTGTATTGATCTCTCATCTTCAGTCTGGGGCCCGGAGCGAAGGCTATAATTCTGGAGATGGAGGTTGGTTGGTTTGAAATTGTCAAGTCGGTTTTATCAGTATTTTAGTTTTAAAGTCATGTCAGTTTTGGTCATGTCCGTTTTGGTCAAATTGCAGTCAGTCTTTAGTCAAATCTGCAGTCAATAAAAATGTCCAAAGTTTTGTTTTATCAGTTGAAATAATGACTCCATCACCCAATGGATGAAAGGCACTGTCTGACTCCCCCAGAGATCTGCCGTTCTTGGCATCTCCATGGAGCCACCATCCCCATTGGAGCCAATGTTAGAGTCGGTCCTTACAGCCCTCCGTCAGTGATCATTTTGTTTTTTGCATATTCATTCTTAGGTGTCTCGCTTGTTCCACTTCGTTGCATTTCGCTAGGAGCATGCCATTGACTGACGAAGGGGTCTGTTGTCTTATGTTTCCTCATGCTTACACCTGCAGGGCTATTTAAAAATTTTTCCAAAAATCACTCAAAATCATCATCATTTCATTTATAGTCATTAAATGTCAATAAGTGTCTTTAGTCCTAGATTCTAGGGTTTTGAGTCATTTGCATACATTGTCATAAAGCCCGCAGGATGAGGATGGTTCCGCAAATTTTGATTTCATATTTTTTTTATCATAAGCATTTAAAAACATTTCTAGTCCAAAACTCTGTTTTGGAACTAGAAATTGTTCAATTTTATTTTTGTAATAAATTGTATTCATTTCACCGAGAAGGAGTTTCAATGCAGACCCCTGATCTTTTCCTAAGCTAAAGAGCTATACCCCTGCAAGAGACAACAAAATCATCAGTTCATAACTCAAAAAAAAAAGCCAAAAGAGAGATATTGTATTAAAAAGCCAAATGTGAAAATGCAAAAACATTGTAATATGGGTTAGCAAATAGATTTGGATCAAATCTGATTGTGAAAGATATTTACATCATATATAAATGGCAAACAAGTTCATTTGCAATGATCCGCAGCATAGAAGTCGAAATCTGGAGTTTGGAGGCCGAAATCGAGTTTTGGAGCATTGTTGACAGAGTTTGGAGGTCGTGAGACCCACTTGGGCAAAAGCGACCCACTTGGCAAATGCGACCCACCTAGGCGTTTTCTCCAGTGTAAATTATAACGCATGCGACCCACTTGGCAAAAGCGACCCACTTGATCGCATGCGACCCACTTGCTAACAGAGTTCAGAAAAGTTGCGTTGGGCGCCCAGTTTCGTTTTAAATCATCTCCAGCTGCCTTCAAACAGGTTCTAAACTATTGCTCAGTAGATTTTAATGTGTTGGTGGTATCTTGAAGACTTTAAACATTTGAATGGAAGAGTAAAACCCTACATACATGGCTGATTTGTTCCTCAGGGTTTTAAAATATATATGGATGGTTTTATGAGTATTTTTTCCACCTTATATCATTGATATATCCACCTTTGCATGTATGGTCAAAGCCCCACTGTTTTCACCTCCATTATACCACTATGGTCATCATTATCATTTTACCACTGTCATGACTTTTGTTCCGTGATGATCATTGACATATTGTATCTCATTGCCCATTGACACTTATAACTCTGTTTTCACTGCCCATTGACAAACACAGTCATATGACGCATTGCTCCCTTTGACAAGTTTACCCAATATTCTAAAGGCTGCCTGCTACCATTTGTAAAATTTCACTTGCAATTAAAACAGAGACTGTGCTTCTATTTCAATCCACCTAAAACAGAGCTGGTATCATTGTTTGTTTCCTTAATGGTGCTTTGACAGTGGGGGATATTTATTGGGTGTTGAAACATACATTATAACTCTATTTTCACTGCATTTATATCAGTATACATAGTGCCAATATCTTGTTCAAAGCCATGTCAGAGACAGAGTCAGAGTATGAGCAAGGGTCAGGCAGTGATTCTACGACTGAAGGTAATGTGCCACGGGGGTCTCATAGAGTTGGCAGAGGTGGTAATCATCGCAGAGAGGAGCCTACTTCTTTGGCTCAGTTGCAGGCATGTCCACTAGCAATGGATTGTTTTCGGTATTTGTCATGTTTCCGATTTTGTGAGATGATTGCACAAACCCGGCTTCATCGTGAATTGGCTCGTCTGTTTGTTCTACATTTACGGGATGGCTGGGTAAATCTTGCCGGGGTTGATTTCATTTTGTCACCCTTGACTATTGCTCAAGCCACTGGCATACCAAACATGGGCGAGGAGTGGAACAAACGTCAGCATTTAGAGAAATTCCACTATGAGCCATACATTAAAACTGGATATATGAGTTACTTGAGCAGAGTTTTTCCATTCAGATTCTTGAGAGATGAGTTTGCACCGCTGATGAAACTCATCATTCAGTATTTTAGTTGTGAGGGCAGATATGCTTGTCTCTTTGCGTACCATATTCATTTTTTGATGCACTTCACAAGGGTACGTATGATGAATATTCCGTACTTCATATATCGCAACATAGAGAGGATGCTGATTTTTGTGCAAAAGAAGACGAGCCCAGTGCAGCAGTACAGGAGTATATACCATTACGCTTTGATCAAGATCATAGTGTTGCATCAGTTGGCAGAGCAGGGCATCACTTGGGAGGATTTCATCTCTCGTGACTTTTTCAGAGTGCCACAGCCGCCTCCCGAGACAGTTCATGATGCAGGAGGGCCTTCACACCAGCCGGACATGCCTGAGGTTGAGCATATCAGTACTCCTTCTTATTGATATGGCCGGGGCCATTGTGGCCTTATTTGGAGGCCGACACCTGCCGTAGTATTATCTATCGTGAGGTGGAAGGGGCGGCCGACTTCACTGCCAGAGCGAGTATTATCTCCACATGATGAAGGCCTCGCCTTCTTCGCCGCAGTAATAGACACAGATGTGGGCAAGAGGCCCATGCATGATGAGGGCCCATCGTGAGGTCGATACGCATTTCACACATTCATGTCAGACAAGTGAGCCTCCTGTACTCGAAATCGAGGGAAGTCATCCGTGAGCAAAGGGCCAGAATGACAAGCTGAAAGAGATCAACGGTAAGGATTGCAGAAGGCTCATGGGTGATTAACTATTTGGAGCAACAGAACAAATTTCGAGGATGAGCTCACATTTTATGAGCTAACACAACTGTGGAGGACAAGATAAAGGAATCGAAAGAGACCCTATGACCACACTGAATGACAGAGATACATCAGACACACATGTGAACATTCATCTGGAGAAATTGTTGGTGAAGGCCAATCGAGACAAAGACATGCTTCGTCACATGAAAGGCCATTATTGGGCTCGCATGCATGTCTGCAAAGCGAGAATGAAGATTATGAAGAGGAGGTTGCGCGAAGAACTAAGACGGAGGAAAAGGCCTAATCCACTTCGGATTTTGGCCGAGGCTTCATTGAATGGGCAGGATACATGATGGAGGACCTCCGCTCCGAATTTGGGCAAATTCGGAGAAAATTTTGTCATTTTCAAATTTTTGGGTCAAAAAACAAGTTTTTCAGTTAAGTGGGTCTCACCCTCATATGCTCACTTTTTTTCGGGACACTTGCTGGAGGAAATTTTTGCATTTTTGGATTTGTCATGGTTATTTATGCATCCTCAGACATCACCTAAGAATTTCATCAAAATCTGGATGGTCAAAGAGCTCAAAAACACCATGAAAACCACCTTGCTACCACCTTTTACACCAGCAGGAAGTACTTCTGGGAGAAAGAAGTTTTGGAGGGTCAAATGAGCTCCAAATTGGGAAATTCCACTTGGGTTGGATAGTCAACATCCAGGGATTTCCAACGAGATATCATGAGCTCAATTTGGATGCCAGGAAGTACCTCAAATTCAGGCTGGAAAAAATGCGACCCACTCGGCTCAAATGCGACCCACTTAAATTTTTGCTGAATTTTCAACTGCCAGCTCAGATTTTCGCCTAGTATGGACCAGTTTTGCTTGTGGATGGAATTTTTGGGTTTTTATGATGTAAATTTATATTTGGCATGTAACTTTGGCTTGTTTTTATCTATTCTAGAAGATTCACTCTCAAAAAGGTAAAAATCATGTAAATGGATCAGTTTCCACTCTTTTAGAGGCAAGTTGTTAGCTGCCTAGATTGTAGTTCCATGATTAGAATTAGTTGAAACTGATCCCTGAAGAGGGAATTCGACCCCTAGAGGTGGGGAAAGGTGTTAGAGTGATCTATATATTGTAATTTCTGAGACATTCTACAGGTTGGACTCTTGGGAGACTTTTGATATCATTGTACATATTTTTCATATTTTGGCTAAGGAAAGATCAGGGGTTTTGCGGCACTTGTTGGGATCCTTGTGGTGTTCTGTTCTTGATGGTGTTTCTTCTTTGTTTACTATAAGTTTTTTCATGTTTAATGTATACCATCCTTTCATATGCTTCTAAACTAAATTGAATGAGTGAATAAGGTTGAATCCATTGTTTACAGTGCTTGGCCTTTGAATTCAGTTAGTTCTATATGTTTTCAACTGTTTGGAGAGGATCCAAGTTCTTCTTTGCCCTCTTCAACTCCTCGTCGGTCTAATATGTTCATATATCCAATCAAAAGCATCAAGACATTCACCTACCTCACCCCAACTCAAAATCTGCAAAGGTCTGACCTTATCCCCGGACCCAAAATCTGTTTTCCCATTTCTCCAGCGAAAACCCAAAAACCAAAAAATCAAACATACCTATCTCTTTACTAGCCTAAAATCAGTTCCTATTGTAAGTCATCTCGCATCCTATTGCTCATTTTATCGAGATTGACGGAGAGAGCCCTCTCCTGTCCTCGTAGGGCTAGCTACGAGGCTGAGCGTGGTTTGATGTAGCCTCGAGTTTTACTTCATTTCAGCCTGAGGTAGATTTGAGCGCTAACAGTACCTCTCAAATACCTGAGAATCCATTTCACTGCCATCCAATGTTATTTTCCCTAGATTTTTCATGTACCTGCTTACAACTCCCACTACATGTGCAATATCAGGCCTTGTGCATACCATTTCATACATTAAGCTTCCAACTTCTGATGCATATGGAACTTTAGACATATAATCCATTTCTTCTTGGGCCTTGGGGCACATCTCCTTACTAATTTTGAAATGGCTAGCAAAAGGTGTACTAACTGGTTTTTCATTCTGCATATTAAATCTTTTCAACACCTTTTGTATGTACTCATTCTGAGACAGTGTTAATTTACGATTTTTCCTATCTCTAGTTATTCTCATACCAAGGATTTGTTTTGCAGCTCCAAAATCCTTCATTGCAAATGAATTTCTGATTTTATTTTGAGCACATTTATTTCCTGCATGTTAGACCCTGGAACAAGCATGTCATCTACATACAATAACAATATAATATAGTTTCCATCATTTTTATTTTTCAGATAAACAAAATGATCAGAGTGACATCTAGTATAACCTTGTTCAGACATAAACTTATCAAATTTTAGATACCACGGCCTTGGAGCCTGTTTTAAGCCATACAAGCTCTTATTTAGCCCGCACACTATTTTTTCCTTCCTTTGACCTCATATCCTTCTGGTTGTTGCATCAAGATCTCTTCCTCCAAATCTCCATGGAGAAATGTTGTCTTTACATCTAAATATTCAAGATGTAAATCTTCTGCTGCTACAAGACTTAAAATAGTTCTGATTGAAGTCATGTTAACAACAAGAGAAAATATTTCATCAAAATAAATACGTTTCTTCTGTGAAAACCCTTTCACCACAAGTCTATATTTCTACCTCTGTTTTCCTCCATCTTCTTCCTTCAGTCTATAAACCCATTTATTCTACAATTTTTTTTTACTTGCACACAACCTAAATAAGTCCCAAGTCTGGTTATGTATTAATGAGTCCATCTCTTCTTCCATGGCTAGCTCCCACTTATTCCTGGTTTCAACCTCCATTGCTTCTTCATAACTTTCGAGTTCACCAGAATCAGTCAACAATAAATAATATAATGAAGGAGAGTATCGTTGAAGGGGTCTACTTATCTTGGTAGATCTTCTGACACCACTTTCATGTGTTTGAGGTGCCTATTGTTGTTGTGGTGGTTTTTTTTGTTGTGGCCATTGATTATTATTATTTTTCAGGCACCTTTACTTTTTCTGTGATCTCATCAAGAACTGTGTATTCTTTGTTTTCTTCTTCTTTTTTATTTTCCTGCAACTGATTCTTATACTAGAACATTTCATTGAATATTAAATCTCTTATCCTAATGATTTTGTGACTTTCATAATCATATAAGAGATAACCAAAATCATTAACACCATATCCAATAAAGGTACATTTCTTTGATTTTTCCTCAATCTTTGTTCTATTTTCTTTATTAATTTGGACAAATGTGTCACAACCAAAAGGCTTTAAAAAATAGTATTTTTCATTTTTACCTATCCATGCTTCCTCTAGAATACCACCATCCAAGGAACTTGAAGGCCCTCTATTTATTAGATAAACAATAGTATCTACAGCATCTTCGCAAAATTGTAAAGGCAATCCTGCATACAATCTCATGGACCTTGCACACTCCATGATTGTTCTGTTCATCCTTTCTGCCACACCATTTTCTTGGGGTGTTATTGTAACTATCGTATCTCTACGAATTCCATGCTCTAAACAGTACCTATCAAACTCTTTGCTGCAATATTCACCTACATTGTTTGATCTGAGACACTTAAAATTATTTCCTGTCTCAATATCAACCAAATCTTTCCATTTCTTGAAAGTATCAAATACATCAGATTTATTCTGAATACAATAAATCCAACCTTTTCTAGTTGCATCATCAATAAAAGTAACATAATAATGAGAGCCATCAAGAGATGATACCTGAGCAGGTCCCCATACATCTGTACTCACAAGCTCTAATTTTCCGCTCTTCTTTTCTTTCCCAACTCTAAGAAATCTGACTCTCTTATGTTTTCCATAAATACAATTCTCATAGAAATCCAAATCAACATTCTTCAAACCCAGCAACGAACTTCTTGAGTGAAGAACCTTCATCCCTTTCTCACTCATGTGTCTGAGCCTATGATGCCATAATGTTGCATCTGCTCCTTTGGAGGTTAAAGCATTAAAAAAGTTATAAATACCATTGCATAAATACAATGTACCAACATTTTTGCATTTTTCTATTACCAGGGCTACTTTGGTGACCTTCCATGTTTTATCTTTGAAATTTGTCACACAACCTTCACCGCCTAACTTCCCTGTTGAAATCATACTTTTCTTGAGAACTGGAACATGCCTTACCTCTTTTAACAGCCATTGGTTTCCATTCTGTTGTTTTACAAGAACCTTACCCATTCCAACCATTTTATAAGGTTTATCATCACCCAAATGGACTTGTCCAAAATCTCCTTGAACATAGTCATGAAAATATTTCTTATCAAGTGTGGCATTGAATGAGGCCCCTGAATCTACTACCAAGGAATCAGTAACATTTTAGAAAGAAATAATCAAAGCATATTGTAACACATCACCTGTCACATTTTCTTCATGATTGTTTTATTGTTGTGCATCTCCTTCTTTTCCCTTCTGAGATCTACAGTCTTTCTTTAGGTGTCCTTTATTTCTGCATTTCCAGCACACTATCCCCGATCTAGACATGGATCTACCTTTCCTTGATTTAATGCGATATCATGAGCTCTTTCCTCTTTCCAGTCTTCTTCCCCTAGACTCTGCACTCAAATCATTACCTGATGTCTCAGCAGAGCTTTTCCGTCACATTTCCTCGATAAGGATAGCACTGACAACATCATCAAACTTTAAAGTACTAGACCCAGAGACAGAGTTACTAATGGCCATAACGAAACCATTCCATATTTCTAGTAATGAGCACAACAACAATAGAGCTCCAACTTCATCATCAAATTTTACCCCTACAGAACTTAACTGACTAGTAACTGTATTAAAATCATTTAAATGGTCTACAAGAGATCCACCTTCCAACATCTTCATATTAAATAATCATTTCATAATAAATACCTTGTTTGAGGCTGAGGGTTTTTCATATAGTTTTTCCAACACCTTAATAAAACCCTCTGTTGTTGTTTCCTTTGAAATATTGAAGACTACTGATGCCACGAGGCACAACCGTACTATTATGAGTGCCTTTCTATCGAGAATATCCTATTCTACGTCTGTCATAGTCATCGACTTCTTTGTTTTTCCAGTCAATGATATGTACAGATATTTCTGATATAGATAGTCTTCCATCTACATCTTCCACAACGGGAAGTTGTTGCCGTTAAATTTCTCGACCCTAAATTTACCATCTTCCACCATTTCTCCCACTCGAACCAGGAACCCTTCTTTCCTGTGATTTTATCAGCCAAATAGACCTTTGGCTCTGATACCATTTGTTATAAAATTATATATTACAGAGAAATTAAACACATAAAATATGTGGAAAACACAAGCACACAAAACACATAAAACCAGAGAGACATAGATATACGTGGTTCACCCAGTTTGGGATACGTCCACCCTCAACAACAAGTCATTCCTTTCTATTCTCCAGAAAAATGAAGACACACAACCTACAACAGATCCACTGTAATATCCTCTATTCTCTCTCGCAGTCTCCCTATATTTTTCTCGCTTTGAGAATACACATACAATACACAGTCGCAATACAATACCCTCATACAAGCGAGAGGTTTCCTTTTAGGGAAAAAAAACCCTAAACTAAACATAAATTTTACCATCAGATCATCTTCCTAATGAACGATCCATATTGACTAGAAATTACTATACTTTTAAAAGTAAAATTTTCATTTTTTTTTTAGCTTCGGGGGCGATGCACCCCTCCGCAGCAGGGGTGTACAGTTTTCCTGGGGTATACATCCAGTTGAAACAAGGATCTCTGAATTAGGATGAGAATTAGGCTCCACACCCAACATATAATGTCGAAACCAGGGAAGGGAGGTGGATGATCAATTGATTACAATGTTATAGTCTTGGCCTAATCGTGTAAACCAGGCACTCTTCACTTAGGGTGAGTGTGTGTGTGATAAGTGTGTTAATTTTAATTAAACCCAGACATGTTTAGAGAGAAAAGAAAAAGTGTGTTGTATAAATATATATAAATATGAAAATAACAGTAAAGTAAACTTAAATATAGTAGAAAATAAACAACTAAAGATGCATCAATTTAAACCCAATGAGGAGGGCTTCCCAAAAACTAGTCTATGAGTGGGTAAAATCTAGTAAAAACACACAAAATGGCCAATGGATATAAAGTCAGGAGGGACAAGGATCTAAAGTTCAGATCTACTTGAAATAGGTGCAGAAAAAAATAAAAACCCAGAGGGAAAAGCACTACAAATGAGGTGGTGAAAGGCTACAACCTGAAGGGAAACAGAGGGGACCCTACAGGAGGACCAAACAAAATTGAAAAGAGGTGTTTTGGATGGATGAATAAACAATATAAAATGGATGTAAAATTACAACATCATCTTTGAAAAATGGTTGAACACACTGAAATCTCAAATGACTTGCTTCAACTACACTCCTCCTAAAATGGTGGAAGAATATTGAAGTCCTAAGGGGCTTGGTTCCTACTTAGAAGAGTAAAAAAAAGAGAGTACAGGTCCAATACAGGTGGCGATGGAGGTTATAAACCCTAAAAAATAGCCCAGACAAACCCAGAAAAATCATAGAAAAAATCTCAGAAAAAGGACAGGTCACAGGTTCTGACATTTTTTCCGGCGAGGTCGCATATTTATGGCAGTTTTCCATTACCTTAGAGCTGTGGTCACAGGTTTTGGCCCAAAATGTGTGACCTTTACTTTTGGCCTTCTCAGGAGTAGGTTTCATAGAAAATTGTTGTCTCAGCTGAAGCTGATACCTGTCACCTGCGTAATAGGCCTAGAAGCACACGCAAGTTAGAATTTTTATTGTTTTATGGTTTTAAAGGTTAAAAAAAACATCATGGAAAGAAATATAAGAAGCTGAAGAAAAAACCTAGGGTTTGAAGCAGTATTTCATGGAGGGATCTGACAAAATATAGCATTCGTAATTATAAGCCCTTATGGAGTTGCTAGTTGTTAGAGTGAATTCTAATCACAAGCGTACATTAATATCCCAAAATGGGGAATGCAGAAATATAAGACAATTATGTAGAGAAATAACGTAGATCATCTAAGTAAGATCAGAAGGCCAATATAGAGACTCTCTATTTATATTTACATCAGAAAAATATGTGCACAAGATAGCCCACGAGATGTACAACAGGAAATAGAAGACTCCAATTGAAGAAAATCCTCAAAAAGAGGTGCTGCAACCATGTATTAAGACTAAAATTTCCTTGACAATGTTATTTATGGAGCTACAAAAGCTTTTGATTACATCTTACATCTAGAGAAAAATAATGCATGAAACTTCATATCTATGACAGATCCATACACTATAAAGGCTCTTCTTCAAAATCCCCTTGGGGTTTTCAACAATACATGAAGTATAAGGAGTAGAAATGAGATCTAAAGGTGCAGATCTGTAGAAATATTCAGATATTTAGGAATTTTTCGATCTGATCTGGTATGTACAATAAATTTATCCTCTCCAATGGATCTCAAAGGTGAAGGGAAAATCCCCAACACATGTAAATCACTCCTCCAAAAGATGTGCCAAAGTGACCCTGCAACAGCACCTACAAAAAAACGTAGATATGGAAGTAAAACTACGCTGAAGGGTTTACGATATGTTTGGCCACATGCCAAGATATGAATATGATGCTCAAGATGTTCAATACCCTCTTGCCAATGGAGTATAATACTTCTCCACTGAAAAGGAGAACTGAAATGGTCAAGATCCGAGTAGATCTAGCCTCCACTTGCTGCACCCTTCAAACACAACCAAACCCTCAACAGTATATGCGTTGTAGTTAGAAGAAGATGCTTGGCCTCAAGCCAGATAGTGCACTATGAAATACAAGACACTCCCAAGAGCTACTCAATGGGAAGAGGTGGGATTCCTGATGAGGAACACCCAATGCTAAACAACATTTGCAATCTAGGCTAAACATCCAAAGAAAGCTGTATGTATAAACATACAATACAATTAGAAAATAAAATATCATAAAAAACCTTTTCATAATACCATCCCCTTAATTATATATATTAAGAGCTTGTAAACCCTAAACCACCTTCAATGAAATAACTTCTTTCACACAACCCATCTCCATCTAAAATTGCGTTGTGCCTCATTGATGGAAACTCGTCCAAGACAACACTGTAGATTTGGTCATGGTTGACTCGGTAAAAACATTCAACCCCTTTTAGACCTAAGGGTGCTTACTTACATAGCCAAGATTTAGCCTTTTTCACATTTGGAATTTATTTATTTACGTTTTAGGAGTTTTATGGACCTCCTTTACACTTTTATTCATGAAATAGAAAGATAAAACAAAAATGAAAATTCCCATTAGCTTGGGACTAATTGGGAATATTACAGTCCTCCCCTCCCAAATGTTGCTTGTCCTCAAGCAACTAATAGGTTGAGTGTTGCAACTCTTCTCCTCCTCCATTGGTGACATCTTCATATGTTAAGCTTTCTCTATAAGCTAAGTGTTCACCTATCCAGCCCTCCATGAATTGTTCCTCCAAAGTTTTCATAAGGAGACAATAGCTCAAATGAAACAAACATGGCTTGCCTAATGTCCTCCCTGAAACATGTAGCATAAGGTACATGGAGAACCTCCATCCCATAGGGCACATACATACCTCCCATCCTCCCTCCATACATTCTCATAAAAAGCACAAGTACATCATCAATGTATGGGAGTAAAACAATATACATACAAACAAAAATTTGTGCATATCGAAGTGTGTCATAGTCCCACATGTGGAACCAACACAGTGCATATCCTGCCTGCATCAAATCTACATGTGGTAAGTGGTTTCTCCACCACTTACTTGCTTCCCATGTTATCTCACTATGGCTGAAAGTGTAAGATAAATTTGGTGCCTTAGGAGTGCACCCATCATGAAATATAATCTTTCTTTATTCATCAAGGGAGTGGCAAAATTCAGAAATTTTTGTGGCCCAAGGTTGGCCATGAATTTCATAAGATAAAATACTCCTCCTTGGATTCATGGCTTGCATAAACATGGTGAAAGAATACATACAATCAGAACATAAAGCATTTTTTACATGAACATGTTCTTCACCAATAGTCCTCCTCATACAAATGGAGTGGTGCATAGATATATCCTCTCCTTCAAAAGGAGAAAGAGAGGGTTGAATTAACTCTCCCATAGAGTTATGTTTCTACTCCATCTCCACATGGTCCATGCATCTTTGACAATGCTGATATAGTTCTCCTTCAAAGCCCTCCCAATAGTACCTCCTCAAAATTATGTTGTTGGGCTTCATAGAATAGGTGTGGCTAAAAAAGAACTGTTTGTAGGCCCTTTGTAGCATCCTCTCCTTGAGCTTGGAGGCTCTAGCTAAGAATACCCTAACATGATGATAGATGACTCCTTCATGGACTAGATATCCCTCTTCATGTAGATGGTCATCAAGTATCATACAAGTGTGAAGATCCTTGGAATAATCCACCAATGTTTGGGATTTCCAATATGGATATAAACTGCCCAACAATGACAGCACTGATAATGTATAAACATAAATGTTTTTCATGTTTCTAATCTCATCCTTGGCATCTCTCATGCCAAAGGTGTATGTTGGAAGGATATTCCTCCCATTCTTCTCCTCCCACAGCACATAATCAGAAATGAGAGTGGGTGATGATGATAAGAGAAGAAAATATCCCTCCTCCTTAAGCTTACCCAAGCCTCCCAGTGCTATATTATTGTCTTCCAATGCTCCCATCCCTCCTGGATCTGAATTTGGAGCATCATGTGGTAAGAGATCTCCCACAAAAACTGAATCAAGTGGCCTCCCAAGTTGTTTTCCACTAGATAAGAGTGTCCCATGAAGCAATCTCATGAGCATGACAAATGACACTATAAGGTCCTCGCTTCCATTGCGAAAATGAATCTTTGTTCTTTATGTGGAAGTGGAATTTTAGGGATATGTATGCATGCCTTTGATCGTTTGAGTTTCCCCACTCTTCTTTTCCACCCATTCCATTTGCAAAGCCTCCCAATCAGTGGTGACTTTCCCCAATGTAATCAACCATTGAACACCCAAAATCACATTGGTGTCTGGTATGTCAACCAAAAAGAAGTGATCAACCAATGTATAAGTTCCCATGGCGACTGAAAGTGATGGCACATGATGCATGCATTTCATTGTTCTATCTCCTGGGACCAAAACATAGAATCCCTTTGAAGTATCAGTGGATATTTCCCTCCTCTACACTAGATGGGCATCAATGAAATTGTGAGTTGCCCCAATGTCAATCAAAATAGAGGCCCTCTGATTCAATATGGAACCTTGAACTCTTAAGCTCAAGTACTTAGGTACTCCTCTCAAATATGCAAGAGCCCCTCCAAAAGGAGAAAATGCTCCATCCCCATCTTCTGATCGTGTTGGCTCTCCTCCTACAGTGTCAGCGTTGTGACCTCTTATTGGTTCATCTTCTTCTTCCTCCTCAACATATGATAATATCTCCATGTAATGTTCTTTTCCAACATCACATCTATGTCCAGGTGCCCATGATTCTTGGAAAGTGAAGCAAAGCTTCCTTTTCTTAGATCTCTCCAGAATTTTTCATCAAGAGGCTTATTGTATGAGCTCTCCTTCGATGGAGCAACTTTATATTCCTTTCCCTTTGAAGGAAAAGAGGGCTTATGCTAGAATCTTTCCTTGGTTTTTGGAAAGGCATCTTGAAGGTCTCTAGCTATTTCAATAGCATCATGCAGGGTAGTGGGATTGGTATATTTAACCAACCCATGAAGAGGTTCATCTAAGCCATCAATGAACATGTACACCCTTCTTGCTGCAAACAAAACATGAACCATAACAGACAATCTTAAAATTTCATAAATGTAAGACTCTGTATTACCTGATTGTTTCAACTTTGCAAGGCTCATGAACGGTGCCTCTGGATCTCTTCTATCAAATCTTTCCACTAGCCTTCTAGTGAACTATGAACAAGTAGTCACATTGGCATGACCCAATGTAGAAAAACCATGGAACCACCAATTGTGTGCTTCACCTTCAAAGTGTAACGCTGCAATCTTGATAGCTTCCATCTCTAGGACCTTGTTCAACTGAAAGTAGATGTCAATTTTTTCTACCCATGATTTGGCAGAACACTTGGATGACCCATCAAATTTGGTTAAAAATAATATTCCCATAGAGTGATGTCGATCATGATTCTGAATGAATCCACCACCACTATGATGATGCCTTGGTCTTATTTGTCCTTGAGGTGATGAAAATCCTGGAAACTCAATTGATATTTGAATCTCTCATTTTGAGACTCATATTCTTCAAAATAGTCTTCAAGGGATGATTGCTCTTGAAACCATTCATTTCCCACAGCCAAAAAGGTAGGCATGGTAGAGCGTTGGGAAACTTGTGGCTGATGCACTAGTTGATCATTCTAGTGGTGAGATATGCCAGAGCTTTCTCCAATATGAAATCCTTTGGGGGATTCTTTGATCCTGTCCAATCTCATCTCCTTGATCTCTCTAGAAAGGTCTTGCACGGCTCTTAAAAGGATCTTAGAAAAATCCTTTGGTTCTTCTTCACTTCCAGATTCAGGGGCTTTACCCTTGTCTTCATTTTCATTGGCGTAATCAAATTTATTATTTTTTCTTCTCTTTATATACCTCTTCTCTATGTTAGTAAGAGGTTCTTCTTCTTCAGAATACATATTGGCTTCTTAGAAAGCACAGGTTGTGCCAAGATGATGCTCTGATACCACTGTAATATCCCAAAATGGGGAATGCAACAATATAAGACAGTTATGCAAAGAAATAACAAAGATCATCTAAGTATTAGAATGAGGCCAATATAGAGACTCTCTATTTATATTTACATCAGCAATATATGTGCACAAGATAGCCCATGAGATGTACAACAGGAAATAGAAGACTCCAATAGAAGAAAATCCTCAAAAATAGGTGTTGAAACCATGTATTAAGACTAAAATTGCCTTGACAATGTTATTTTATGGAGCTAGAATAGCTATTGATTAAATCTTAGATATAGGGAAAAGTAATGCATGAAAATTTAGATCTATGACAGATCCATACACTATAAAGGCTCTTCTTCAAAATCCCCTTGGGGTTTTCAGCAATACATGAAGTACAAGGAGTAGATCTAAGATCTAAAGCTGCAGATCTGTAGAAATATTCAGATGTTCAGGAATGTTCAGATCTAATCTGATATATACAGTAAATTGATCCTCTCTAATGGACCTCAAAGGTGAAGGGCAGATCCCCAACACATGAAAATCACTCCTCCAAAAGATTTGCCAAAGTGACCCTGCAACAACACCTAGAGAAAAACACAGATATGGAAGTAAAAATGCATTGTAGGGTTTAAGATATATTTAGCCACATGCCAAGATTTGAATATTATGATCAAGATGTTCAATACCCTCTTACCAATGGAGTAGAAGACTTCTCCACTGAAAAGGAGCACTGAAATGGTCTAGATATAAGTAGATATAGCCTCCACTTGCTGGAACTTTCAAAGACAACCAAACGATGAATAGGATCTGTTTTGTAGTTGGAAGAAGAAGCTTGGTTTCAAGTGAGATAGTGGAGTATGCAATACAAGACTCTCCCAAGAGCTACTCAATTGTAAGAGGTGGGATTCCCGATTAGGAACACCCAATGCTAAACACCATTTGCAATCTAGGCTAAACAACCAAAGAAAGTTGTATGTCTAAACATACAATACAATCAGAAAATACAATATCATCAACAACCTTTTCATGGTGTCGTCCCCTTCCTTATATAGATTAAGAGCTTGTAAACCCTAAACCACCTTCAATGAATATCTTCTTTCCCACAAGCCATCTCCATATAAAACTACGTTGTGCCTCATTAATGGCCACTCCTCCAAGACATCGCTATAGATTTGGTCATGGTTGAACTAGTCAAAACATTCAGCCCCTTTCACACCTAAGGGTGCTTACTTACATAGCCAAGATTTAGCCTTTTTCACATTCGGCATTGATTTATTTACGATTTAGGAGTTTTATGGGCCTCTTTTACACTTTTATTCATGAAACAGAAAGATAAAACAAAAATGAACATTTCCATTAGCTTAGGACTAATTAAGAATATTACATGTATGAAAAAAGCTAACTTTAGTTGTGCATAAAAAACAACCCTAACATCAATATGGTTGTCAATTTCCTTAGATCTCCAGTTCGTTGATCAAAATAGATGCTACAAAATCCAAATATATGCAGTTAAATACATTAAATAGTAAATAAAAGCAAGAGTTTTTCCATGCATCCAATAGACAAGACAAGAATATTTTTAAAGAATTTTGTATTTATGACACTTGGGAAGGGAACATATAAAGATGTTACCAGTCCCCCTCAATTGGATGGGTTCTTGTATGTCCTAAACGCTTCAAATCTAAGATCTCTTTCTCTTAACGATGTATAAAACCTAGACAAAAATGGAACTAAAATGGAGCTCACAAGAAAAAAAGGTAGAAAAATATGGCAATTATGGAGGATCAAATTCAGACGAAAAGTATATATCAAGAGCGATCTTTAGGCAAAAAAAGGTAGTGAATGAATGGAAAAATCCTGCTATTTATAACAAAATATTGAGTTAGTCTATATATTGGTGCATAGTTAAAATATTATTAACCAAATCTAGATCTGAATTTAATAGAATATTTTATTATTTTTGTTGGAGAGAAAAAGAATTTGAATTTCATTAAGTCCCTTTATTTGTAAATAATAAATAAATAAACAATTTATTTATTATTTTAAGAATGTGGTTGAGCAATAATTAAATAAATAGTGATTTATTCAATGATTTAGTCAAATTTAATAAGGAATATTATTTAAATAATGTTTTAAATAATTGTTCCTAGAAAATAATAAGATAAATAATGATTTTTCTAATTAATTTTCATGTTTTGGGTTAAATATGTCGAGGGATATTAATTAAAATGTTGTTTAATTAATTGTCCCTTGAGGAAAATCAAACAAATAGGGATTTATTCAATATTTCCTCATGGGGTGTCTTGTTTAGACCATTAATAATTTAATAAATTATGGATTACTAAGTTATTTTTCATAGTGAAGGAAATTTTACTAGGGTAAAATTGGTCTTACATGGTGTACTTTGATCCATCTAATAGTAACAAGTTAGATGACCCAAAATTGGTGTAACACTTGTCAGCCATTTATTGATCAATATGAAACATGTACCATACTATTCATTAATATATTTTATAAATAAATCATAAACTTTTCAGGTAAAAAAATTCAAGAAAATGTTGCGCCTTTAATGATGTACGCACTGACATCGATGCGGCGTGTTCTTATAAATGCACCTTCAAAATAGTAGAAACATCATATGATGCTCTCTGTCAACAAGGGAACCAATGTATTATATGTTAACCAGCGCACCGATTAAGATAGAAAAATTAATAAAAATCCTCTAATGTTAGTTTTTGTAGCATATGAGGTCGTGCAGGGGGTGGTACGACATATTCTTATAAATGCACCATGAAAATAGGGGACCAACATACGATTGTCTCTGTCAACAAGGAGACCCGGTGCTTTATATGTTAAATGGTGCACTAATTAAAACAGACATAAAATAAAATAAAAATGTTTTTGTGAAATAGTACGTACGCGTTGCGCTATAATGAAATAGCGTACCAGTGGTATATTTAACATATGGCACACAAATTTAAAAAATATGTTTTTAAATTTTTTTTATCAAACAGTACATGCGCAATGCGTTGTGATAAAACAACCCATCGGTGCACTATTTTACACAGCGTGCATCGATTAAAATTTTATGGTTTTTTTTTAAATTCATGTAAGGGCCAAGATGGATTGGGATCCGACAAGTTGTCCAGTGGGTTAGATGTCATAGGCCTATATATATAGCAATACAAACCCTATAAATCTAAAATTAAAAGCCTTAATTCTTAAATCACTAAAACAGGAAGAAGTAAGGGAAAAAACAAAAAGAATCAAGGGTCTATTGTAAGAATGGATTTTTTTTTTTTTCTAAAAATGAATAGTAAATATAAATTTTTTACTTACTGCATAAAAAATACAGTATAAAATGTAAAAAAATAAAATAAAATTTAATCACCAGATGGTTTGAAATTATATGCTGCAGGTTGTGAATCACTAGAGGTTTTGGAATTCTGAATATCTTAATAGTTTTTCTCGAAATTATTTTGCTACCCCACAGCGCTCTCGTCATCTCTTGCTATAGGTATGTCTTTTGCAAATCACTCCTTGAAATTTTTTGGAAAAATACTAAAATAACGAAAAAAATTTACTATTTGAAGAATTAATTTTATAAAATTATATTTTCGAAAATATTTTTCTGCCCATTTTTCAATCTACCTCTTTTTTTCACTTAAAAAAATAAATTTGAGTTTTTTTTTTTTTTTTATTTCTGGCTATTCGGCACCAGTGCATCAAATAATAACACTACACTGGTGCAGAGTAACTAAAATGCACCAGTGTGGTTATCTCTACATTAGCACCGATAACAATAATTCCATTTTTAAGGCACCGAAATTACTTTTAGGTGTGTACACCAAAATTTACTGTTGATTTCTTCTCAAATGCAAGGAGAAAATATCATAATTATATCGAATGCAAAACTATTCAAAATCTAGCTCGTTCCATAATATTTCTCAAAGTCCATCGCAGAGTTCTCCCTATCAATCTCGAGAGGTAGTATTTACTTAATATTTTATTTATATTTTCATTATCTAATTGAATTTATGTTTTTTATCCATGTCAATTAGCTTAAAATTTATAATGTATGAAAATTTTTAGGTTCATGCAGATTCATAATCGAGTTCAGATGCACCTAGACAACCACTTCACGAGCAGCATACCACAAGGCGCATTTGGTAGATGAAACTAGACAGCCACTTCACCCTACCAATTGTAACAATATTTCATCTTCTAGCCATAATCCTGGGACAATGATGGTAATAATAATTGTTTGGTATATTAATGTAATTATTTCAACATCAAACCAATTAATGATGCATTATCGATGTGCTCATGATGACATGACGTGGATAGTATAGCCTCCTCATGATAATCACTAATGGATGTTGCAGGCTACTCATCTTCAGCGCGAGCTGGAAGAGGAGGCAGAGTACTAGCTGAACAATGATCACTCCCTTGATTGTGATCATCAGGTGAATCATGATGTGCTGCTCGACTGTCGACGTACTTCATCTCCACCATGCCTATGTGGAGCGTCCTTCCTCAACCACACCACTAAGCTGGTAGAGCCAACGACATGTCGCATCAGGGTCAACATATCACGTAGCATACCTCTCCATATCGCTGTCAACCTATCATCAACATGTATCTCTATGATAGTGGCCGGCATGAATCCCTCCTGCACTAGGAATCGACAGAGTTGGTCGCCCAACTCCATCCTAAATATAGTGTCAGGCCTACACCTCACACTCGTCGGTACCTACGCATGATCATGAGGACCAGGTCTGTCACCGGCTTGATCCTCTGCATCTTCCATCTCCTTATCATTAGCAAGATCTACACCTGGATCATTTGGTGGCGGTGGCATCTCATCACCAACAATGACCCAATATCTACAAAATATATATAAGTACACAAAAATAATTAAAAATTTTAATAAAAACAATTTAAAGAACGTGTTAAAATAGATTTAAAGATAACACTAATATTACCTCTCTCATCCGACGGCTCATCAACTATGAAGAGGATGTTAGCACACCCTCGCCAATCAAAAACAACATACGGATATGGCACCATTTTGAAGATGTGATCATCAACACTGGATAGAAAATCCAATGCATCATGAGATATCCCCACGGAAAATTCAGACTCGCCCCTCTTGGGCATCATCTGGCCACACATCTGCATATGTACGTGTAGGATCGGTCTACAAGGCTTTCGAATAAAAGTAGGCCTCGTCTCTCGAAACCTTTCAAAAAATAAAAAAAAATAGCTCTGAAGAAAAAGGGAAATTCACCCTCCCTTGTGCCTCAGAACAACATCTATCTAAAGTTGTACCCAACTACTGCAAAAAATCATACACTACCTCACAAGTCATGGTGCCTATAATAAAGAATCAACATAAAATAAAAGCGGACAACTAATATGTTTCCCGTCACTTGTATGGTGTGAAATGGTCGACAAAAGTAGTGAGAGGCACCTCACCTCCTCTCCAGCAAACGAAGCAATATGTAACTGACTACCAGAGACCTGAAAATCTGTAGGAGATAGTATATCAGCGCTAATGTATCTCTGGGAGTACACCAAATGGCTCCCTGTTGCATAGCCGACAGGGACCTCTAGGAAGGTGGGAAAATACTACCCTCTCCTAGGTAGGCCAGTAATAACATAAATTTCCTCCTCAGTGGGTGCGTACCACTGGTTAGGACTAAGTCAAAAAGCCTGTCAATGGGAATTCCACCTGAAGATAAGTTGCCTCAATAACCCATTATTGCCCTTTAGGGATTTAGCCTTCTCATAGAAATTGACAAGGCCTACCTCCCTTAGGAGCGCCTAGGTGGCTTCCGTAATAGGGTGAGGGTACATAAGCCTCTCCCTCTCTTGTGCCTCCCACAGGAAAACCACATTATGCTAGTCCACCATATGTTCTTATTGTTTAGTCTCTTCTCTCCTTTGATGTCACTGAATGATTCACATATTAAATACAATTTTTTTATTAAATTAGACATGTATATATATATATATATAACTTTTTTTGAAAAAAAAAATTCATGCACTGGTACCGGTGCATCTGTTTGTATCGCGCACCATCCGTGGTGCGCCTGGAAATTTTCAGCGCACTGCACAACATGGAATGTACTTTCTCCTACCATGTGTTGATGAAAATATCCATCCTAGGGTGGATAATTACCTCAACGCACCACCAACATTAGGTAATGGTGAACAGTGTGGTCATTTAACCGATTGCATGGTTGACTTTGTACAAGTTCGGGAGGGCGGTGCGCTAACCAAGCTACTCGCCATGTGGTGGATATTTTTGTCAGCACACCACCCCCCTAGCATCATTACACAGTAAATGGTTCGGTGATTTAATCAACCACACCATTCACTATGTACCAGTATCGGAACAACGGTGCGCTGAACAAACTATGTGCCCCAGGGTGTATAGTTTAGTCAGCGCACTGCCCTCTTGACATCAGTACATGATCAACGGTGCAGGCGTTTACATGAAAGCACCGTTGAATATGTACCGGTGTCTGGAGGATGGTGCGCTCATCAAACTATCTGCCCTTGGGTGCATACTTTGGTCAGCGCACCGCCCTCCCAAACTTGGACATAGTCAACGGTGTGGTCAATTAACCGACTGCACCGCCATTTATGTATTTAAAAAAAATATCACAGTGTGTTGTTTCGGTACCACACCGAAACCAATTCGGTTAACATTAGCATCGATCATAGTGCGACCTATAAATTTATAGGCAGTACCACAAACCGGTGCGATCCGAATAGCTCGAGCACACTACGCGGGAAAAAAAATAAAAAGGGTAAATTTTAATTTTTTTTAGAAATATTATCCGCTAAAAAGTCTAACTATGGAGAAACAAGTAAAATAATTGTACATTTAGGGATAGAGGAGGCATATTTTCTGAAGAATTGCAAAACCAAAATTTCCCACATTTTTCCAAAATTCAAAATCGATATGGTGGGAAATGGACTGCAACAATGCGTGCAATGGGAGCAATGATGGCAAGGTGCCTCACACAAGGGAAATTCACAGTAGTTCTTGAGAGCTTTGGAGCACTGAAGAAGTGAAAATGTGGATTTTTTGGGCGTCATTTGTTTTTATTTAACCTTGTTTTGGCGCGCGGGTTTTTGAGGCGCACCGGGCGGTTTCTTCCAAATGCACTGAAGCTGTTTCAGTTTAGCATCGGTTTTTATGGCACACAGGGCCTGAATATCTATAGTACACTGATGTGTTATATTAATTATATGCACAAGGAGGCTTTTTCCAAAGAGCACTAAGTCTCAGTGTGAAAATTTGTAGTACGTGCCCGTGTTTTTCTAGTTGAACGCATTGGTGCGGTGTAGGATGAGAAACACACTGGATGAAAAACATCTGCAAAAACCTCCACTTTCAAACCTCCTCTAGAAACCTTTGCTACAAATGGATATCTGGGCTATTTTTATAAGGGTTTCCTCAAAAACATTCGCTAGAGTGTCTTTTCCTTGTAGTGATGGAATTAATGTCTCAATCACTAATTTTGTGCAACAAAAACCATGGTATGTTCAACCTATCACTGTATGTGACACCTCTTGTTGTCTTTCTAACGTGGAATTTCAATTATATTATTACACCTTTCTTAATTTTTGTAAAACATTTTGGAAAAATTCACCTCCCCGTTACACCATTCTTGATTTTATATCCCAAATTCTATATGCAAGAGAAAGTCATGAACTATTTTACCAAAAGAAATTTGTTGGTGGTAAAAAAATGTGATCATTGTGGAAATTTGACTTTATTTTACACCAAATATCATATTGATATAAATTATAAATTATTGTCGAACATAAAAGTGAAATGGAAGAGATATGAATATATCCACACATCGATTGGTTCAATTAGTAGTACAAGTGCTAGAAGGATTGATTTACAAGAACAAGAAATTTCTATGATAGAATTTTTGAAGAAGGTTGAGATAGAGATTTAGAAATACATCAAGCATTCTCAGAGCTCGATCTTTGGCCCTGCAATTCAAAAAATGTTGTGAAATTTTCCCACAAGGGATGATTTTGTCAATAGTTGATTTTGCAGAAAATAACACATTTGTTGCACAAAATTAAATACAGAGTGAATATTATCATTCTAACCAAGTTTTTATGCTTGTCCATGTTCTATATAAACATGTTGAAGAAAACGTTAACCATATAGAAAGCACTAGTGAGAATGGACATGTTATTAAATAATATCACTTTTGTATCAATGATTATCATACACATGATACACATGTTTTACAACAATGAACAAGATTCAAAAGAAGGAGAGAAAAAAGGAACAACTACAATTGAAGCAATGAAACAACAATTGCTTCAAAACAATACATTTACTTACTTGAGTAGTCAACAATTGTATTGAAATCAACAACATGAAAAAGAACGAACTTATGAAGTAACCTTCTTTTTTTTCTGAAACACATGCATAGAAATAATTACAAGCAAAAAGAACAAATAGAAAAAAAAAAATTTATGAATAGTCAAATGTATTGAAGAGAAATACCCAAAAAATTATATTGACTTTAATTTCTCCTCCTCTTTCTATCTAAGTCTAACATGTGCACTATCTTTCATTTTTTCGTAACGTTGAAAGGAAAAAGGTGGTGAAATCTACAAACCATCTATTGATTTCACTCTAGATATAACTGTAAATGTTAGACCCTGCCTCTCTCTATCTCCAATGTTTGTAGTGGATCATTGCAAATTCATACCCTGGGATTTGTGTATTGTCAATGACCATGCCATTCTGAAAGTAATTTGTCTCATATCCCCCCTAACAATAGGAGGAATAGGTACAAGAATTGGACAATCGCTATCAAATGGAACACCACAATACTTTTCAAAAATACACATAAAAAATCGTGGAAGTTGTGGCAACTTCGAACCGGGTGCAAGGAAAATATTTTCAATATATCCAAGTGCACCATTAACTAGATCAGCTTCAACCCACAAGTTACACATTAACACCATGCGCTCTCCAGGAGATAGCAATACTTCACGCTCCAACACATCATCATCACTATTAGTCATTTATGTTCTTCTAATCCTTTCTACACGACATATCGCAATAGGAAAATTTAACGATTTAAGCATTTTTTGATTGTGCAAATTGTCAAGATTATTGGTTGCAAATAAGTGAACAGAACAATCAAGCAAATTCCTTTCCTCTTGATCCAAGAAAATATCAACATGCATCATAAGAATATCCCAATAAACATATAAAGGCTCTACATTTCTAATATTAGTTAAAATATTGGGAAAATATGCTTGTGTGATACCATCTCCTTGTTACCCATAAATTTTATCTAGAGGAAAAACAATGTTGAAGCTTTCCCAAAAAAAATTCCGAGCAGTTCCACCTACATACAACGGTTTATCCTTAATAGGAGGCAGCTTCTCAAGGTCACTGACAATAATGATTGAACTACTATAAAAAGGGCAGTCCTTATTTTCAAAAAAGGCTTCTCACAAACGAGAACCCATTTGTATGAATAGCCTTGTACCTATAAAGATCATCTCATCATTCAATTATATCGAATATGCCTCATTTCTTCTTGGAACACTACCAAAGCCTTCCCACATAGTGGCTTCATATATTTTATAGGAATTTTTAAAGAAAAATCTAATGTTTTTCCATGTATGCTAAAAGCAACTATACGAGTTGGAGCAAGAAATAACAAAGGAATTTTTCCATTCATTCTTGAACTAGAAAGAGCATGAGAAGTACACCCAATGAGAGAATAATTCCATTTTCCATTATTACCTAGAATAATGATTTTCAAAACACCATCATCTCTGCCTTTAGGATAGTGTCGAAAAATAATTTCAAAAGAAACTAGTTATTTTTCTGATAAAGAGGAAGGAAACAAATATGTGTCCCCAATGAATGCACAATTGAGAACAGCTGCAGAATACGCATCTTTGACAAAATTAGCCCCTTGTTCTAAAAATTGATTTGAAATGACCATTTCCTTCCAATTATAATCAACATAAAATTCCCTTCTACCAAGGTTATTAAGGTCTGAAAAATTTACATAGATTGAAGGAACTAAATGCAAAAAAAACTGCCACTCTTCAAAATATCAATCAACATTTTGTTCATGTATAAGAGACTCCACATACTCTTCATTGCCTTCATTATGAAAAGAGGTTCGGTCAACATGCGACACACGATATCTCCAATTCCTCCAATTGTTAACAATACTTTCAATAGACAACCCAATATCTGAGGAAATGTCACGAAATGACTTGTATAAAAGAAAATCACTCCAACAAAACATTTCAAACTCTTCTAATCGCTCATCAGGAACAACATAAAATTGTGGCCAAACGGAAACGATATCATGCTTATCATGTGGTCTCCATTTCTCCTTCCTACGCTTCTCTTCAAAACTCCACGTGCTTGTTATTTCTATCAAGCGTAAAATTTGCTCCAATAAAACAAGATAGAGTTGATAAACCTGAATGGAGCTTTTTCCGTAGAAAACTCCATCGGAATGCCAAGAAATCCTTTGTTACACTTTATTCTGAACATTCAAGGAGACGAATTTGCGACAACAAACAACAAAAGGCAGCATTAGCAGCAAATGGCATGTCTCTTGAGCTCCAATTTCATGCTGAAAAAGCATCTTAGTAAGGAATTTTCCATGCACAAATGATACATTTCATGATAACTTTCTGATCTCTCTCTGCCTTTGAAGCATATTTTACAATATACTTCAAAACTTGATGTCGTGAAAGAACTGGTTGAAAATCAACATTTTCTCGCCACATTGTTAAATCATCAACACTATAAATATTTAAATGATCATCATTTCATGTTGGTTAATATTTTTTTATCCCTTTCTCCTCTATGCACAATCTTAACTCTGAAGGAACCTCCCATGGAGCATGATAGCGACATTGAAGGACATACCCTTTTTTACGTAAGCGAGAATCAACCAAACAAGAAGTGCCTTAAGAGAGCACTCAATCACCATCTATCCAAGACCTCGTTGATGGGATTTATAATATCAATCGTGTCATATACAGTATCAATCCTATTGTTTAAAATATGTATTGTAAGGTTTATAATATTAATCTTAACCATATAATATTAATCTTCTGGTTTATAATGTTGGATTTTATAATATTAAGGTTTATAATAATTGATTTAATATTAAAGTTTAATACTGTTATGTTGGAATGGTTTATAAATCTATCATTTTGTATAAAAGACATTGATAGTCATATTAATATGTTAATAAATGTATATTATTGACTATAAAGACCTATTATTAGTAATAACCTTATACTATTATTTTATTATGTTAATTTTGTTATTGTTAAATATATAGTATATATGTATGTGTTATTTTTTATATAATTATTAATAACTACAAATAATCAATCTATAATAGACACATTAACAATATACATCTAATAATTATTAATGTGACATAAATGCCTATAGACATATATAAATGTGATTGTATATACAGTCCATATATTAACCACATTAATAAATATGATTGTGCTAATTATTTTTAAAAATTAAACTATCTCTAAAATTCTACATTAGTAAAACAAAAAATAATATAATAAAAAATAACTTTAAAATTTCAAAATGTAATATTTAGTTAAATAGTAATAATTATAATAGCTATCATATACTTTTCCTCTTAAATTATTTGTTTATTTTCTAAAAGTATTAAAACATAAATCACGCAATGTATTTAAAACTAGATAATCTTGTAATTTGCACGTTTTGGATAAAGGATTAACTTCACCACATCGTTATTCTAATAATTAATTTGAATATTTAAATAACAAATATATAAGCTTGGTCTAGGGAAAATTTCTTCAAGGCATGGCATGAAAGCTGGAAGCCTCTGGTTTTGGCAACCTGTGTCCAAATTTATGACTGGTCATGGAAGATACTGCCACTTTTGAAGTATGCAGAATGAAAGCTGGAAGCTTCTGGTTCTCGCAACCTGTGTCCAAATTTATCACTGGTTTAAAGAGAATACTGCCACTTCTGAAGTAACAAAGATGGACCACTGAAAAAAGAATCAAGGGTTACAGAACCAGAAGCTTATCAAGCCTTGGACCCTCCAGTAATTAAGTCTATTCCTGTTGTCACTGCACGAATCCACGTTGTCACGATCATGATAAAAGCTGGTTTATGCAGAATAAAAGTTGGAAGCTCCTGGATTTGGCAACCTGCGTCCAAATTTATGACTGGAAAGGGAAGATATTTCCATTTGAAGTATGCAGAGTGAAAGCTGGAAGCTCCTGGTTTTGGCCACCTCTGTCCAAATTTATGAATGGTTAAAGAGAATACGGCCACTTCTCTCCAGTAATTAATTCTATTCCTATTCTCACTGCAAGAATCCACGTTGTCACTATCATGATAAAATATTGATGTACATGCTGGAAAATACCATCCAGCCATGTATGGTTTTCTGATGTGCAGGCCAACACATCTCAGTACAAAATTAAATTAAAGCCTAAATGCTTCCTTTTCGCAGATTTATAAGTTTCTTATATAAATTAACTAATTATTATTTAGCAAAAATTATTACAAAATTTAAATACCATGAAGCTTAGATCATTTTTTTTTATTTAAAAATATTGTTCATAAATATAATTTTGGAGTATGATCTATTTTTTTTCTAAAATTAGTTAGTAGTTCAAGACCTAGAGACATTTATCAAGAGTAGCCATTTCAAGTAAGTGATGTCTATCTTTACTAGTGGTTTGACTAATAAGTTAGGATAGATTTTCAGAGTACTTCAATAAAATAAATATAATTAATTCATATATGGGCTTACTATTTGTTCGTCTACCAGTTCAAATGCAAAGTGGGGTAAAGTATATACAACTCATTAAATGATTATCTAAAGAGAATTGAATGTATCCAAATGAAAGTCTCATATACTACATCAATTACAAAGACACATTCTAGAATTTTATATGAGGGTTGGTAAATGTTGATAAGTCTCAATATATAATAAACATCAAAACACTTACACATGATACATTCGACATTTTTAAAATAAAAAATAAAAAAAACCATAAAAACAAACTGAATTACAATTTTATTTTAAATTATTAGTAAGGACAAATAATAAAAATAATTAATATACAACATATATACTATTAGAAAAGCATAGAACAAGATTATTAACCATGTATATTTATCCCTACTTTATCATGGAGATTTTTAATCTGTAAATAAGCTTTGTTACAATAACATGGGTAAATACAATGGCTTATCAACACTACATGTTTAAAAAATCGCAACTCACTTCATATGTCATTTTTTCTTCTTAATCAATTTAATTAAAGGGGGAGAAATGACATAACTACTTTGGAGATAAATCTTAACCTTTGAGTTGTGTGTATTACTATGAATATTATAGAATATTTTGTGGAGGTTAAATCTCTACCATACCCCTAATAACTATTAATAATTAAACTAAAATTTTAGAAGCCCTATTCGAAAATAAACTTGTCTATCAATGTAAAGAAAATTAATGAGCATGTTTAGCTATCTTTAGTTAAAAGCGTTATAACACATCAATCATCCCAACATCACTTGATTTGTTATTGATGTTACAACTGAATGTGGTAAAATATTTTACTCACTCTCAATTATAAATAAAATATTTTGATGCCCACATGAAGTAATATAATTTCATATCAACTTTAAAAAATACACAAAGTAACAAGTATTAAAAATGGAAGTGAGAAAGTTACTTTTCAAAAATATCTCAACACGTGATTTAAAGAAATTGTTTGAAGATATAAATTAACTAATTTATATATATATAATTCATATGTATCTATAAAAGAAAATATTCTAATGTTGTACATAATAACATAGTCAATGTACAAAGAAGAAAAATAATTGAAAGTTAAAAAATAAAATAAAAATTATCAAGTATTCTCTAATAACAATAAGAAAGAGATATGTAATTAATTCGATAATTAATATAAAATTAATATATGAAATTTAAAAATATTCATAATAATAAAAAAATTTAATATGGGTCATCAATTAAATATTTTAATAATCAGAATTAAGTAATATTGATCTATAGCTAAAAATTATTAGTAACAAAAAAAACTAATTTCAATGTTAACAATGTAATCTATAGATAAAATGTCTCAATGAACATGTTATGTAAAATAACTATGGATATCTTATTTATTGCTTAAAAAAATATGTATATATCATATAATTCAATTGGAAAAAATAAGCTTTTATAATTAAAACATTTGAAGTAGTTTTAGTATTTTATATTTTGCTTTTTCTAGGTATATTTCTTTTCAAATTAAATAAAGATTTTTGGGGCTTACAAGTTTAAGTTATGTACTCTATATAATATTCAAAAATATAATTTGAACAACGGAAAATTACACATTATATATAAAGAGAACCACTACAAAGTCATTATGATCTATCAAAGGAAAAGAAGAATTCTGTTTTTTTTTCAAATTTTGCACTGCAAAAATTCAAATTTTACATTGCAAAAGAGGTTTGCACCTGAAGATATTTATATCTTCAACTCCTCTATACTTATGTTACTTAGTTCTTAATATGGATCTATACTAATGTGCAACACATTTATTTGGATCCATAATCAAATAGAATATATTGTCCTCTATGTTTTCCATATCCTTGAATTAATTTTTCTTCAATCATCAATTCTCATAACTGTTGATACATAATTTTATTGTGCCTGAGATCTTTTTTTAACCTTTTTTTTTTTAAGTTTTATAAAAAATGTCATAGTTATTGATAAAGAGTTTTGTTGTGTTTAAAATGTTTCTTTAATTTATTTTGTTTAAATTGGTTAAATTATATTATTGTTTTTTTTTAACTTGAACTTGTAAGTTTTATTTATGAAGTTAGGTTGGGCCGCAGCCAAAACAACCCCTGTTACATATTCTTTTTTCAAAAAATCTCGATGAGAAGAGTTCTTCTTTTACATAGCTGGATCTTAAGGGATAGGAAACTAAATAGGCACTTCATCTTTTTTTGAGAGTTCTCCTTGAGCTAAGAGGCAACCTCCATTTGCTTTTACGTCCACTTCCTTATTTATATTTCACAAAATATGGTAGAAGGATCTAGACGTGTAATTTTGCAGCACTTTTCTGAGTCTCTATAGGATCTTTTTGAGGGTCGGGTTGTTGAAGTGATCACTAGTATTTATGGTCTTAATCAATATTTCTGAGTCTCTGAATACTTGTATGTCTTCTTCTCCATTCTCTTGTGCGATCTGCAAAGATTTGAGCAGTCCTAAGATTTCTGCTTTATTATCAGTACTCTGCCTAAGGCCCCAACTGAAGCTGACTTTACTTTGCCCTATCCGGGAATAGATAACCCCCCGTGCTCCAGATGTCCCCGGGTTTCCCTTAGAAGCATCATTAAAGAAGATTTTGGCTTTGTCCTGGTTCTTCCAAAAAAATTTAAATTTATTCTTGGTGATCCGAAGCCTCCACTTTGAATTGTAACAAGGTCAAGAGGGGTCTTTTTTCTGAAGGCATTCTATAAAGGCACACTGATCCAACTAATCACATCTAGGGAGAGGTTTTTGACTATCTTGCAGGGTAGACTCACCAAGGACTCAAAGAGTAGAGATTTCACTTTGGCTGCTATCACTGTGGGGGAGCGGAGTATATTTTTGAAGATGGCATCATTCCTTGCCAACCATACTTCTCAAGAGACTAATTTTTGGATGGCAAATCAAATTTTAAACCACAGATATTTTCTGTTCAAATCATGGGGAGATCGCCCTTTCCACGTGTTGAAAAGACTTGTTATCATGACCTGCAATGGGGTTTGAACTTTAATCCCATGCAAAGCTTTCACCCGAAATTCTTGAGTAAAAGGGCAGTCTAGAAACAGGTGATCCATTGATTCCATTGCTACGCAGCAAAGTGAGCATATCTCTGGGCCAGCGATGCATCTTTTTGCTAGATTTTTGCTAGTCAGAATATGCTTGTGTATGAGGATCCAGGTAAAGAGATTTCCCTTTGGAAGGCTAACAGGATCCCAGACCTAATTCCATAGAGATGGAAAGTGAAGGGGATTGCAGGATTGGAGGGCAGCAAAACCTTGCACAACAGAGCAAAATCTAGTCTTTCGTAAAATATAGTCTTTCCCCAGTCCCATTTGTCATTTATACGTCGAAGGACCAGAGCCAACCCTGTGAGTGTTGCTAGAAAGCATGTTAATTAAGATTCCAGACAGTCTTGAGGGTGAGGGATATTCAATTCAATCCAGTTACTAGTAGCATCCTAGGAAAAAATGTCTTTCAATTTGCTGAAGTCAAGATTTTTGAGCCATTCACATAGTTTTGTGATTTCATGAGTTGAGTTGAATGGTTGGAGGCCCATAATTTTTTCTTCCCATAGACTTATATTTTTTCCATTTCCCGGGATTCTGTAGAGGTGATCTTTGAAAAACTCCCAGCTACGACTACAGAGCTTCCAAAGGGTGGTGCCCTTACAAGCAGCTCCTTCTTCCATATTATTCAAAGAGAGCCCATGCATGTATTTTTTGATGAGGACTTGACTTACAGAATGTCAATGGTTCGAGAAGATTTTCCATAAAATATTCTCACCCAAGGCCAGATTAGCCAACCCGGGGTCTCTAAATTGCATGCCTCCATCTGATAAAGATCTCTTCACAATGTCCTAGCTCACCAAGGGGAATTTTTTCTAACTCCCCTTACCTCCTTACCAGGAAAATTTACTTAACAGCTTTAAGAGTTGTTCAGTGATTGATTTAGGATCCAATAAAAAGGTAGCCTTGTATAAAGGGTGGGAGGAAAAAACATATTTCACCCGGATAAGCTTCCCACCTGTGGTAAGCCACTGACCTCCCGAAACTTTCATTTCAGCCTTGATTTTTCTAAGGGTCTCAACCTAATGGAGGGCTTTTTTGGTGCCCAGAGTCAAATTTGGGCCAAGGTACTTTATTTTATCCCAGCTAGCAAAGCCCATAAAGCCAAGAACTTGGGAAATCTGATTCTTGATTTGTTATTCAACCTCCCAAACATACACTGCACTTTTTCTCCTATTGAATAGGGCTCCAAAAACTCTGTAGAAGCTATGAATAACCTCGTTGAATGCCCTTGCAATATTTAGGGAATCTCCCCCTAGGAGTAAAGACTCATCATCAAATAAGGCATGGTGGATTAGCTCAGTGCCTCTCACAGCCATAATGCGAGGAAGAGTCCCTTTTATCTTATATGTTGTCAGCTTTTGACTAAGGGAGTCAGCCATCAAGATGTACAAGAAGGGGGATAGAGGGCAACCTTGCTTGATGCCCCTCGAAGCTTTGAAGTAACTGGTTGGCCTACCATTTACCAAGGGGGAAATCCACAGCTCTCCAATACAAGCTTTTATTAGCCTTATAAAATCAAAGCTAAAGCCAAAAGAAGAAATAACTTAGAGGAGAAAAGAATGTCTTACCCGGTCACAGGTGTTCGCCATGTCCAGCTTGATAATCATCCCTTTCTCATGATGATGGAGGCTGGAGTGAATGGTTTCCTGCACCAGAGCCACATTTTCAAGGATGCATCTTCCTTTGACAAACCCACCTTGACTGGTAGAGATAACATTTTCCAACAAAGGCTTGATTATGTTCGCGAGGAGCTTGGAGAGGATCTTGTAGGATGCATTACAAATCGTAAGTGGCTTGAAGCAGTTAAAAGAAGCAAGGTTCACTTCTTTTGGAATAAGAGCTAAGAAAGTGTAGTTTATGCTTCCTCCCATTTTAGCTTTCTGTTGGAAACCATTTATCATTCGGATTAGCTCAGCCTTTATAATATCCCATCAGATTCTGTAGAAGTGAATGGAGAATACATTAGGACCAGGAGCATTTTCTGGCTCCATCATCCAAATGACGTTGTTGATTTCTCTTCCATGAAGGGCTTTAGGAGGCTAGAGTTGTCCTCCTCCTTAATTAGTCTCAGAATGTGAGTGAGAAAATCTGGAAATTCCTCCTCATTGTCTGATCCATTTTCTATGAACAACTACTCGAAGTGAATGGTATTAGCCTCACATAACTCAGCTATTCCTTTATGCGCAGTCCCATCTGAGGAGGTAATTTCTGCAATGTTCTTTCCCAAGAGGCGAGTTCGGATTTACTTGTGGAAGAAGGAGGAATTTTTATCTCCAGATTTGAGCCAGAGATTGTGTGATTGAAGTCTCAAGGTCTCCTCCTCAACTCTGAAAGTGTGGAGAGTGCTTTATTGGGTTGCTTGCTCAATTTTTATTTCTAAGGAGGTGATGTCTTGTTGTTGCATGATCATTTGCAGATCTAGGAGCCTCTTACTGGCCTACTTTCTAAGACTAGAGGGGGAATCAGAGGGCTTTTTTTAACCATTCTTTCAGGGTTGTTTTGGAGGCCTTAAGTTTTTTTTCCCACACATAACTAGTCGATCCACTAATAGGGTTGGACAAAGCTTTTGAGATTGTCTCCATAAACCCATCCCTTTCTGACCATAGTGGGCTGAACCGGAAGGGTATGGGCCCCAGGTTTTCCTCTTCTTCTAACAGTATGAGGATAGGTTTATGATCAGAAGTCAATTTGGGCAGAATTTTGGTGGATATTATCTTCTTCTCAGAGAGGAGGGTGATCTGTATTAGAAATTTGTCAAGCTGGGAAAAGATATGCTCAATCCCTGCTCTATTGTTTGACCAAGTGAAGAGCCATGTTTTAGGCTTGAAATCCAGTAAGTCCCATTCTTCGATCAAGTCTTCTGCAAGGGGAAGGGTGTGATCCTTGCTTATAATGCCTCCTCTTTTCTCTTTTGGCTCAAAAACAAGGTTGAAATCTCCAGCTACGATTATATTCTTAGGTGAGTAGGCTTCAAGAAAGTCAAATAGGGTTTGCCAACAATCCTTTTTTCAGCATAGAGGACCAAAACACAAATATTAAAGAGGGCAGGCATGGTATTACTCGCAAGATGTCGAAGTTCGATGTAGATCCAATGCAGACTTTCGAAGGATCTGTCTAGATGGAATTTTTCATCCTCCGAAAGAGTGGAAAGCCCACCACAAGTACCCCTTGCACTTAGTGCTTTCCCGACTTTTATTTTCCATTTGTCTTTATTGAGATCTAAAAGAAGTGCCGCTTCTATTTTAATCTCTTAGAGCATGAGTGTCTCACGAGTTTCAGTTTTCAATAATTAAATTATATTGTTGTTAAGGAATATGAAACATTTATATTTAAATTTGAGTATATTTATATTAATAAAAATTTTACAAAATTATCGCAATAGAAATATAAATTATTATTGAAATTTAACCAAGAATCTAGAGACAATTATCTCCATATTAACTAATAATGAAAATTTCAAACTCATTTTCACATAGTATTATTCAAAAATTTCGTATATAGAGTTTTATATGTAAATTTGTGAGATTTATTTAAAGTATCAAGATTTAAATTTAAATTTGATATTCCAGATTTAAAAAAAAAAAAAAGAGAAGAGTACGTTATTATATGTTATTATTTATGATTTTTATTAGATTTTATAAAATAAATGTTATTATTTATGATTTTTATTAGATTTTATAAAATAAATGTTATTATTTATGATTTTTATTAAATTTTATAAAATAAATTTTATTATTTATGATTTTTATAATATTTTATAAAATAATAAAAAATTATGAATTTATATAAAGAAAATTAATAATTATTATTTTAAAATAATATAAATTTTATAGTTTTTCTGTTAATATATATTTTTCTCTCGTTAAAATAATTATTTTCATTGAAATGATAATTAAGTATAATTATTTCATAAATTTTAGAAATGTAATTCATTATAAATTATTCATGAAATCATTGCAACTAGAATACTTAACTTTAATTAATATAAATTTTACAAAATAAAACAACTATAATATTTTTTCCCTGTGATAGTTAAACAAAAAATATCCATATACATGAGGCATCAATTACAACTAAGAGTGTCACGCATTCAGATAAATTTTCACCAGGTTGGTTATGTTCAAAAATTACGAATAGTTGTTTACAAATGGAAGCTTTGTTTTTGTCCACTGAACAATCTAACTGACGGTTCTGGTTAAAAAATAATTCAATTACATATTATTTTGTAGGTTGAGCTATGCATTATTATATTAAAAATGGTTTCTGTGGGAGAAAATTGCATGCATCATTGTAAATAATTCTAAATAATTGTGATGTTGGTATGGGTTTTATATGAATATCCAATATTGCATATACAAAGTATTAAATATTTTATTTTATTTATTATAAATAATTTTAATTATTTAAGTTTTTTTTTTTAAATTTAAGTTGTTTAATTTGTAAAATTTTAATGTTACATAGTTTTTAAGGTGTTGAATTTTTTATATATTTAAAAATATATTTTAAATAATAAAAAATCAGAGTTTTATTTACAATTTTAATTCGAATTATATAACTGAATTTTAGTAAAAAGAACTTTATGTTGTCTCTATTTATTAGTCTTTAATATAATGAAATAGATTGAATAAAAAATATGCATCATATAAAATTTGGGTTCAATTTAATGTCAAATTTGTAATTGTTGATACACATTTTGCATAATATGTATAATTTTAGTGGAAATGAATGTTGGTTAATAGTTAAATTTTACTATAAATATTTTCATCCACAGATATATTATAAAATTTCAATATAAAACATGGTACAATTTGCTTTAAGTTTAGGAATATGTAGCAATGAAAGTAAAATTTCATTTAGTTGGTACATTTTATGATCATTTGTATAATGTTAGTAGACGATTCTTGGGTTTTGTTTAAAGTTGTTTTGTCAAGTTATTTAAATTGAATCTAGTAAAATTGAAAATTACAAAACACCGAACATTTTGCATTTAAATTAATCTTATAATTTGGTATAGATGTCCAAAACAATCCTAACATAAAATTGCATTATAAAATATTTTTATGTACATTTTACATGCATGTATAAAAAGGTGAAAATGTGAAGTTGGATTACATTTTTTTGTCTTTTTTTGAGAAAAATTATTACTTTTTGAAGTTCTTCAACTTTTGGCAAGCCAAAGAATTTTTTTTTGTTTTGAATTTCATTTTACAATAATAAAAAAAATGTGAGAAATTTTAATAGCTTTCTATTGCTTATTGTTTAGAATTCTTTTTATTCACATTTGGTTTGTCGACTTAAATTGTTTGACTATGTGTTCTTTAAAAATCAAGAGATTCGTAAAAAGATATGTTTTTTGGCCCTAGTGTACTCTTTGTTAACCAATCAAATATTTACAAATCAATTGATGCACATTATAATTACTATTTTTTTTAATTGAACCAATTTGAAAAAACTGAATATTTTGAAGATGTTTAGCATAGTGCCATGTTTCACAACATATTGATTAGAAACTAAAACTCTAAAAACTGCGCATTAAATAACACATACCAACATTAAATTTTTTGCATACTTTTTAGTAGAAAATTAATTAAGATTAAAAAATATTTATAAAATTCCATAAAATTTATATCTATTGAAAATAAGTTCAATTTTGCAAACTTTATATTAATTCCCAAAGTAAATTGACCATATTCGATAGATTTTAACTGTTCTGAAGTTGGAGAAAGGTGATTAGAGCGTGGTTGTTCCAGAGTTGCAGGTTTTCGCCCTAACAATGTAGTTTGGTCGAACAAAACAAAGATTCAACAGAAATTTTGTTTTTTTTCGACGCCCATTAAAATAAACGGAAATTCTGTTTAACAGAATTGTTTTAAATATTTGACCAAATTTTTTTAAACTATCAGCTAAAAATGTATCCATATTTTCCATTGGCTGCAAAATTGAAAATTGAAATGGTGCGACCCTTTAAAAGGACCGTTTCGGCGGAAGGCTACAAATAAACTTGGTTGAAACATTATTTTTGTACTTATTCTTCATTTAAATTGAAATTTTAAAGTAAATATTTTGGATTGAATTTTTAAAGTGTTTTTTTTTTTAATCAATTTTTGAAATAACTATTTTGAGATGAATTTTTAAAATCAGTTTTGAAGTAAGTCTTTTGGGATGAATTTTTAAAACCAGATTTTTGGGATGACTTTTTAATGTAAGTCTTTTGGGGGAATTTTTAAAGTGAGTGTTTTTTTAAGTAAGTTTTTTGGGCTATATTTTTAATTTGTGTTGTTTTAAAGTATGTCTTTTGGGCCAATTTTTTAAAGTGAGTTTTTTTTTAAGTCTTTTACGCTGAGTTATTAAAGTGAGATTTTTAAAAGTAATTCTTTTGTCCTCAATTTTAAAAATGATTTTTTCTTCTAAATTTTGAAAGTGAGTTTTGTTTGCTAGACTTTGAAATTGATTTTTTTTGGGTTGGATTTTAAAAGTCTACAGAGATTGAATTATCATAGGAAATTAGATAAATTGCGAGAGAAAACAAGATCAAATAAAAGACGTTGAGTCTCATAGAGAATACTCGAGAAATTATTACAATAGAAACTATTACAAAAGAAACAATGAAGAACACTTAAATATTGAAAGAGAAAATAGATCTCAACTAGAAGTTGAAGAAGGTATGTAAATGTAAATATTATAAATGATATTTAAAATCTAATAGTGTATTGTGAAATTTAATTTTGATTTGTTGAACTAATTCGAAAAAGAAAAAAAAAATCAATGTTAATAGAGAGATATTTTCATCATCACATTGATGATGAGATTGAAAATGTTGAAAGACAAAGTGAATAAGATAATGAACCAATGATTAATGATTGATGGTGTTGTTGAAGATGTTAAAAGAGATTAAGTGAAGAACTTGAATCACCATTAAGAATATATATATATATAAGTTCTTCAAAGATGAAAATGTGACAGTTCAAGCTAAAATTTGAGAGATCTCTAAACATCAAAGAAATTAAAAGAAGCTAGGGTATTCGAAATTAAACGAAAGATAAAAAGGTGAAGCAAAATGTGATTCAAAATATAAATGGTGCTTTGGAATATAGATGCACGTATAGAAATACAAATGGGAGTGGTTTCATCAAGTACTAAAGAAACTTGTTTGGTAAAATATATGGCAAAAGTGTTACGAACCTCACAAAAATCATTGCACAAGCATAGAAAATTCAGATAAAAAATACATGCAAATGATAAGATCGTTTGTTGGACAATTATTTGAAGGAAACCGTACAATGATAAAGTTAGAGAAGAAGTTAAAAAAATAATATATGAAAATTTAATAAAAAATAATATATGAATATTAAATATAGAAGTTTAAATGATTGTTTTTATTTAAAAACTTTATTCATAAATATCCAAGACCTAGAGGCATCTCTCAAGAGTAACCAATTCAAGTAAGTGGAGAATATCCTTTCTACTGGTTTAACTAGTAAGATAGGATAGATTTTCTGAGTACTTAAAAAATAAAATATGATTAATTCATATGTGGGATTACTATTTGTTTCCCCCCAAAAGGTATAGTCTATAAGTTCAAATCCAAAGTGGGGTGGAGTATATACACCTCATTAAATGATTATTTAAAGAGGATCCAATGAGGATCCAATGGTCTCATATACTAATTCAATTACAGAGACACATTCTACAATCTTGTATAAGGGTTGGTAAATGATGATAAGCCTCAATCCATAATAAACATCAAAACACTTATACATGGTACATATCACATTGTTAAAATTAATAATAATAATAATAAATTCAATTAAAATTTTATTTTAAATTATTAGTATGAAAAAATAATAAAAATAACTAATATACAACATGTACATACTATTATAAAAGTATGGAACAAGATTCTTAACCATGTATATTTACCCCCAATTTATTATGTAGATTTTTAATCTGTAAATAAGATTTGTTACAATAACATGGGTCAATACAATGGCTTATCAACACTACATGTCCAAAAAATCACAAGTCAATTCATATGACACTTGTTCATGTGTCATTTTTTCTTATTAATCAATTTATTTAAAGTGGGTGAAATCACATAACTACTTTGGAGATAAATCTTAAACTTTCAGTTGTGTGTATTACTATGAATATTATAGAACATTTTTTGGAGGTTAAATCTCTACCATAGGCCCAATAAATATTAATAATTAATTTAAAATTTTAGAAACCCTATTTCAAAATAAACTTTTCTATCAATGTAAATAAAATGAATGAGCATGTTTAGTTATCTTTAATTTAAAGCATTATAACACATCAATCATCCCAACATCACTTGATTTGTTATTGTTGTTACAACTCAATGTGGTAAAATATTTCACTCACTCTCAATTATAAATAAAATATTTTGATGTCCACATGAAGTAATATAATTTCATATGAAATTTAAAAAAGACATAAAGTAATCACAAGTATTAAAAAAAAGGTGAGAAAGATACTTCTCAAAAATATCTCAACACATAATTTAAATAAATTGTTTGAAGATCTAAGTTAACTAATTTATGTCTATCAAATTCATATATATCTGTAAAAGAAAATATTATAATGTTGTTCATAACAAAATACTCAATGTACAAAGAAGAAAAATAACTGAAAGTTAAAAAATAAAATAAAAATTATCAAGTACTTTCTCATAACAATAAGAAGGAGATATGCCATTCATTCAATCCTTAATATAAAAATAATATATGGAATTGAAAAATATTCATATAGTAAAAAAAATCAATTTGGGTCATCAATTAAATATTTTAATGTACAAGATTAAGTAATATTGACCTATAGTTAAAAGTTATTAGTAACAAAACAATTAATTTCAATGTCAACAATGTAATCCATAGATAAGATGTCTCAATGAACATCTTAGGTAAAATAGTTATATATATATATATATATATATATATATATATTGGAAAAAATAAGTTATTATGGTTAAAATATTTGAAGTAGTTTTATTATTTTGTATTTTTGTATTTTTTTTAGGTATATTTCTTTTGAAATCCAATAAAGTTTTTTGGGTCATACAAGTTTACTTTATGTATTTTATATAACATTCAAAAATACAATTTAAACAATGAAAAATTACACATTATATATAAAGAGAGAATCACTACAAACACATTAGGATCTATCAGAGAAAATGAGAAATTGAATTTTTTTTTATTTTTTATTTTGCACTCCAAAAATTCAAATTGTACATTGCAAAAGAAATTTTCACCTAAACAAATTTAATTCCTCTATACATATGTTACTTAGTGCTTAACATTGATTCATGCTAATGTGCAACACATTTCCTTGGATCCATAGTCAACTAGAATATATGGTTCTTTGTGTTTTCCATATTCTTGAATTATTTTTTCTTCACTCATCTATTCTCATAGTTGATACATAATTTTATTGTGTTTGAGATCTTTGTTGGAAGTTTGGTCAAAATTGCTATAATTATTAATAAGAATTTTTTTTTTTTTTAAATATTTATTTAATTTATTTTCTTTGAATTTGTCAAATTAAAATATTGTTAATGAATATGAAACATCTATATTTAAATTTAAATATATTTATATTAATAATTTTTTTACAAAATTACTACAATGAAAATATAAATTATTATTGAAATTTGACTAAGAATAATTTCTATACTATTATGTCGACTTTCACTAATAACAAAAATTTCAAACATTTTCATTTAGTAGCTCAAATGTACTCATTCAAAAATGTGGTATATAGAGCTTTATATGTAAATTTGTGAGATTTATTTAAGGTATCAATATTTAGATTTAAATTTGTTATTCCAAGAGAATAGGTTATTATATGTTATTATTTATGATTTTTATTAGATTTTATAAAATAATTAAATAATTTAAAAAATATGAATTTATATAAAGTAAATTTAATGATTATTATTTTAAAATGATAATATATATATATATATATATATATATATATATATATATATAAATTGGAGTGAAAATTTATTATAATTATTTTATAAAAGTAATTCATAATAAATTATTAAAACTAATTAATTAATATAAAATTTACAAAATAATAAAATTATAATATCTTTTATTTAATATTTTTTTATATAGTTAAAACAAAAAATTCCCCTATACATAGAAGCATCACTAGAAGTAAGAGTGTCATTCAGATAACTTTCCACCAGGTTCGATATCTTAAAAAACTACGAACAGTGATTTAGAAATGGGAAGCTTTGTTTTTGTCCCTTGAACAATGTCAGTGACGGTTCTGGTAAAAAAAATAATTCAATTACATATTATTAATTGTTTTGTAGGTTGAGGTATGTATTATTATAATAAAAATATTTTCTTTGGGAGAAAATTGTATGAATCATTTTCAATAATTGTGATTTTGGTATGGGTTTTATATAAATAACTTATATCTCATATATGAAGGATTTAATATTTTATTTTAATTATTATAGATAATTTTAATTATTAAATTTATTTATTTATTTATTTATGTTATTTAATTGGTAATATTTTAATATTATATATTTTTTAGGTGTTTAATTTATTTATATATTTAAAAATGCATTTTAAATAACAAAAAAATCACAATTTTATTAGAAATTATATAGTTAAATTCTAGTAAAAATAACTTTAAGCTAAGTCTTTATTTATTACCTTTTAATATAATAAAATTGATTAAATAAAAAATATAGATCATATAAAATTTGGGTTCAATTTAATGCTAAATTTGTTATTGTTGATACACATTTTGTATAATATATATAATTTTAGTGGAAATCGATGTCAGTTAATAGTTAACTTTTAATATAATGTTGTTCACAAACATATTATAAAATTTCATTATAAAACATGGTACAATTTGCGTGATGCATAGTTTGATTCTTAAATGTTTTACATATTTAAGTTCACGAATATGTAGCAATGAAAGTAAATTTGCAATTCGTTGGTACATTTTATGATCATTCTTACAATGTTAGTAGATGATTCTTGGGTTTTGTTTAAAATTGTTTGTCAAGTTATTTAAAATGAATCTAGTAAAATTACAAATTACAAAACACGATACATTTTGCATTTGAATCAATATTATAATTTGGTGTAGATATCTAAATCAATCATAAATTAAAATAGCATTATAAAATATGTTCGGTTATATTTTTTTCCCTTTTTATAGAAAAAATATCATTTTTTGAAGTTCACGAAGCCAAAGAATTTTTTTTGTTTAGAATTTCATTTTACAATTTAAAAAAAAAAAAAAAAAACGTGAGGAATTTTATTACCTTTCTATTTCTTATTGTTTGGATTTTTTTTATTCACATTTGATATGGCAACTTACAAATTGTTTGACTATGTGTTCTTTAAAAATCAAGGGATTTGGAAAAAGTATGTTTTTTGGCACTAGTGTATTATTTGTTAGTGTGGCATTTTTGAAAAAACAATGTGTTCCAACAATATAGACAAACCTACTTTGATATTATTATATTTACGAAACTAATTTATGCACATCATAATTACTATTTTTTTTGGATTGAACCAATTTGAAAAAACTGCATATTTTTAAGATGTTTAGCATAGCCTCATATTTCTCAACATATTAATTAAAAACTAAAAATCTAAAAACCACCCGTTAAAGAGGACAGACCAACGTAATGAACCATAAATATTTCATATTTCATTACCATGTATTTTGGAAGATACATGATTTTGATTTCATTGGATCATAATGACCTTCAAAAATAAATTCACACATTTTAATACAAAATTAATTAAAATTAGCAAATATCTTTAAAATTCGATAAAATTTATATCTACTAAAAATTCGATAAAATTTATATCTACTAATACAAAATTAAATGTAGATGTTGGTTTCTAAAATAAATTCACCATATTTGACGGAGTTTAACGATTCTAAAGTTGGAGAATGGTGATCAGAGTAAACTTGTTTCATAGTTGCAGATTTTCCGCCAAACAAAGTAGTTCAGCTGAACAAAACAAAAATTCGGCCGAACTTTTGTTTGTCATCGATACCCGTTAAAATCAATCTAAATTTTGTTTGACCGAGGTGTTTTAAATATTCAATTGAATTTTTTTTAAAAGCTAGGCTGAAAATGTAAACATACATTACGTTGGCTACAAAATTTAAATGGTGTGACCCTTCGAAAAAACTGTTTTAGTCAAACGCTACAAATAAACTCATCCAAAACATTATTTTCGCACTTGTTCCTCATTTGGATTGAATTTTTAAAGTACATATTTTAGGCTTGTAAAGTGATTTTTTTTGGATGAATTTTTAAAATGTTTTTAAAGTAAGTCTTTTAGGTTGAATTTTTAAAGTGAATTTTTTTTTTAAAGTAAATCTTTTGGGCTGAATTTTTAAATTGAGTTTTTTTTTTTAAAGTGAGGATTTTGAGCTAAATTTTTAAAGTGATTTTTACTGAAAGTAAGTATTTTGAGCTGAATTTTTAAAGTGAGTTTTTTTAAAAGTAATTCCTTCATTCTAAATTTTTAAAATGAATTTTTTTATCTGAATTTTGAAAGCGCACTTTTTTTTGTTGGATTTCTAAATTGACTTTTTGGGTTGGATTTTGAAAATCTACAGAGCTTTAATTATCATGCAAAATAAAATAAATTACGAGAGAAAATATGATTGAATAAGATTCATTGAGTCTCACAGAGAATACTCGAGAAACTATTACAAAATAAACAAGGATGAACGCTTAAATATTGAAAGTGAAAATCGATCTCTACTAGAAGTTGTAGCAGGTATATAAATGTAAATATTATAAATGATATTAAAACTTTAATAGTGTATTGTGAAATTTAATTTTTATTTGATGAGCTAATTTGAAAAATATTTTTCAATTTAAACAGAGAGATATTTTCCTCATAACATTGATGATGAGATTGAAAATGTTGAAAGACAAAGTGAAAAAGATAATGAACCAATGATTGATCTTGTTGTTGCAGATGTTGTAAGAGATTAGAATGAAGAACTTGAATCACCATTATATATATATATATATATATATATATATATGACATGTGTATTTTTGAAATTATACATATTTATTAGTTTCAATTTCATTCACGCTATATTTTTTAATTTAACTATTTAATGTATATTTATACCTATTTACATCAAATTCCCATATATACAGATGAAATCAATATCGATGATGAGATGTTAGAAAATGTTGAAACATACACATATGGAGATAAAAAATTTGACCATGTTATATGATATCTTGTTAAGTTCATTATTTATAAGTTCTTCAAAGATGAAAATGTTGTTGGGTATGTGTTATATTCTTTCCACGATTGGCCCCACGCGATGTATGTTGCATCGGGCGTAGCTGGGGGTCACGAGGGGCGAAGCAGTCCCCACCGTTGGGGTCCGGGGCAGCGCCCCGGCCAAATTTTGTTTTTTGTGCAGACCCACTCATAGGCGGATTCGCCCATGGTTTTGTGCATGGTTTTGCACATGGTTTTGGGGTTCGATGGTTTTCGGCCCCTGGTATTTTTGTAGATCCGGTCAAGGGAACTACGGTTATGTTCTAATCCAGGGTTAATGGATTGGGGTTTATGTATGCTTCGGCATGTATATATATGTGTTGTAACATTAAAAGGAATATAATGAAAAATCAAGCTGGTCGTCCCGATTTGGGATCTAGGGGAAAATCTCTGTGTTTATCTGTTTTATGTTTTATGCTCTTGCTATTGTTTATTTTCTGTTATAAGAATCGTGTGTAGATATTTCTGTTCAGGGTTAAAACCTACATTTGGTATCGAAGCTGTTTCGGCTTCAAGGGGACGCCTTTGTTGTTGAGGGTTTTTTGCTCGGGCCTGTGGTAGACCCTGTGCAGTGGGAGATCTGCGGGATCGATTCTTGCGGTGAAAGAATATGGCGAGCGGCGGAAAGATAGAGATCAAGAAATTTAATGGTCAGAGTTTTGAGTTGTGGAAGCTCAAGATGGAGGATTTGCTGGTGGATAAAGATCGGTGGATCGCGGTAGATCTAGGTACTAAACCAACGGCAATGTCAGATGAAGACTGGAAGAAACTGGATCGGAAGGCCAAGAGCACAATACGGTTGTGTGTGTCAGATTCAGTATTTTTGAATGTATCTGGGGAAGCTACGGCGAAGAAAGGAGTTGTGGGAAAAACTTGGGACTTTGTACCAATCTAAGTCTCACAGTGAATAAGTTGTTCTAGAAAAAATTTATAACTTTGAGGATGAAGGATGGAGACTCGTGTGAGCATGCGAACGCCTTGTATCACATGTCGAAGAAGTCGGTTGTCATCTGTTGATATTAAAATCTCAGATGAAGATAAGTGCATCAGTTTGTTGTGTTCTCTACCAGACTCGTGGGGCAGTCTGGTTATTGCAATAGGTAGCAATACAACTACCTTGAATTTTGATGACATTGTCTCAGCCTTGCTGTCGGAGGAAATGAGACGGAGAAATATGGAGGGTCGGAATGGAGATGCCTTATCTGTACGAGGAAGGTCCCAGAACAGAAACAAGAATAAGGTTTCGAGTGGGAGATCTAAATCTAGAGGGAGATCTAAATCTCCTGGAAAGTTTGTAAAGGTGTTCTGGAAATGCGGAAAGGAAGGGCACTACAAAAAGGAATGCAGATCTAAAGCTCCTGAGAAAGGAAAGGGATCTGATGAAGGTCCTTCTGCAGAAGAAAAAACCACCTCGGATGAAGGTGGGGATGTGTATTTGGCTTCTTCTTCAAATACACATGTAGATCATGAGTCATGGTTGATTGACTCAGGTGCATCTTTTCACTTCACTCCCCATAGGGAGTGGTTCTGTGAATATGAGAAATATGATGGTGGTGATGTCTTCCTAGGGGATGATAGGAAGGCCAGAATCATCGGATGTGGAAAGGTCAAGCTGAAGCTGCAAGGTGGAAGGATTAGAACACTTCCTGGTGTTCTGCATATTCCTGCATTGGCCAGAAATCTGATTTCTGTAAGCAAGATGGATGATGCAGGTGTAAAAATAGTGTTCGAGAAAGATGCCTACAAGATGGTTCGGGGAGCACTGGTATTAATGCGGGGAGTTCGGACTGGAACTCTGTACAAGCTACAAGGTAGCACTGTTATTGATGGGTGTAACAGTTCTATGGTTCCTGAAAGTGGAGCGGAAAGCCTAGCTGTCTCTGGAGAAAAGACCATGCTATGGCATCAAAAGCTTGGACATATTGGAGAGAAGGGCCTTCGGATACTGCATAGAGATGGTATGGTAGAAGGTATGTCTAATTGTTCTCTGGATTTCGATTTCTGTGAACATTGTGTATATGGGAAGCAGAATCGGGTGAGTTTTCCTTCTGGTGCTAAGAGGGCAAACAAGATATTAAAACTTGTGCACAGTGATGTGTTTGGGCCTGTGTCAGTTCCATCACTGGGAAAGTCTGTGTACTATGTTTCATTCATAGATGACTTCTCAAGGAATACATGGATATATTTCTTGAGGAAGAAATCCGAAGTCTTTGAAAAATTTAAAGAATTTAAGGCTCTGGTGGAAAACCAGACAGAGAAGAAGATAAAGGCATTGAGGACAGATAATGGTGGGGAGTTCTGCAAGAAGGAATTTGAAGAGTTCTGTAAGAAGTGTGGTATAGCATGGCAGAAGACTACTCCATACACACCTCAGCAAAATGGAGTTGCAGAAAGAATGAATAGAACATTGATGGAAAAGGCAAGAAGCATGCTCAGTGGTACCGGGTTAGGACAAGAATTCTGGGCAGAGGCAGTGGAGACTGCATGTTACTTAGTTAACAGATCACCTTCTTCAGCGTTGGAGGATAAGACCCCACATGAGGTATGGACTGGTAAGAAACCCTCTCTTTCACATCTAAGGGTATTTGGATGTGATGCATATGTACATGTTCCAAAGGAGAAAAGGACCAAGTTGGATAATAAATCTGAAAGTTGCATCTTTATTGGGTATAAGGATGGTTTAAAGGGTTACAAGCTTTGGAACCCAGAAACAAGGAAGGTTGTGTACAGCCGAGATGTGGTGTTTAGAGAAGTGAAAGATGTTGTTAAACATGAAGTCCTACCAAAAGAACCTGAGAAGATAGAGTTTGAGCTAAAGGAGGATGAATCAGACTCTACAACAGAAGAAGACTCAGAAGATGATGAGCCACAAACTCCAGCTTTAAGAAGATCAGTTCGGGAAAGAAGGCAACCAGAAAGGTATAGTCCATCTGCTTTCTCTTCAGGTTTTGCCTTAACTATAACTGATGATGAACCCAAAACTGTCAGGGAGGCAGTAGATTCAGAGGATGGAAAACTCTGGAAGGAGGCCATGGCTGATGAAATGGCATCCTTGCACAAAAACAATGCATGGGATCTGGTGGAGTTGCCGGCTGGAAGGAAGCCCATTGGGAGCAAATGGGTGTTTAAGAAGAAGATGAATGTAGAAGGCAAGGTGGAGAAATACAAAGCTCGGTTGGTAGCGAAAAGTTATTCCCAAGTGCCGGGAATTGATTTTGGTGATATGTTTTCTCCTGTTGCCAAAGTTACTTCTATTAGATTACTTTTATCTGTTGCTGCTGCATTTGATTTTGAGATAGAACAGATGGATGTGAAGACAACATTTCTTCACGGGGATCTAGAAGAGGAGATCTACATGAAGTAACTTGAAGGCTTTATGGTGAAGGGTAAGAAAGAACTAGTATGCAGGTTGAAGAAGTCTCTGTATGGGTTAAAACAGTCACCAAGGATGTGGTATCAGAAATTTGATACCTATATACGGGGACTTGGCTTCACCAGAAGCAAGGAGGATCACTGTGTTTGTTTTAAATTAATTGGTGACCGTGTTATTTATTTGGTCTTGTATGTGGATGATATGTTGTTGATTGGAAATGACAAAGAAATTATCCAACATTTGAAGACCCAACTGTTCTCCAAATTCGACATGAAGGATCTGGGTGCTGCAAACTATATTTTGGGCATGGAAATTAAGAGAGATCGGGCAAAGAGGATGCTCTGGTTAAACCAGAGGAAGTATGTCGAGACTATATTGCAGAGGTTCAATATGCAGGATAGCAAACCAGTGAGTGTTCCTATTCCTGTAGGTGCAAAGTTGTCTGCTGAACAGTGTCCCAAGACACAAGAAGAAGAGGAGGATATGTCCCGTGTTCCATATGCAAGTGCAGTGGGTAACCTGATGTATGCAATGGTCTGTACTAGACCAGACATTGCACATGCAGTGGGAGTATTGAGCAGGTTTATGTCAAACCCAGGGAAAGAGCATTGGACAGCAGTGAAGCGGGTTTTCAGATATTTACGTGGCACTAGTGATTATGGCTTGTGCTACCATGGAAGACCAGGATTGGAAAGAATGTTGGACATTCGTGGTTTTGTTGATGCAGACTGGGCTGGAGATCTGGACCAAAGAAGATCTACAAGTGGGTATGTGTTTAGCCTATTTGGAGGCGCAGTCGGTTGGATGAGTAAAAGACAGTCTGTAGTGGCTCTTTCAACTACAGAGGCAGAATACATAGCAGCCACTCATGCAAGCAAGGAAGCAATTTGGTTGCAAATATTGTGTTCAAGTATGGGGTTGGTACAACAAGCTATAAGGATAGACTGTGATAGCTAAAGTGCAATTTTCTTGGCTAAGAACCCTGCTTATCATTCAAAGACAAAGCACATTGATGTTCAATATCACTTTGTTAGAGATATGGTTGAGGCTAAAGGGTGTTGCTGGTAAAGGTGGACACTTTGAAGAATGTTGCAGATGCATTGACAAAGTCTGTGAGCACTCAGAAGTTCTCTTGGTGTAGAGAAAAAATGGGTGTTGAAGAATTGGGCCAATGACTAAGCCCTCCTGTGGCCCCCTTTGTGGAGAAAACAACAAGTGGGAGAATGTTGGGTATGTGTTATATTCTTTCCACGATTAGCCCCACACGCTGTATGTTGCATCGGGCATAGCTGGGGGGTCACGAGGGGCGAAGCAGTCCCCACCGTTGGGGTCCGGGGCAGCGCCCCGGCCAAAATTTGTTTTTTGTGCGGACCCACTCATAGGCGGATCCGCCCATGGTTTTGTGCATGGTTTTGCACATGGTTTTTGGGGTTCGATGGTTTTCGGCCCCTGGTATTTTTGTAGATCCGGTCAAGGGAACTACGGTTATGTTCTAATCCAGGGTTAATGGATTGGGGTTTATGTATGCTCCGGCATGTATATATATGTGTTGTAACACTAAAAGGGATATAATGAAAAATCAAGCTGGTCGTCCCGATTTGGGATCCAGGGGAAAATCTCTGTGTTTATCTGTTTTATGTTTTATGCTCTTGCTATTGTTTATTTTCTGTTATAAGAATCGTGTGTAGATATTTATGTTCAGGGTTAAAACCTACAAATGTGACTGTTCAAGATCAAATTTGAGATATATCTTAACATCAAAGAAATTAGAAAAAGCTAAAACACTGTTGGGTATTCGAAATTAAACGAAAGATAAAAAGGTAAAGGAAAATTTGATTCAAAATATAAATAGTGCTCTAAAATGAATTGGAATATGTAGAAAGGAAAGTGACATTGATGCACATAGACAAAACTTTTGAGGTCTAAAATGGGTCCCCTAAGAAAAATGTACAACCAAAATAAGCTTTATACGAACCAATAAGACTCAATATGGTGATTTCAACTATGGGGGATGATTCACCATTTTGGGGGTAAAAAAGTAAAAATATTAAAAAATAATAAAATAGTAAAACTAATTTTTCAACCTGCATTTTCAACTTCTTTCCTAAGGTTTAACTCAAATTTCAAGCGGGAGTACTCATTGGATGCAAAATTTAATTCCTTACCAATGGAGTGCCCATGTTTCATACTTTTGATGGACCATACTACACTAAAAAATAAATTCACGAAAAATCGTGATTGAAATCACGTTTTTCATGTATTTCTCATTTTTTCGTGTAGCAGGGTCCATCGAAAGTATGAAACATGGGTAATCGTTTGATGAGGAATCAAATTTTTCATCCAACGAGTGTTCCTACTCAAAATTTGAGAAAAAAACATAGCGAGATAACATAAAAATAAGAGCTGAAAAAGTATTTTTTACTTTTTCGCTCTAAAGTTTGATGATGTAATATAACCTTATTTTATTATTTCCACTGTTATTTTATAATTTTCTTAGGAGACCCATTTTAGACATCAAAATTCCCCTAATGGAAATACAAATGGAAGTGGTTTCATCAAGTACTAAAGAAATCATTTGGTAAAATATATGAAAAAAGAATTAGGATCCTTACGAAAAACATTGCGTAAACATAGGAAATTTTGATCGTAAATAGATGTAAATGATGAGATCACTTGTTGGACAGTTATTTGTAGGAAACCATACAATGATAGACTTGGAGAAGATGTTAAAAAAATAATATATCAATATCAAATGAAAATTTCACGTGTTTCACCAAAAGAAAGGGATGTGATGAAACAAAAATAATACAAAATCGGTATAAAGAACATGCAAAAAATATCTTTGACACCACTCAGATAGAGTTCTTTAACAAGTTCACAGAAGATAATAATGCACTACAAGGAAAAGATCCTCTAGCAGAGGTTATAATGGAGGTTTTTAGTGTTATAAAATTGGTCAAAATTGTAAAAAAAAAAAATTGCTACAACATCCATTTTCGATAATGGAGCTTTTGGCGGAGTTTCTAACAAAATTTCAACACAACTATAAAAAATTTGATAGTGAGAGGTTATTACGAATTTTTTTCTCATTGGGTGCTAATCAGGTGTCAATGCACCAGTGCGTTTAGCGCACCGATGCGTTTTACGTTGAATGCACCGGTCCTGTAAACCTACGAAGCTTTGGGACTTTAAACAAATTTACAATACCCGGAGTCATTTAGCAACGTCCTAGTGCGTGCTAGCCAGACATTCACCCTGGGGTGGTCGAAGGTGCATGCGCCAGGCCGTTAAATTTTAAAACTACACAGGGCGCACTATAGGTGATACAATGCACCAGGCCAGTCTAATTGGTATTGGTATTTGTATGGTGCCCATAGTTCGTATCAACACACTAGTGCATATTATTATACAAATGTATCGGCACACAGTATAACACAAACTCACCAATCGTTCTATTTGGAATCGGTGTTTTTCTAGTGCCCATAGGTCATAGAAACACACTGATGAGCAGTCTCACATAAATGCACTGGTACGCAGAATCACACAAACATACCGAGCGTTCTAATTTGTATTGGCATTTTTGCAGTGCCATAGGTCGTAGAAACACACTAGTGCCCATTAGCATACAAAGACATCGGTGCACAATAAGTAACACGTAGTGGTTTCCATTTTGTATTTTTTAGAAACATCCACCTGTGGCAGTGCAATTATTGTGATTTTTTAAAATTCATTATTCATCAAAAGTCGACACATATCTTATAACAGTATTCATATCAATTAAATTTGTATTATTTCATTTGAATGTGATGTTTGAATTAATTTGTTATATCATATCATAAATATTGTGATTTTTTAAAATTCATTATTCATCAAAAGTAGACACATAGCTTATAACAGTATTCATATCAATTAAATTTTTATTAGTGTATTTGAATGTGATGTTTGGATTAATTTTTTATATCATATCCTCAGATTTCACATCTCTTCATTATAATATTTAATAATCCATATATTTAATCAGTGGTGTTACATTTCATAGCGATAATGGAGAACACAATAGAATATATATAAGACACTCTTTGTCATAAGAAATGGGTTAGTTATTGGTACCCCTATGTCTTTCAATTGAGACACTATGTCCATTACATTAAACAAAATGTTTGATTTCACAGACAAATACTTCAAAAAATACAACGCCTTGCTTTGATATCCAAACATACTGATCATAATTCTTCGCTTGAACTGTTGTCACTGCTCAAGCTACTTCCATGACTTGGGTTATTTTGAGGAATTTGTTGTTCACGGTGTTGATTGTTTTCTTCTTGTTCACTTTCCATCTACAAACATAAAAATAAACTATAATGAGTGTATATACATGGGTGAGAATAATGAAAATTGCAATATTAAATAATATACATCATTGTAAATCGAAAAGAAATGACGTACCATAGTAAGAATTGACTCATGAACTATACACATTGTTTCAAAACCAAATTTCATGCTCTCTTTCACATTTCATTTTTTGGCGCAGCTCCATACTTTGTTTCCTGCAAGTTTTATACCCCATAACAAATAATATATTTAATATTAAAGATTTTTTTGTTCTATTAATTATATACAAAGCTAAGTAAAACAATATCTATAGATTCTTACAAATTCCACAATTAATTTCTTATATGCGAACATATAATGACAACCCATATTTAACCCAATGTTAGTCAATTCGTCTGATGGTTCTTCTTTGTATGTTAGCACATGTTTGAAGACATTCAATGATGATTGTTTTAAAACAACTTAAAATATGAAAAAATTAAATCTAGTTAAGTTGTTATAAAGAAGTAACAATTACTCACAAACATAGATATCAACCCTTTTCTTCCTTGTCGTCCTATTTTATGTGTTAAATGAGTTCCATTTTCTTTTATTTTCTGCATGAAATACTTGAAAATTAATATTTAATGCTTAATTGTTTATTTATTGTACCTAATAAAAAAATTAAATGATTACATATTACATTTGAAGCAAGTTGTTGTTGAGATGGTTCCTCCTGCAATGTAATTATGTCCATTTCTTTGACCATCTCCTTGTACACCTTTTTGGACATTCCTACTAGCATATTTCCGATATTAGCTCATTCATCCTTGATATTTTCATAATCTTCCTGAAAATGTAATATGACAATAAACTATTTAATTTTTATTTTGATATATGAAAAGTAAATATAACAAAAGTGATATTTACAAATTATTGCTTTCTAGTAAATATACATATAATTATAGAAAAACATTTAAAGGAATATTACTTTTTCATTCCTTCTTCTTTTTTGTTTTACGTTTTTTATATTAAAAGTCTAATATGTCACAGTGACCTATTCTCTGAAAATCATCCTGTAGTTTAGATAAAATTTAGTTCTTAGAATCATTGGATTGATATTTCTATTGTAAGTGGAAAGAACGTCTACACATTCATTCCACTAGATCCCTCAAATTTTTGTGAAATTTTTTCCCCCTTTCGTTAACCTCCAGCACCACTCTAGATGAGCTAAGGAGAAATTAATTTTCATTTTCATGTTCTATTTTTTTTCTTTTCTTAGAACAACTTTCCTTTTTTGAGTTGTTGGTCCCTGTATAACATTAAACATAAGTAGGGGACCACCATATGATGCTCTTTGTCAACATGGAGACCCGGTGCGTTATATGTGAAACGGTGCAACTATTAAAACAAACATAAAATAAAAAATTGTTTTTTTTAAATAGTACGTGTGTGGTGCACTATAATGAAATAGTGCACTGGTGCTATATTTCACATATGGTGCACGGAATTAAAAAAATAGGATTTTAAATGATTTTTATCAAATAGTACATGCGGTGCATTGTGATAAAGTAGTGCATTGGTGCGCTATTTTACACAGGGTGCACCGATTAAAAAATTATTTCTTTCTTTTTTTTTAATTCACGCAAGGGCCAACATTTGGGATCTGACTATACAGGTTGTCTCATGGATTAGATGTAATAGACCTCTCTCTCTCTCTCTCTCTCTCTCTATATATATATATATATATATATATATATATATATATATAATGAAAAGAGCTAATCCTAAAATCACGGAAACAGGAAGAATCAATGGTTTAGCATAAGAATGGAATTTTTTTATGTTTATTTTTTTTCACAAAATGAACAGTAAATTTAAATTTTTTAGTTACTGCACAAATATTACTGCAGTAAATGTAAAAAAACAATAAAATTCAATCACGAGATGGTTTGAGATTATATGCTACAGGGTTTGAATCACCAGAGGTTTGGAATTATGATTGTCTAAATAGTTTTTTTCGAAATTATTTCGCTGCTCCACAGTGCTCTTGTGCTCTCTTGCTCCGGGTATGTCTCGTGAAATTCTCTCGCTGAAATTTTGTGCAAAAATAATGAAATAATGAAAATTGTTTACTATTTAAAGAATTATTTTATGAAATTAGATTTTGAAAAATACTTTTCCATCTATTTCTCAATTTATATCTTTTTTTCACTTTAAAAAAATAATTTTTTTCTTTTTCATTTGTGGCTATTCAGCACCGGTGCGTCAATTAATAACACCGCACCGGTCCCTTTATCTTTACATTAGCACTGATAATAATAAGTCCATTTTTAAGGCACATAAATTACTTTTAGGTGTACAACAAAATTTATTTTTGATTTTGTTCAAATGCAAGGAGAAAATATCATGATTATATCGAATGGAAAATTCTTCAAAATCCAGTTCATTCCATAATATTTCTCAAAGTCTATCACGTATTTCTCCCTATCCATCTAGAGACGTAATATTTGCTTCATATTTTATTTATATTTTCATTATCTATTTGAATTTATGTTTTTTTATCCATGTCAGAAAACTTAAAATTTATAATGTATACAAATTTTCAATTTCATGCAGATTTAGAATCGAGTTTAAAAGCACAAAATATTCAAACAGCTCCAAAATGTTGGAAGCTCTTATCAGGAGAAGCATACCGCAAGGCACATTTGGTAGATGAAAATGGTCAACCACTTCATCCTACCAGTTGTAACAATATTGCTTCTCCTAGCCACAATCCTTGGACAATGATGGTAATAGTAATTGTTTGGTATATTAATTTAATTATTTCAACTTCAAACCAGTTAATGATGAATTTTCGACATGCTCATGATGACTCGACATGTATGGTCTAGCCTACTCATGATCATCACTATTGGATGTTTTAGGCTGCTCATCTCTGGCGTGAGGTGGAGGAGGCGGAGTATTAGCTGAATGATTATCACTCCCCTGATCATGATCATTAGATGATGCGTTGCTCAACTGTCGATGTACTGCATATCCACCATGCATACGTCGAGCATCCCTCCTCAATCACGCCACTAATCTGGTAGCTCCAATGACATGTCCCATTATGGTCAACATATCATGTATCATGCCTCTCCATATCGTTGTCATCCTGTCATCAACATGTTTCTCTCTCATAGTAGTCAGCATGACTCACTCCTCCACTAGTATTCGACAGAGTTGGTCTCCCAAATCCATCCTAAATATAGTGTCAGTCCTACACCTCATACCCAACAGTACCTGCGCATGATCATGAGGACCAAGTCTGTCACCAGCCTGATCCTTCGCATCTTCAATCTTCTAATCATCAGCAGGATCTACACCTGGATCATTTGGTGGCGATGGCATCTCATCACCAACAATGACCCAATATCTACAAAATATTTATAAGTGGACAAAAATAATTACAAATTTTCATTAAAAAATTTAATAAAAACAAGTTAAAGAACGTGTTAGAATATATTTAAATAAAACACTAATATTTCCTCTCTCATCCAGCGGCTCATCAACTGTGAAGAGGATGTTGGAACACCCTCGCCAATCCAAACCAGCATATAGACATGGAACCAGAACGAAGGCATGATCATTAACACTGGATAGCAACTCTAGTGCATCATGATATATCCTCACGGAAAATTAAAACTCGCCCCTCTTGGGCATCATCCAGCCCCACGTCTGCATTTGTACGTGCAACACCGGCCTACGAGGTTGCCGAACAAAATTAGGTCATGTCTCTGGAAACCTCTCGAAAAATAAAAAAAATAGCTATGAAGAAAAAGGGAAGTTTACCCTCCCTTGTGCCTGAGAACGACATCTATCTAAAGCTGTACAGAACTACCACCAAAAATTCGTAGGCCACCTCACAAGTCATGGCGCCTGTAATAAAGAATCCACATAAAATAAAAGCAGGAATTAATGTGTTACCCGTCACTGGTATGGTGTGCAATGGTAGATAATAGTAGTGAGAGGCACCTCACCTCCTCTCCACCAAACAAATTAATACGTAACTGACCATCAGAGACCTGAAAATGTACAGGAGACAGTATATCAGCACTAACGTATCTCTGCGAGTACACCAACTAACTCCTTGTTACATAGCCAATGGGGACCTCTCGGAACAAGGCAAAATCCTGCCCTCTCCTAGATAGGCTAGTAATAAAATACATTTCCTCCTTAGTGGGCATGTATCACTACTTAGGACCAACCCATAAAGCCTGTCAGTGGGCATTCCACCTAAAGACAAGTTGCGAAAATAACCCATTATGGCCCTTTAGGGATGTAGCCTCCTCATAGAACTTGATGAGGCCTACCTCCCTTACGAGCACGTGGGTCACTGCCATAATAGGGTGAGGGTACATAAGTCTCTCACTCTCATGCCTCCCATAGGCAAACCACATTAAACTGGTCCACCATACGTTCGTGTTGTTACCTCCTCTCCTTTGACATCATTGAATGATTCACATATTAAATACATTTTTTTTATTAAATTACGCATATATATATATATATATATATATATATATATATATATATATATATAAAATTCAAGGAAAAAAAATAGTTGGTGCACCAAAAAAAACAGTCATGCATCGATACTAATGTGTCTCGTTTTATCGCGCACCGTCCACGGTGCACATGGAGATTTTGCAGCGCACCGTATAATAGGAAATGTACTTTATCGTGCGATGTGTTGATGAAACTATCCATCTCGGGGTAGATAATTATGTCAACGCACTACCAACATTAGTTAGTGGTCAATGGTGTGGTCGTTTAACCAATCGCACCGTTGACTATGTACAAGTTCAGGAGGGTGGTGCACTAATCAAACTACTCGCCCAGTGGTGTATAGTTTCGTCAGCACACCGAAGTCCTGGCATCATTACACAGTAAACACTGCAGTGGCTTAATATACTGCACTATTGACTATGTACCGGTATCGAGAGGGCAGTGTGTTGACCAAACTATGTGCCTCGGGGCGTATAGTTTAGTCAGTGCACTGCCCTCTTCACATCAGTACATGGCCAATGGTGTGGTCATTTACATGACCGAATCGTTGACTATTTACCAATGTCCTGAGGGTGGTGCGCTCACCAAACTATCCAAACTGGGGTGCATAGTTTGGTCAGCACACCCTCCTCCCGAATTTTCACATATTCAACAGTGCTATCGGTTAAACAACCACAACACCATTTATGTATTTAAAAAAACATAGTGTGTCATTTCAGTACCGCACTGAAATGGTGTCATTACCATTAACACCAGTCGCGGTGTGGCCTATAAATTTATAGGTAGCATTGCGAACCGGTGCAAGCCGAACGACTCGAGCACACTGCGAGGGAAATAAAAAATTAAAAAGTGTAAATTTTAATTTTTTTTTAGAAATATAATCTGCTAAAATTTTTAATTATAGATAAACAAGTAAAATATCTGTACATTTGGGCATTGAGGAGGCATATTGGCTGAACAATTTGCAAAACTAAATTTTCCCTCATTTTCCAAAATTTAAAATCGAGATGGTGGGCAATGGATGGAAGCATTGTGTGCAATGGGAGCACCGATGGCAGGGCGCCTCACACAAGGGAAATTCACACTGGTTCTTGAGAGCTCTGGAGCGCTGAAGAAGTGAAAATGCATATTTTTTGGCTGTAAATTTTGTTTTTTTTTAAACCTTGTTTCGGTGCGTGGGTTTTTGAGGTGCACCGGGGTTGTTTCGGTTTAGTGCGGGTTTTGATGATGCACCGGGCCTAAATATGTGTAGCGCACCGGTGTGCTACAGTAATTATATACACCGAGAGGGTTTGTATGGAGGGCACAATGTCTCGGTATGCTAATTTACATTACGCACCCGTGCTTTTTTAGTTGAATGCGCCGGTGCGGTGTAGGATGAGAAACACACCTGACAAAAAAAATCCGCAAAAACCTCCACTCACCAACCTCCTCTAGAAACCTCCGCTACAAATGGATATCTGGGCTATTTTTATAAGGGGTTCCTCAAAAACATCCACTAAAGGGTTTTTCCTAGTAGTGATGGAATTAATGTCTTAATCACTACTTTTGTGTAACAAAAACCATGGTATGTTATACCTATCATTTTACATGACACTTCTTGTTGTTATTATAACGTGGAATTTCAATTATATTATGACACCTTCCTTAATTTTGGTAAAACATTTTAGAAAAATTCACCCCCTTCAACTATCCTTGACTTATATCCCAAATTCTCTATGCAAGAGAAAGTCATGAATTATTTTACCAAAAGAAATGTGTTGGTTGTAAAAAAATCTGTCATTGTGGAAATTTGACTTTATTTTAGAATAAATATCCTATTCATCTAAATTATCAATAATTTTCCAAAATAAAAGTGAAATGGAAGGGACATAATTATATCCATACATTGATTGGTTCAAGTAGTAGTCCCAGTGCTAGAAGGATTGATTTACATGAACAAGAAATTTCTATGATAGATTTTTTGAGGAAGTTTGAGATAGAGATTTCTCAAATACATCTAACATTCTCATATCTCGATTTTAGGACCTGCAATTCAAAAAATCCCGTGAAAATTTTCCACGAGGGACGATTTTGTAAATAGTTGAATTTGTAGAAAATAACACATTTGTTGCACAAAAATTAAATATAGAGTGAATATTATCATTCTAACCAAGTTTTTATGCTTGTCCATGTTCTATATAAACATGTTGAACAAAATGTTAACCATATAGAAAGCACCAGTGAGATTGTTAAATAATATCACTTTTATATTAGTGATGATCGTACACATGATACACATTTTTTACAACAATGTAACAAGATTCAAAATAAGGAGAGAAAAAAAGGAAACAAATTCAATTGAATAAATGAAACAATAATTGCTTCAATACAATACATTTACTTACTTGAGTAATCAACAATTGTATTGAAATCAACAACAAGCAAAAGAAAGAACTTATCAAGTAATTCTTTTTTTTTTTAGACAGATGCATAGAAATAATTACAAGAAAAAAGAACAAACAGAAAAAGGAATTTATGAATAGTCAAATGTATTGATGAGAAATACCCCAAAAATGATATTGACTTTAATTGCTCCTCTTCTTTCTATCTAAGTCTAAAATCTGCACTATAATTCATTTTTTCATAATGTTGAAAGAAAAAAGGCGGTGAAATCTGAAAACCATCTATTGATTTCACTCTAGATATAATTGTAAATGTCAGACTGTGCCTCTCTCTATCTCCAATATTTGTAGTTGATCATTGCAAATTCATCCCTTGGGATTTGTGTATTGTCAAGGACCATGCAATTTTGAAATTAATTTGTCTCATATTCCCCCTAACAACAGGAGGAATAGGTACAAGAATTGGATAGATGCTATCAAATGGAACAACACAATACTTTTCAAACATAAACATAAAAAATCGTGGAAGTTGTGGCAACTTCGAACCGAGTGCAAGGAAAATATTTTCAATATATCCAAGTGCACCATTCACCAAACCAGCTTCAACCCACAAATTAAACATTAAGATCATGCGCTCTCCATGACATAAAAACAATTAATGCTCCAACACATCATCATCACTATTAGTCATTTATGTTCTTCTAATTCTTTCTACAAGACATGTCGCAATAGAACAATTTAACAATTTAAGAATTTTTTTATTGTGCAAATCGACAAGATTATTGGTTGAAAATAAGTGAAGAGAAAAATCATTTAAATTCCTTTCCTCTTGTTCCGAGAAGCTATCAACACGCATCATAAGAAGATCCCAATCAACAAGAAAAGGCACCGAATTTCTAATATTAGTTAAAACATTGTGAAAATATGCTTGTGTGAGATCACCTCCTTGTTACCCATAAATTTTATCTAGAGGTAGAACAATTTTGAAGCTTTCCCACAAAACTTTCCTAGCAGTTCTACCTACATACAAGGGTTTATCCTTAATAAGAGGCAGCTGCTCAAGGTCACCGACAAGAATGATGGAACTACCACAAAAATGACAATCCTTGTTTTATGGAAAGGCTTCTTGCAAACGACAACCTATTTGTATGAATAAACTTGGACCTATAAAAATCATCTCATCAATCAATATATATCAAATATGCCTCATTTATTCTTGGAACACTGCCAAAGCCTTCCCACATAGTGGCTTCATATCCTTTATAGGAATTTTAAAAGAAAAATGTAATATTTTTCCATAAATGTTAAAAGCAACGATAGAAGTTGGAGCAAGCAATAACAAAGCAATTTTTCCATTCCTTCTTGAACTAGAAAGAGCATGAGAAATACACCTAGTGAGAGAATACTTCCATGTTCCAGCATTACCTAGAATAATCATTTTCAAAACACCATCATCTCCTCCATTAGGAAAGTGTTGAAAAATAATTTCAAAAACAGCTAGTTATTTTTCTGATAAAGAGGAAGGAAACAAATATGTGTCCCTAATGAATCCACAACGGAGAAGACTTGAAGACTGGGCATATTTCACAAAATTATCTGATTCTTCTAAAAATTGATTTGAAACCACCATTTCCTTCTAATAATAATCATCATCAACGTCTCTTCTACCAATATTATCAAGGTCCGAAATATTTATACAGCTTGAAGGAACTAAACGTGAAAAAACCTACCACTCTTCAAAATATCAATCAACATTTTATTCATGTATAAGCGACTCCACACCCTCTTCATCGCCTTCATTATGAAAAGAGGTTCGATAAACATGCCACGCACAATACCTCCAACTCCTCCAATTCTCAACGACACTTTCAACAGACAACCTGATATCTGAGCCAATGTCACAAAATGACTTGTATAAAATCAAATCACCCCAACAAAAAAATTCAAACTCTTCTAATCACTCATCAGGAACAACATAAAATCATGGCCAAACCGAGATGATATCATTACTATCTTATGGTCTCCATTTCTCCTTCCTACTTTTCTCCTCAAAACTCCACAAGCTTGTTATTTCTATCAAGCATAAATGCTCCAATAAAACAAGACATCTTTGATAAACCTGAATGGAATTTTTTCTACAGAAAACTTTATCGGAATGGTGAGAATCCTTTCATAAAATTTCTTCTCAACAATCAAGGAGATCAATTTGAAACTACAAACAACAAGAGGCAGCTTTAGTAACAAAGTGAATGTTGAAAATGCAACAAGATGATGGAGCTTAGTGAAATGAAGTCGCCTTCACTAAGTGGGCCCGTAGGCTATTTTTGGCGCAAAGTCTATTTTTAGACTATGTCTATTTTTAGACATATGGAGCATGGTCTAGGAGTAGGTATGCTATTCTTGGAGGCTTGGTCCAAGTTAATGCGACTCGATGGACCTCTATTTTTAGACATACAGGTCGAAGTCTATTTTTAGACTGCCTGTCTAAAAATAGGTCAGTCAAATATTATTAGCCCTTAATAATATTTGGACTCTAAACTTCAGCTTATTCTCTTACGGCACTTCAGTTGGAGCTACGGATGTGGTCCATGCATCTGACAGAAGGAATTACGCTATTCCTTGGGGTTTGGTGAGCTCATGCATGGTTGACTTCAGTTAGGACTTCAGTGGCAGAAGTTTGGTGGAGTTGATGAGACAGTTGGTGGAGTTGTGTTCGGTTTAACTTAGTTGAACTAGTTGTGATTAGTTTAAATAGCTAATCAACTAGTAATGAGTGGAGTGAATTAAATATTATTTAATTCACTAATTATTAACTCATTATTCAACTCAAGAACACATCACTTCACTACAGTGCATGGACAGTTCAGTGGAGACCGGTGGAAGAGGTAGATGAAAGGGTGAGTTTGCTATTAGTTGCGATAGCAGTTGTGCATGAGATTTGCACAAGCATTGGAGGAGATTGCCAATGATGATTGCGGAGTTGGAGCTAGTGAGATTCGAACTTGGATCTCTCATTAGACCACCCTTGATTGTGCAATAGAGGCAGGCAATTAGTGGACGAGTTTTGAACCTGTGACTTATTCAAAACCAAGCTAGTTTGTGTGTAACTTTTGGAGACAGTACTGAGTACTTGTGAGGAGTATTGTACTGATATTGTTACATGTTTCTCTTCTATTATAATATACAAGTAGCTGGGGGTTTTCAGCTATAAGCTTTCCCCATTACATATTGTGTTTATGTGCGCATGCGACTGTTTCTATTTCCGCAAATTGATGATTGATTGTAGAAGAGGTTATGTGTTATACATGAATTCGAATTAATGTATGATCATGATAATATCGGTGAATAAATCTTCATTATTCAGCAAATTTCTACATGGTATCAGAGCGAGTTAATCATCGGTATCTACTGCAGTGATTACAATATTATTTCGGTAGACAGAGTCTGTAACGGGCCAGGTAGCTTCTGGATCCATCCTTTCTCTGAAAGGTGATATATCCAGTAAGTTCCCTTACAGTCGATCTCTGTGCTAGAAATAATTTCTTCTCACAAATCCAGAAGCAGTTGAGTTTTTGAGTTTGGAATTCGAATTTTTCAGTAGTTTGTTTTCTTGGTGCCGGAGTTGGAAATGTCTTTCAACGGTTTGCGACTCGAATATGCTCTTGAAGGCAGTTCGAATTATTTTGCATGAAAATATCTCATGGAGGAAGTATTAGAAGATAATGGACTGAAGGAGTTCATAGATACGGTGTCCAAAAGCCCATTGATCCTACTGAAGTCGAGGCTTGGCAAAAGAAGATGGCGAAATGCCAAAGGATTCTGTTGGAGGGCATGAAGGATCACATTGTATCCAGCCTGCATGGAAAAGCTTCTCCATATTTGATGTGGAAAGCGTTGACAGATCTATTCTAGAGTAAGAGCGACCAAAGGAAGCTGGCGCTCAAGGATAAGCTCAGAAACATTAAGATGGAGAAACGCGACAGTATCGCCAAATACCTCACGAAGTTCACTCAATGCAGAGATGAGCTGGGAAGTGTGGGGGTGACTGTCGAAGAATAGGACATGGTAGACCTAGCTCTCCTTTGTCTTCCGAAGGCTTGGCATTCCTATCAGGACTCTGTCAATGGTCGGGAGAAGTTGCCGGGATGGGAGCGACTTTGGGCGGATCTCATGCAAGAGGAGATAAGGAGGACTAACAGGGACGGATCTTCATCAAAGGTATCTGATGAAGAAAATTGCGCTTTGGCTGCCAAAGCAAAGAAGGGGAAGAGCAAGAAGGCTTCTCAGTCTGGTGCGAAAGGCAAGAAGCAAGACATGTCCAGGGTGAAGTGTTTTCACTGTCACCAGCACAGACACTATGCCACAAATTGTCCGCAGAAGAAGGAGAATAAGAAGGATCTTGGATCTGCGAGCGGGAGGCATTGGCTTCTCAATTCGAAATTTGGATTTTTCATGATCACATGCTTGGTTTCAAGTGTGATGGGATCAGTTTGGTTCTTGGACAATGGTGCGTCTTTTCACATGACAGGAGATCGAGATTTGTTTACTAATCTGGATGAGAAAGATCTTGGAGTGCACATCGAGATGGGCGATGATGGTAGATACAGTGTGACCGGTATCAGTACCATTTCCTTTGAGAGGGAGTCTGGTAAACCCTTCGCATTTAAGGATGTGATGCATGTTCCAGGATTGAAGAAGAATCTGATCTCTGTGGCAATGTTGGAAGACAAGGGGTATGATATTGTCTTCACAAAGAAAATCTTTCTGCTTGATGAACAAACTGGAGAGACCCGGAAGATAGGGGTTCGAGTCAAGAACCTTTATCAGTTGCAAGTAGATGGCTGCGTAGCAATGGCATGCAAGGCGGGAGAAGTGGTGAGCTGGGATGATGAGGGCGAACTGTGGCACAGGAGATTGGGCCACCTTCACCATGGAGCTTTGAAGATCCTGCAGTAGATTTCTACTGGGCTTCCTAAGGGCACTCTTGTGCAGTCAAATCAGTGCAAGGGGTGTACCTTGGGGAAGTATGTGAAAGCCACCTTTCACGAGAAGGATAGTCATGCCACGACGATCCTTGAGAGAGTTCACACAGACGTGTGTGGTCCTTTCTCAGTAGCTTCGACAGCAAATCACAAGTACTATGTGATCTTTGTTGATGATTTCTTTCGGAAGTGCTGGATCTTCTTCATGCAGAATAAGAGCGAGACATATTCAAAGTTCTGTGAATTCAAGGCGCTGGTTGAGAAGGAATCGGGAAAGCATGTGAAGGCTCTTAAGATCGACAATGGTGGTGAATTCATCTCTACTGAATTCAAGGACTTTTGCAGCGTAGAAGGGATTCGAAGAGAGCTCATCGCACCCCATAACCCACAGCAGAACGGGGTTGCTAAGCAAAAGAATAGAGCAGTGCAGGTGTGCACGAGAGGCGATGTTGCATGATCGGGGCCTACCCATTCACTTGTGGGGAGTGCCGGGCATACAGCTACGGCGAGTGTATGTCTTGGCTTAGTTGTCCTCACAAGATTCTTGGCATGGTATTACCTTTGGAGGAGAGAGCGTTTCGCAAGAGGCTTTGATATTTCTCATCTAAATTTTGGCTCACACATCTGTATGCATGTGACAGGAGGCCTAGAGAAAAAAGCTGCATCCGATTACGAGAGGTTGGAATATTTGTGGGGTACACTGATACACCTCACAACTATCGGGTGTATTTGTCAGACAGTCGCAAGACTGTTGTGCGACGGGATATCAAGTTTTAGGAGGAGAAAGCCATGCAGTGTTCGCTTGAGAGGGAGCTACACTTGCATGCAGATGAGGAGCTGTTAGTTCCTAAGGAGGAGCTTCCGGATGTGGATCAGCCACAAGAGGAAGTTCAGGAGGTGGAAAGAGACCATCGATGCGGGCGCCAACCATCGAGGGCGCAAGCGCACTCTGAAGCTGAAGCGCGGCACCACAGAGATGCGAAGAGAAGGTTGTAGGGACCACCTACAGCATGAGTAGCAGCAGAGGCGATCACCGGATCGGTACCACTTTGGATACATGGCTCTTATGAGTCAATGTGTCGTGACGGAGCCATCCTCTTTTGAGGAACCTGTGGAGGAACCCGCATGGGTAGATGCCATGATCGAAGAATATGATTCGATCGTCAGAAACAGTGCATGGGAGATTGTCCCAAGATCGGAGGGGAAATCAGTGGTGGGTTCGCGATGGTTCTACAAAGTGAAGCAGGCGGCTGACGGGAGTGTGGAGAAGTACAAGGCGAGATTTGTCACCCGTGGGTTCTCACAGATCGAGGGGATCGATTATGAGGAGACCTTTGCACCTGTCACAAGGTACTCTTCCATACGGATGATCCTAGCTCTCTCAGTGCAGATGGGATGGCACATCCATCAGATGGATGTGAAGACTGCGTTCCTCAATGGAGTCATTGAGGAGGAGGTGTACATAGAGTAGTCTGAAGGTTTGGAGATCTTCAGCAATGAGTCGCATGTTTGCCGACTCAAGAGAGCACTATACGGGCTGAAGCAAGCACCTCATGCTTGGTACACACGGATAGACAGTTATTTCACTGGGCTTGGATTCTCCAAGAGTGAGGCGGATCCTAACCTGTACCAGATTGTGGTGGAGGGGAAGCTGTTGATCATTGTACTGTATGTAGATGATCTGATTTTGACGGGTGATGAGATGTTGACACTTTCATGCAAGGAGGACCTTTCTAGAGAGTTCGAGATGAAGGACTTGGGCCTCCTTCATTATTTCCTGGGATTGGAGATTTGGCAGCGCAGTGGAGGACTATTTGTTTCTCAGGGTAAGTATGCCCGGGAGATACTGGAGAGGTTCAACATGCATGGTTGCAAGCCTGTTAACACTCCTCTTCCTGGTGGTTGGAGGAAGGAGGATGCTACTTCAGCGAAGGTAGTGGATGCCACTGTCTACCGATAGTTTGTGGGGTCGCTTATGTATCTGGTCAATACACGACTCGATATATGCTATGCTGTTAACCAACTTTCGCAAGCTATGGTTAAGCCTACCAAGCTCTTCTGGAAGGCAGGCAAGCATGTATTTCATTATCGTAGTGGCACATAGGGATATGGTCTATGGTACAGACAGGAGGATGGAGCGAAGCTTTCCGGCTTCACCGATGCAGATTGGGCAGGGAGCCCAATAGATCGTAAGAGCACATCTGGAAGTATTTTCAGCATCGGGTTGACAACAGTTTCCTGGTACAGCAGGAAGCAGAGATCCGTGGCACTCATTTTAGCAGAGGCTGAGTACATGGCAGCAAGCTTGGCTGCATGCGAGGCTATTTGGATGAGGAAGATCCTCGTTGGATTGTTCAGGTTGCACTCGGAGCCTACTGTGATTTATTGTGATAACCAGAGTTGCATTAATCTCTCGGCTAATCCAGTATTTCATGATAGATCCAAACACATCGACATCAGGTACCATCATATCAGAGATTGTGTTTAGCGGAGAATCATGTTACTTTCATATGTTCCCACGGAGGATCAGGATGCTGACATCTTGACGAAGGCGCTCACCAGGAGCAAGTTCGAATTCCACAGAGGCAGGATAGGGGTTGCAGATAATCCATATCTTGTTGAGAGGGAGTGTTGAAAATGCAACAAGATGATGGATCTTAGTGAAATGAAGTCGCCTTCACTAAGTGGGCCCGCAGGCTATTTTTGGCGCAAAGTCTATTTTTAGACTATGTCTATTTTTAGACATATGGAGCATGGTCTAGGAGTTGCAGTATGTTATTCTTGGATGATTGATCGAGTTGGTAAAAATAGATGGACCTCTATTTTTAGACATACAGGTCGAAGTCTATTTTTAGACTGCTTGTCTAAAAATAGGTCAGTCAAATATTATTAGCCCTTAATAATATTTGGACTCTAAACTTCAGTTTATTCTCTTACGGCACTTCAGTTGGAGCTACGGATGTGGCCCATGCATCTGACAGAAGGAATTACGCTATTCCTTGGGGTTTGGTGAGCTCATGCATGGTTGACTTCAGTTAGGACTTCAGTGGCATAAGTTTGGTGGAGTTGATGAGAGAGTTGGAGTTGTGTTCGGTTTAACTTAGTTGAATTAGTTGTGATTATTTTAACTAGCTAATCAACTAGTAATGAGTGGAGTGAATTAAATATTATTTAATTCACTAATTATTAACTCATTATTCAACTCAAGAACACATCAGTTCACTACAGTGCATGGACAGTTCAGTGGAGACCAGTGGAAGAGGTAGATGAAAGGGTGAGTTTGCTATTAGTTGCGACAGCAGTTGTGCATGAGATTTGCACAAGCATTAGAGGATATTGCCAAAGATGATTGTGCAGTTGGAGCCAGTGAGATTCAAACTTGGATCTCTCATTAGACCAGCCTTGATTGCGCAATAGAGGCAGGCAATTAGTGGACAAGTTTTGAACCTGTGACTTGTTCAAAACCAAGCTAGTTTGTGTGTAACTTTTGGAGACAGTACTGAGTACCTGTGAGGAGTATTGTACTGAGATTGTTACATGTTTCTCTTATATTATAATATACAAATAGCTGGGGGTTTTCAGCTATAAGCTTTCCCCATTACATATTGTGTTTATGTGTGCATGCAACTGTTTCTATTTCCGCAAATTGATGATGGATTGTAGAAGAGGTTATGTGGTATACATGAATTCGAATTAATGTATGATCAGGATAATCTCGGTGAATAAATCTTCATTATTCAGAAAATTTCTACAGGGAATTCCTCTTGAGCTCCAATTTCAGCCTAAACAAACATCTTATCAAAGACTTTTCTATGCACAGATAATACATTTCATGATAACTTTTCGATCTCTCTCTGCCTTTGATACATATTTTATGATATACTTCAAAACTTGATGTCGTGAAAGAACTGGTTGAAAATAAACATTTGCTCGCCACAGTGTTAAATCATCAACATTGTGAATATTTAAACGGTCATCATTTCATGGTTGTTCATACTTTTTTCTCTCTTTCTCATCTATGCACAATGTTGACACTAAAAGAAACTCGCATGGAGAATGATAGTGACATGAAAGGACATACCCTCTTTTATGTAAACAGGAATCAACCTAACAAAGAGTGCCTTAGGAGAGCACTCAATCACCATCTATCTAAGACCTTGTGGACAGGCTTTAGAATATCAATCGTGTCATTTATAATATTAATCCTATTGTTTAAAATCCGTATTGTAAGGTTTATAATATTAATATTAACCATATAATATTAATATTATGGTTAATAATGTTGGAATTTATAATATTATGGTTTATAATAACTGATTTAATATTAGATTTTAATATTTTTATGTTGGAATGGTTCATAAATCTATCATTTTGTATAAAAGATATTGATAATTATATTGATATGTTAAAAAATGTATATTAATGAGGATAAATACGTATTATTAGTAATAACCTTATACTATTATTTTATCATGTTAATTTTGTTATTGTTAAATATATAAATGTGTATATGTGTATGTTATTTTTTATATAGTTATTAATAACTACAAATAATCAATCTATAATACCCACATTAACACTATACATCTAATAGTTATTAATGTGATTTATAAATGTCTATAAACATATATAAATGTGGTTGTATATGCATTTCATATATTAACCACATTAATAAATATGATTGTGCTAATTGTTTTTGAAAATTTAACTGTCTCTAAAATTCTACATTAGTAAGAATTTCCTTATAGAAGTGGGTCTTTCCCCTATCGAGAGCCTAGCTCTGACTAGGCTTCTGTTGTACAAGCACAAGCTCAATAGCATAGGAGACCACGAACTTCCTAATCTAGCTTTAAATTCCAACCAAAACCAAGTTGAGAATGCAGCAAGATGATGAATCTTGGTGAAATGAAGTCACCTTCACCAAGTGGGCCTGCAGGCAAATTCTGGCGCAAAATCTATTTTTAGACTATGTCTATTTTTAGACATATGGAGCATGGTTCAGGGATTCCAGTTTGAGATTCTGTATGTGTCATGTTGGTAAAATAGATGAGACTCTATTTTTGAGGTTAAAGAGGTCGAAGTCTATTTTTAGACTGCCTCTCCTTAAAACAGGGAAGTCAAATATTATTTACCCTTAATAATATTTGGACTATAAACAGCAGTTTACTCTCTTGGAGCACTTCAGTTCGAGCTACAGAAGTGGCTCATGCATCTGACAGAGGAATCACATGGTTCCCAAGGGTTTGATGGCATCATGCATGGTTGACTTCAGTTGGACTTCAGTGGCAGAAGTTTGGAGGAGTTAATGAGACAAATAGTGGAGTTGTGTTATGTTTATTTTAGTTGAACTAGTTGAGATTAGTTTAACTAGCTAATCAATTAGTTATGAGTGGAGTGAATTAAATATTATTTAATTCATTAATTAGTAACTCATTATTCAACTCAAGAACACATCAGTTCACTACAGTGTATGATCAGTTCAGTGGAGACCAGTGAAAGAGGTAGATGAAAGGGTGGAGTTATCTATCAGTTGTGACTATATTGTTGCTATTTACAACACACAGATAGGAGGAGTAAGCCCATGAGGATTGCGCAGTTCAGGCTGGTGGTTTATCTATATAAAGAGGCCATCCCATAGCATTGAAACACGCAATAGAGGCAAGGCAATTGGCGGTGAGTTTTGAACCAATAACCTGTTCAAAACTGAGCTAGATTGTGGGTAACTGTATGAGAAAGTACTGAGTACTTGTGAGGAGTATTGTACTAAGTTTGTTACTTGATTTCTCCATTATAATATACACAATAGCTGCGGGGTTTTCAGCTATAAGCTTTCCCCATACATACTGTGTTAATGTGTATGATGATTTGATGTGTTATCGCTTTATTTATTTTTCCGTATGTTTGATGATCTGAGTTGATTGAGTGGAAGAGATTATGTGTTATGTATGAAGCTCAAATAGTATGTGACCAGGATAGTCTCGGTGGATAATTAATCATTATTTAGCAAATTTTTACATGGTATCAAAGCTATTGAAGCAGAGATTGATCATCACAGTGATTACAAACTTATTTCGGTAGACAGAGTCTGCATGCGGGCCAGGTAGCCTCCGGATTCATCTTTCTTCGGAAAGTGAAAGGTCTGGTAAACGCCCCTTGCAGTCAATCTCTGTGCTAGAAATAATTTTTTCTCACAGATCTAGAGCGGTTGAGCTTTGAAGTGGAATTCAAAATTTTGCAATAGTTTTGTTTTCTTGGTGCCAGTGTTGAAAATGTCTTTCAACGGTTTGCGACTCGAATATTCCCTTGAAGGCAGTTTGAATTATGTTGCATGGAAGGATCGCATGGAGGCAGTATTAGAAGATAATGGTCTGAAGGAGTTCGTAGATACGGATGTCCAAAAGCCCACTGATGCAGCTGAATTTGATGCATGGCAAAAGAAGATGGCGAAGTGTCGAAGGATCCTGTTGGAGGGCGTCAAGGATCATATTGTATCCAGCCTGCATGGAAAGGCTACTCCATATTTAATGTGGAAAGCTTTGATGGATCTATTCCAGAGTAAGAGCGACCAAAGGAAGCTGGCGCTCAAAGATAAGCTCAGGAACATCAAGATGGAGAAAGGCGACAGTATCACCAAATACCTCACGAAGTTCACTCAATGCAGAGATGAGCTGGGAAGTGTGGGGGTGGCTGTCAAAGTTTCACTGACCGCATGCTTGGTTTCAAGTGTGCTGGGATCGGTATGGTTCTTGGACAGCGGTGCGTCATTTCATATGACGGGAGATCGGGAGTTGTTCTTAGATCTGGAGGACAAGGATTTGGGTGTGCACATCGAGATGGGTGATGATGGTAGATACAGTGCGACTGGTATCGGTACCGTATCCTTTCAGAGGGAGTCTGGTAAACCCTTTGTACTAAAGGATGTCATGCATGTACCTGGATTGAAGAAGAACCTGATTTCAGTAGCGATGTTGGAGGATAAAGGGTATGATGTGGTCTTCAGCGAAGGAAAAGCCTTCCTGCGCAGTAAGACTACTGGAGAGACCTGGAAGATAGGGGTTCGAACTCAGAACCTTTATCAGTTGCAGGTAGATGACTGCGCAGCTATGGCATGCAAGGCTGGAGATGTGGTGAGCCGGGATGATGAGGGCGAACTATGGCACAGGAGATTGGGCCATCTTCACCATGGAGCTTTGAGGATTCTGCAGCAGATTTCTACTGGACTTCCTAAGGGCACCCTTGCGCAGTCAGATCAGTGCAAGGGGTGTACTTTAGGGAAGTATGTGAAAGCCACCTTTCACGAGAAGGATAGTCGCGCCACGACGATCCTTGAGAGAGTTCACACGGACGTGTGTGGTCCTTTCTCAGTTGCTTTGACAGCAAAGCACAAGTATTATGTGATCTTTGTTGATGATTTCTCTCGAAAGTGCTGGATCTTCTTCATGCAGAAGAAGAGCGATACATTCGCGAAGTTCTGTGAGTTTAAAGCACTGGTCGAGAAGGAGTTGGGGAAGAAGGTGATTGCTCTAAGGAGTGATAACAATGGTGAATTCATCTCGGCTGAATTCAAGGAGTTCTGCAGCGCAGAAGGGATTCGGAGAGAGCTCATCGCACCTCATAACCCACAGCAGAACGGGGTGGCTGAGCAGAAGAACATAACGATCGTGGGTGCTGCACGGGCAATGTTGCATGATCAGGGCCTACCCCTTCACTTGTGGGTTGAGGCATGAAATACAGCAGTGTATGTGCAGAACCGTTGTCCTCACAAGGTTCTTGGCATGAGTACACCGGAGGAGGCTTATTCTGGCAAGAGGCCTGATATTTTCCATTTGCGGATTTTTGGTTCTCCTGTCTACATGCATGTGACGAAGGATGCGAGAAGGAAGCTGGATCCAACTGCTGAGGTTGGAATATTTGTGGGGTACACTGATACACCTCATAACTATCGAGTGTATGTGCCAGACAGTCGCAAGACTGTTGTGCGGCGGGATATAAAATTTCAGGAGGAGAAAGCCATGCAGTGTTCGCTTGAGAGGGAGCTACACTTGCATGCAGATGAGGAGCTGTTAGTTCCTAAGGAGGAGCTTCCGGATGTGGATCAGCCACAAGAGGAGGTTCAGGAGGTGGAAGAAACCACCCGGGCAGCGCCAACCATCAGAGGGCGCATGCGCACTACAGAAGCTGAGCGACTGGCTCGGGATGCAGAGAAGGTTGTAGGACCACCTACAGCACAGCGCAGACAGAGACAGTCACCGGATCGGTACATTGGATACATGGCTCTTGTGAGTCAATGTGTTGTGACGGAGCCATCCTCTTTTGAGGAAGCTGTGGAGGAACCCGCATGGGTTGATGCCATGATCAAAGAATATGATTCGATCGTCAGGAACAGTGCATGGGAGATTGTCCCAAGACCAGTTGGGAAATCAGTGGTGGGTTCGCGATGGATCTACAAGGTGAAGCAGGCAGCTGACGGGAGTGTGGAGAAGTACAAGGTGAGATTTGTCGCCCGTGGCTTCTCACAGATCGAGGGGATTGACTATGAGGAGACTTTTGCACCTGTCGCAAGGTACTCTTCAATACGGACGATCCTTGCTCTCTCAGCGCAGATGGGGTGGCACATTCATCAGATGGATGTGAAGACTGCGTTCCTCAATGGAGTTATTGAGGAAGAGGTGTACATAGAGCAGCCTGAAGGTTTTGAGATCTTCGGCAGTGAGTCGCATGTGTGCCGACTCAAGAGAGCACTGTATGGGCTGAAGCAAGCACCTCGTGCTTGGTACACTCGGATAGACAGCTACTTCACCGGGCATGGATTCTCCAAGAGTGAGGCGGATCCAAACCTGTACCAGATTGTGGTGGAGGGGAAGCTGTTGATCATCGTACTGTATGTAGATGATCTGATTTTGACTGGCGATGAGCAATTGATACTTTCATGCAAGGAGGATCTTGCACGAGAGTTCGAGATGAAGGACTTGGGCATCCTTCATTATTTCCTGGGATTGGAGATTTGGCAGCGCAGTGGAGGACTGTTTGTTTCTCGGGGCAAGTATGCCCGGGAGATTCTGGAGAGGTTCAACATGCAAGGCTGCAAGCCTGTTGACACTCCTCTTCCTGGTGGTTGGAGGAAGGAGGATGCTACTTCAGCGGAGGTAGTGGATGCCACTGTCTATCGACAGTTGGTGGGGTCGCTTATGTATCTGGTCAATACACGACCCGATATATGCTATGCAGTTAACCGGCTTTCGCAAGCTATGGTTAAGCCTACCAAGCTCTTTTGGAAGGCAGGCAAGCATGTATTGCGCTATATTAGAGGCACATCGGGATATGGTCTATGGTACAGACAGGAGGATGGAGCGAAGCTTTCTGGCTTCACTGATGCAGATTGGGCAGGGAGCCCAACGAACCAGAAGAGCACTTCTGGAGGAGTTTTCAGCATTGGGTCGACAGCAGTTTCCTGGTACAGCAGGAAGCAGAGATCCGTGGCACTCAGTTCAGCAGAGGCCGAGTACATGGCAGCTAGCTTGGCTGCATGCGAGGCTATTTGGATGAGGAAGATCCTCGCAGGATTGTTCAGGTTGCATTTGGAGCCTACGGTGATCTACTGTGATAACCAGAGTTGCATTAAACTCTCGGCTAATCCAGTATTTCATGATAGGTCCAAACACATCGACATCAGGTACCATCATATCAGAGATTGTGTTCAGCGGAGAATCATGATGCTTTCATGTGTTCCCACGGAGGATCAGGATGCCGACATCCTGACGAAGGCGCTCACCATGAGAAAGTTCGAATTCCACAGAGGCAGGATAGGGGTTGCAGATAATCCATATCTTGCTGAGAGGGAGTGTTGAAAATGCAGCAAGATGATGGAGCTTAGTGAAATGAAGTCGCCTTCACTAAGTGGGCCCGTAGGAAAATTCTGGCGCAAAATCTATTTTTAGACTATGTCTATTTTTAGACATATGGAGCATGGTTCGGGGATTCCAGTTTGAGATTCTTGAAGTATGTGTCATGTTGGTAAAAATATATGAGACTCTATTTTTGAGATCAAAGAGGTCGAAGTCTATTTTTAGACTGCCTCTCCTTAAAACAGGGAAGTCAAATATTATTTACCCTTAATAATATTTGGACTATAAACAGCAGTTTACTCTCTTGGAGCACTTCAGTCCGAGCTACAGAAGTGGCTCATGCAACTGATAGAGGAATCATGTGGTTCCCAAGGGTTTGGTGGCATCATGCATGGTTGACTTCAGTTGGACTTCAGTGGCAGAAGTTTGGAGGAGTTAATGAGACAGATAGTGGAGTTGTGTTCTGTTTATTTTAGTTGAACTAGTTGAGATTAGTTTAACTAGCTAATCAATTAGTTATGAGTGGAGTGAATTAAATATTATTTAATTCATTAATAAGTAACTCATTATTCAACTCAAGAACACATCAGTTCACTACAGTGTATGATCAGTTCAGTGGAGACCAGTGAAAGAGGTAGATGAAAGGGTGGAGTTAGCTATCAGTTGTGACTATACTGTTGCTATTTGCAACACACAGATAGGTGGAGTAAGCCCATGAGGATTGCGCAGTTCAGGCTGGTGGTTTATCTATATAAAGAGGCCATCCCATAGCATTGAAACATGAAATAGAGGCAAGGCAATTGGCGGTGAGTTTTGAACCAGTAACCTGTTCAAAACTGAGCTAGATTGTGTGTAACTTTATGAGAAAGTACTGAGTACTTGTGAGGAGTATTGTACTGAGTTGTTACATGATTTCTCCATTATAATATACACAATAGCTGCGGGGTTTTCAGCTATAATCTTTCCCCATACATATTGTGTTAATGTGTACGATGATTTGATGTGTTATCGCTTGATTTTATTTCCGCATGTTTGATGATCTGAGTTGATTGAGTGGAAGAGATTATGTGTTGTGTATGAAGTTCAAATAGTATGTGACCAGGATAGTCTCGGTGGATAATTAATTATTATTCAGCAAATTTCTACAAACCACCTAAGGCTTAAACGAGGTTGGTATAAAGACACCAGGGCCTGGTTAAACTGTTGGGAGATCGATGAGAATGTTGCATTGAAAAACATTGATAACATTAAAAAAATTGTTACTTATAAGTTCAAAGAAAAAATGTGGTGTGAGAAAGATCTAGCAGCTAAAAGAAAATAAAGATATTATAAGGAGGTCATCAACCCCACCCTAGAAGATCAAAAGTATCTCTCTGTTTTAACTAGCTCAAGGAAGAAAATTAATATAGCCAAGATTAGAACGAACTCTCATGAGCTCCATAGTGAAACAGGTCGTTGGACTATTCCTAAAACACCATGGATGGAAAGGATCTTCCATCTCTCTGAGAATATGAACATCGAGGATGAAAATCACTTACTCTTAGAGTGCCCCGTGTACAACCACATTAGAGCTCAATTTCATAATCTTTGTTGCAATACTGACCTTCCTAGCCTTTTAAAATGTCAAAATTATAGTGAGCTTGAGAGGCTTCTCTCCGAGCTTTTTGAGCATAGGAATAAAATCTTAAATCAAACTAACTAACTCTTTTCTTTAGGTCCTATAAACCAATGATTAGTCTAAATAGACTTTAACCATCATCATCAATAAAAACTAACTTTAAAATTTCAAAATTTAATATTTAATTAAATAATAATAATAATAATAATAATTATCATATACTTTTCCTCATAAAATTATTTGTAGAACATGAATCACACAATGTATTTAAAACTAAATAACCTTCTAATTTGTACGTTTTAGATAAAGGATTAACTACACCACATAGTTATTTTGATAATTAATTAGATAATTATTATTTTAATATATAATTACTTTGATAGATAATTTTAATATTTAAATGTTAAATGGATGGTTGGAATATGAAAACCACACAGCATGCTTCAGCCATTTATATAATATCTGAATCACCCAAAAATACACATAAATTGAATCCTTTATCACGTTAATCATTTTGTCCCCAAACCAAGCTCTGAACTTTACAATGGAAAATTTGGCTATGTTGCATCAGTGCAAAGTCACAACCAACATGAAAAAATGTGGTTGGCGAACCACAACTAATTTAGCCGGATTTGTTCTGGATGGTACATGCAGAGAAAAAGCTGGTTTATGCAGAATAAATGCTGGAAGCTTCTGGATTTGGCAACCTGCGTCCAAATTTATGACTGGTCAAGGAAGATATTTCCATTTGAAGTATGCAGAGTGAAAGCTGGAAGCTCCTGGGTTTGACAACCTCTGTCCAAATTTATGAATGGCTAACGAGAACACTGCCACTTCTCTAAGTGATTAAGTCTATATCTATTTTCACTGCAAGAATCCACGCTGTCACTATCATGATAAAACATGGATGTAGATTCTTGAAAGTATTTTTTGTTTTTTTTTTTTAGATATGGTAATGCATTTTTATTTTCTATTTTTTAAAGAGCAAGTTGCTATATATTTTTTATTGTATTTGGTTTTTTCAATCTGCTCCAAAGAAAGTAGGTTTGTTGGCCAGCTACATATTATCCTCCAAAAACATACAAAACTATAAACTCGGAAGTGTCAACCATCTGAAGTATCCACAAGTGTTGGGTCCTTTGCAGTAGATTGTGGCATCTCTCTTGCTACATGTTCAAGAGTTGTTGTTCAATCCTTCTTATTCGCCCATTTGCTTGTATTTGAGCTTTGGCCATTTCAAGCATATCTTGTTTAATCTGCTGAAGTTCAAAGAGCAATAAGGAATTGGCTTCCTTTTCTTGCATACTCAGCATCACCTTTTCTAATACACATTTAAATTTCCAGTATGTTTTAACTGATTTTTGAAATAGAGAAACTCTGCCTCTTGTATTTCCTGGGTCAGAAATAAAATCCATTCTAGCCTCTTGCTCTTTAAGATCATCATCATCATCATCACTCTGCCTCTCTCAACCCTGAATAGTTGTACGAATGTGTATTGGAGTCCTTGAATCAAAAATATTTGCTATGTTTTCAAGAGTTTGCTTGTTACTCTTTCTGCCTCTTTTACTTGGACCAACAATTTGAGTTGGTTGTAGCTTCTTCCCTGTATCTATGTTTTTACAATTACCATTTTTGTCTTTTGTCATTTTGCCCTGACAGAGACTGTGTTTATTATTGTGATTAACAGGAACCCTGTATATTGAAAGGGAACAATTATATGAAACTTAGATTCAATATTAAACTCTGAATGATTCTCCATTATCTGAGCACTCAAATATTGTTTGCTCACTTCAATATTTCAAAAGTTAACCAGCTTTGCTCTCCCATTTCCGACATTCATCCACCATTGAATTAACAAAAAAAAAGTTTTACCTAGAAAAACCAAATTATACTGAGTTCCCGATTACTAGGACTGATCCAATGAAATTGAGACATAAAAAAAAAGTAAACCATGTTTAAATTGACCTCCCATTTGAGACAGAGACCCATGAATAGTTTTTGAAACGACCAAATGTCCTATTATAGACTGAGAGACACTGAGTTAATTTATGGACAGACTGATATGGCAAGAGACACAAAAATTCCAACAGCAAGCCCTACACCTAATCTTATGATACCCGTTAATCTTGTATTTCCAATACTTTTCAATAGGAAGAAAAACCTTTACCAAACCATTGAAGACAGTAATAAAGGAATTCAGGAAGACTTTGATATAAAGTTCTAAAATTTGCGTAACTCGTACTCCGCTGGTCGAACTATCTGGGGAATCTATTTGTCCAACGAATATTATGGTGATTCTAAAATAATATGGTATGGTTTTCTCAAAAAGGATGGATTTTTTTTTTAAAATTTTTAATCTCAGGTATTTAGAAACTTTGAATTATGTTGTTTGATTTGTAAATTTGGAATGCTCCTTTTTCCGAGAATTATAATTTTCTCATATAAATTAACTCATTATTATTTAGTAAAAATTATTAAAAGAAATAAATTAACTCAGTATTATATAATAAAAATTATTACAAAATTTAAATAGAAATTTACATCATTGTTTTTATTTAAAAATCTTATTTATAAATATAATTTTGGAATGCAATCTAATTTTTTTCTGTTTTATTACTAGTTTATCTTTCTCAAATATGAAAAAATGGTTTAAGATCTAGAAACATCTCTCAAGAGTAAGCATTTCAAGTCAGTGATGAATATCCTTTCTAGTGGTTTGACTAATAAGTTCGGATAGATTTTCCTAATACTTTAAAAAAATATATATAGTTAATTCATATGTAGGCATGCTATTTGTTTGCCCCCAAAAGGTATAGTTTACAAGTTCAAATCCAAAGTGGGCTACAGTATATACACCTCATTAAATGATTATGTAAAGAGGATCCAATGTATCACAAATAAAAGTGGCATATACTAATTCAATTACAGAGACACATTCTGCAATCTTGTATAAGGGTTAGTAAATATTGATAAGCCTCAATCCATAACAAACATTGAAACATTTATACCTGATACATCTCACATTGTTAAAATAAAATAAAATAAAATAATCATAAAAACTAACTCAATTACAATTTTATTTTAAATTATTAGTATGAAGAAATAATAAAAAGAATTAATATACAACATATATACTGTTAGAAAAGCATGGAACAAGATTCTTAACCATGTATATTTACTCCATTTTATCATGGAGATTTTTAATTTGTAAATAAGCTTTATTACAATAGCATGGGTCAATACAATGGTTTATCAACACTACATGTCCAAAAAAATCACAACTCACTTCATATGACACTTGTTCCTACGTCATTTTTTCTTATTAATCAATTTAATTAAAGGTGGGGAAAGGACATAACAACTTTGGAGAAATCTTAACCTTTGAGTTGTGTGTATTACTATGAATATTGTAGAATATTTTGCAGAGGTTAAATCTCTAGCATACACCTAATAACTATTAATAATTAAATTAAAATTTTAGAAGCTCTATTTGAAAATAAACTTGTCTCTCAATGTAAAGAAATTGAATGAGCATGTTTAGTTATCTTAAATTAAAAGCATTATAACACATCAATCATCCTAATATCACTTCATTTGTTATTGACTTTACAAATGGATGTGGTAAAATATTTCACTCAATCTCAGATATAAATAAAATATTTTGATGACCACATGAAGTAATAGAATTTCATATCAAAGCTAAAAAAGAGAAAAAGTAATCACAAGTATTAAAAAAAAAAAAAAAAGAGAAAGAGACTTTTCAAAAATATCTCAAGATATGATTTAAATAAATTGTTTGGAGATCTAAGTTAACTAATTTATGTCTATCAACTTCTTTTTTTTGTAAGCTTAGTAGTACCTTTCTATTATCAAATATATATAGGGAAAATTTTCATACAAAATAAAACAAATACAATGACCTCAACCTCTCCGAAGGAAACTAGGTATGTTGGGCACCTTATCGTCTCTTGGCCACTGTATCAAGTTAAATGCAAACCAAAAACGAAATTGTCTTATCCTAGGCATTAAGAACTGTAGTATGTCCATAATATTTACAAATAAAACAAGTAGTTAAACTGATGAACTCCAAACTTATATAGAAATCTAAAACATTTAACCAAAAATATCCATAGGAACTGGAGCATTAGCAGTGGTACCTAACAAGTGCTCACTGCATTGTGTTATTTGAAACTTCTTTTATATCTTACCAACCCTGTCATTTAGCTAAAACTGAGCTTTGAACATTACATGCATGTCCAGCTTCATTTGTTGTAGTTCAAACAGAATTGAAGAGTTGATGCTCTTTCCCTCTTGACATGCCATTGCCTTTGCAAGAAGGCATTTCATCTTCCAGTAGGTCTTCACCGATTTTTTAAAGAGGGAAACCCAACCCGGAGTACTCCCTAGATCTGTTATAAAATCCATTAGAAATCTGAGCTTCCATATCTTCATCCTCAATGTGTGTTTGTATTTCCCAACCATGAATTTTTGTTTTAATTTGAGCCAAATCCCCTGATTCATATACCTGAGCAATGTGTTGCAACACTTGTTCATTTGACTTCCTACCCCTCCTGCAAAGAAAATATTTTAATGTTGTACATAATAAAATATTCAATGTCCAAAGAATAAAAATAATTGAATGTTAAAAAATAAAATAAAAATTATCAAGTATTTTCTAATAAAAATAATAAAGAGATATGTAATTCATTCAATTCTTAATATAAAATTAATATGTGGATTTAAAAAATATTGATAACAATAAATAAATTCAATGTGGGTCATTAATTAAATATTTGTATATATAGAATTAAGTAATATTGACCTATAGTTAAAAATTATTAGTAACCAAAAAACGGATTTCAATGTGAACAATGTAATCCATAAATAAAACGTGTGGATGAACATGTTATGTAAAATAATTTTGCATATTTTATATATTGTTTTAAAAGAAATATGTATATGTCATATAATTCAAATGGAAAAAAGATATGTTTTATGGATAAAACATTTGAAGTATTTTTACTATTTTATATTTTGGTATATTTTGGCTTTTTTTAAGTATATTTCTTTTGAGATCCAATAAATATTTTTGGGACCTACAAATTTAAGTTATGTATTCGATATAAGATTCAAAAATACAATTTAAAAAATCAAAAATTACACATCATATATAGAGAGAGAACTAGTACAAACTCACTCATTAGGACTTATCAAAAGAAAATAGGAATTCAGTTTTTTTCAAATTTTGCACTGCAAAATTTCAAATTTTACATTCCAAAATAAGTTTCACCTAAACAAATTTAATTTCTCTATACTTATGTTACTTAGTCCTTAAGTTGGATCTATATTAATGTGAAACACATTTCCTTGAATCTATAATCAAGTAAAATATATTGTCCTCTGCCTTTTCCATATCCTTGAATTAATTTTTCTACAATCATCCATTCTCATAGTTATTGATACATAATTTTGTTGTGTTTGATACATTTGTTTAGATTTTTTTTTTTTGAAGTTTTGTCAAAATTATCATAATTATTGATAAAAAAAATTATTGTGTTTGAAATTTTTATTTAATTTATTTGGTTTAAATTTATTAAACTATATTATTGTTAATAAATATAAAATATTTATATTTAAATTTGAGTATATTTATATTAATAAGATTCTTTTCTATACAACTATCTCCACATTCACTAATAATGAAAATTTCAAACACATTTGCATGTAGTACCTCGAATGTATTTATTTAATCATTCTCTAAATAAAGTCCATTTGCATGTAGTACCTCCAATGTGTTTATTTAAACATTATCTATATAAAGTCTTATATCTAAATGTGTGATATTTATTTAAAATGTTAAGATTTAGATTTGAATTTAATATTTTAAAATTATTATTTATGATTTTTATTATAATTTATAAAATAATTAAAAAATTAAAAAATATAAATTTATATATTGAAAATTAATGATTATTATTTTAAAATGATATAAATTTTATTTTTTGTTTTGTTAATATATATATATATATATATATATATATATATATATATATATTTCATTAATATAAGTATTTTAATCGAAATAAAAATTAATTTTCGTAAACTTCAGCTCATTATAAATTATTCACCAAATTATTATAACTAGGATACTTAAATTTATTCAATATACATTTTACAAAATAATAAAATAATAATAATTTTTATTTAACATTTGTCTTTGATATAATTAAAACAAAAAACTTCCATACACATAGAAGTATTCAATATACATTTTACAAAATAATAAAATAATAAAAAATTTTATTTAACATTTGTCTTTGATATAATTAAAACAAAAAACTTCCATACACATACAAGCATCCACTACGAGTAAGAGCGTCACGCATTTAGATAACTTTCCACCTGGTTGGTTAGGTTCAAAAATTACGAACAGTGATTTAGAAATGGAAGCTTCGTCTTTGTCCCCTGAACGATGTAACTGTTCTGGTTAAAAAAATAATTCAATTACATATTATTGAAGGTTTTGTACGTTGAGGTATGCATTATTATATTCTAAAATTATTATTTATGATTTTTATTAGATTTTATAAAATAATTAAAAAATTAAAAAATATAAATTTATATATTGAAAATTAATGATTACTATTTTAAAATAATATAAATTTTATATTTTGTTTTGTTAATATATATTTTTTTCTTCATTAATATAACTATTGTAATCGGAATAAAAATTAATTTTCATAAATTTCAATTCATTATAAATTATTCACCATACTTAACTTTATTGAATATACATTTTACAAAATAATAAAATAATAATAATTTTTATTTAACAATGGTCTTTGATATAGTTAAAACAAAAAACTTCCATACACATAGAAGCATCCACTACGAGTAAGAGTGTCACGCATTTAGATAACTTTCCACCTGGTTGGTTATGTTCAAAAATTACGAACAGTGATTTAGAAATGGAAGCTTCGATTTTGTCCCCTGAACTATGTAAAATAATTCAATTACATATTATTAAAGGTTTTGTACGTTGATGTATGCATTATTGTATTAAAAATATTTTTTTTTGTTGTATGATGATGATGGTGGTGGTTAACGTCCAGTGAGATCTGAGACCTAAAGAAAAGAGTTATTTAATTTGATTTAAGATTTTATTCCTATGCTCAAAAAGCTTGGAGAGAAGCCTCCCTAACTCACTATAATTTTGACATTTTAAAAGGCTAGGAAGGTTAGTATTACAACAAATATTATGAAATTGATCTCTAATGTGGTTGTAGGTGAGGCACTCTAAGAAAAAGTGATTTTCATCTTCAATGTTCATATTCTTACAAAGATGGCAAATCCTTTCCATCCATGGTGTTTTAGGAACTGTCCAACTACATGTTTCACTATGGAGTTCATGAGAGTTCGTTCTAATCTTGGCCATATTAATTTTCTTCTTTGAGCTATTTAAAATAGAGAGATACTTTCGATATTCTAAAGTGGGGTTGATGACCTCCTTATAATACCTTAATTTTCTTTTAGCTGGTAGATCTTTCTCGCACCACGTTTTTTCTTTGAACTTAGAAGTAACAATTTTTTTAATGTTATTGATGCTTTGCAATGCAACAATCTCGTCGATCTCCCAATGGTTTAACCAGGCCCTGGTGTCTTTATACCAACCTCGTTTAAGCCTTAGGTGATTTTGGCTGGAATTTAAAGCTAGCCTAGGAAGCCTATGGTCTCCTATGTTATTGAGCTTGTGCTTGTACAACAGAAGCCTAATCATAGCTAGGCTCTCGATAGGGGAAAGAACCACTTTTTTAAGGAGAATAGGATAGTGTGTATTGCTTTTAATTTTAAGGTTATACGTTATAAAACGTTTTTGGATTTGCTCAATCTTTCTCGAGGATTCTCTAGAGATGCTACAACCCCAAACCTCACATCCATATAAGATAACATAAGTGACTAAAGTTTCAAAGAGGAACTTCTTTCTATCCCACATTTCGAGGTTTTCCGTTTTACAATTATTTTCAAGACCAAAATAAGCTTTCCACCCCCCATTAATCCTTTTCAGAATGATATAGTTCCAGTTGACCTTGTGATGAATTCCTAGGTACTTGTAAGAAGACACTTCCTCCAAGTTACTATTTTCGTACATAAAATTATTGTAAGTGTCCTTTTTGGATTTGATAATCATAACTTTTGTTTTGTCAGTGTTAACAGACATACCCATGGTAAAGCAGAAATCCTTAAGAAGTCTAAGTTGCTTATCAAGATTAAATGGGCACCTTGCGAGAAGAACAATATCGTCATCATAGAGAAGAAGGATGATGACTATCCCAGCTAAGATCGTGCCAGCACATCCTGCTTCCTCTAAACAACCTTCTAGCTTGTCAATGTAAATGCCAAATAGGGTAGGGGAGAGGGGGCAACCTTGTTTAACTCCGATATTACATTTAATATTTTTTGACCACCCCTCATTGCTCTTTAACTTGACAATTACATTCTCGTATAACCTTATAGCGACTGCTCTTAGCTCGAAAGGAACATTTAGATCTTCTAATCTATTCCATAGGTTATTTCTAGGAACCGTATCGAAAGCCGTTCTAAATTCCACAAAGCAACAGAAGAGATTGGATTTATCATTGTGGAATTCTTCCACAATGATCCTAAGCATAACGAGGTGGTTCGTTGTTGAGTTTTGCCTTTAGCTCGCTTACCTTCACTTTCAAGCCAAATGCTCAACTTCTTTTCCAAAATAATACCATATAACTTGGCTAAGAGAGGGTTGATCATAATTGTTTGATAATTAGAGGGGTTATTTGTATCCCCACTTTTAAAAATAGGGATTATTAGGCTCTGAGTCCAAGGTTTAGGGAACCCTTGCTTGAACGCTTGGTTGAAAAGCTTGTGGATGTGGGGAATGACGATAGATTTCCGCCTGATATGTATCATTGTAGATAATTGTGATGTTGATATGATTTTAATATGAATAAGTTATATTTTATATACTCATAGTCAATATTTTATATTATTTATTATAGATAATTTTATTTATTTAAGATTTTTAAATTTTTTTAAAGTTTAAATTGTTTAATTGGTAGAATTTTAATGTTATAGAATTTTAGAATGTTGAATTTATTTACAAATTTAAAAAATTATTTTAAATAATAAAAAATTATATAACTGAAATTATAGTAAAAAAAAATGTAAACTAAATTTTTATTGATTATTTTTTAATATAATAAAATTGATTCAATAAAAATATGCATCATGTGAAATTTGGATTCAATTTAATATCAAATTTATTATTGTTGATACACATTTTGTATAATGTATATGATTTTAGTGGAAATGAAATTGCTGTTATCAAATTTAATAAATCCAATACATTAAAATTTCGCATTGTGTATAATTTATTTTTCCCAAAATCACAATATTACCAAAACAAGTGGATAGTTAATTAAGGTATGAAATATTGATAGCATTTTATACACAGGTGTGATGACAAATAATAAAAGTATAAAATTGAATGGTTTTATACACAGGTGAGTTGATAATTAATAAAAGTATAAAATTGAATGGTTTGATTCAAGGACACAATGCATTGTTTTGTGTCTTAGTGTAGGAATTAGGAATGTGAGACTAATGGTTTTGTTGTTATGGTAGAATGGTCAGAGATAGAGAAGTTTGGTCCCCAAGTTTACTGGTGTAATTCTGAGCAAAATTATATATATATATATATATATATATATATATGAGAGTTGCTTTAGACTCGATTTCTTCAGCTGCAATAGCAAGACATCGAAACAAAAGAGAAGTTATAGTTAATGAAACTGCATGAAAGACTAAAAGGCACCGGTGACAGTGAATAGAGGAAGCTGGCAGCTAATAAAGGTGTGGAGTTCATGATGCTGGATGAAGACGGTGGCATAAATGATTGATGTCGCAAGTCAAATAGATAAGGAGGGAAGTGCTGCCACTGAAGTCAGAAAATGTGAGCACATTGGAGAAATCGTTGAGATTGGATCATAAAAAATTAAAAATCACCTACAGAAAAACCTTGCAGCAGGCGCCAGAAGTTCAACACATTGGAGAAATCGCGGCTATTGAATCGTAAAGATCACCAACCAGAAAATGCTTCAGAGCGCCTGCTCTAGCATTATCATTCTCAAAATCAAAATCAAAATCAAAATTAAGGAGTTGTCATTCCAGGCAATAGAATAGTCAGGATGGCAAGTTTTTGCCGGAAGCTGGGTCAGTGAAATTCAAAAAATGAAGTAGTTATAGTGTTTGGAATCCATTTTTTTAGAGTAGAAATAGATTCAGCGCTATCAAAAGTCTTTAAAACACCCCAAAATATTGAAGTTTAACAACTATAAACAAGATTCTGATAAAATCTTTGCCAGATTTTTTCAAAATCTCTACCATTCTGTTACTTTTTAGAATACGGGCAAAATTAATGCTTTAAATCCGCGCGTGGCAGAGTTTCCTGAACATCGCTTCTAATTTCCCATGTGATGTTGATAAATGCAGGCAGACTGATATGATTCCACCACCTACAGGACAGCGGATCGTTTCCCCATAAAAACGATTTTTTATTTATTTCTTGGTAGATACGAGGTTCGTTGAATGCGCGCTTGGACGTGTGGTGAAGAAGCATCAGACATTGAAAACCAGAGTAGTGGAGAAGTACAGCTCAAGACGGTTCAAAAACAGATCGGCGGGCCAGGCTTCTTCGGAGAGGTACAATGTATCAGGACAATTATTGTTGGCTTCTATCATAAATACAGGACAACCAGCTCTGGGAGTTTTAGGACATATTCCAAGTTCATCTAGCACAATCACTTTGTATGTAAATTTTTTTTCAAAATTAATTAATTTTATATATAAGTTTATAAATGAAATAGTCTGATTAGTAATACAATTTCTATTTTTTTGTTGTTATTTAAAATGTATTTTTTGAATGTATAAATAAATTCAGTACTTCAAAAAATCTTTAAAACAACAATTTAAATTTAAATTTTAAAAAATTATTTTGTTTATACTATATATATATATATATATATATATATATATATATATTTCATTTTATAAAATATTTGATAATTTCTGTGTTAATCTTATAATTGTATTAAATAAATGTGAAAAAATAAACATACTATTGAAATAATCTAATGTAATTACTATTTAAATAATATATTAATATAAAAAAATTATGAAAATATACCAACATCTTTCATTTCTATGAATATAATAAAAATAATAAAAAAACAAAAATAATAATTATTCACATCATTAAAGTTTTGGACAAATCGAACATTGGATAGACCTTTTCTCTTAGGGTATGTTTTCTTCGCATACATATTACATTTTCTTGCTCTCAATACTAACCATAAAATTAAATTAAATTTAATATAATAAATTATAACATAAAATATTTTATCAAATATTTTTAATATGTATATGTAATGATTATTTATTTTAGTAACATTTCTCTTTAATATAAATATTAACAATAATTATTTAAGTAAAAGTAAAAGTGGTTAATATAGAGTTATTTTTCCTCGAATATAAATACTAGCAACAATTATTTAAGTAAAAGTGGTTAATATACATTCATCAACATCATTAATTTTTGGAGAGAAGAAAATTATGTGAGTCATCATATATCAATCACTTTTAATTAAGTGGACATGTGCAGAAGGGTTAACATATCATAGTTAAATATGGTTTATTGTGGTAAGTTATGGTTGATAAAGGTTGATTATGATCAACATATCGTTGACAATTGGTGATCGTGGTAAACCATGGTTGTCCATACTTAACTATAGTTGATTATGATATAATATGGTTCTCTATGTTTAAACATGTTACCCACGGTTGATTGTGGATGGACCACATTACCTATGATTGACCTTATTTGATTTTCACTTGACCATGTTTATTATTGTTGATCATGTTGTCTGGGGTTTATCCACCGTTTTACAACTTAACCATGGTTTTCAATTGACCATGGTTGACCGCATAACAATGGTTGACCATGATTTTCCATGGTTGATCCCAAAGGCCACTTAACCATGGTTGACCACCTAACCATGGTTGAGTACTTTACCATGGCTAACCATTTCAGCATGGTTGACCATGTTATCTAAGGCTAATTATTTTTTACAATTGTTAACTATGGTTGACCCTAAAAAATATGCATGGGCGACCATTCTTGTCCATGGTTGACCATGATAAACCATGTTGAATATGATTGGCCATGTTGTCTATGTTTGACTATTTAGATAATCGACAACTACATTGACCATTTTTAACCATGGTTAACTACAGTTGTCTAAGAACACTTATAATTGACCATGGTTACAATGTTTGACCATGGTTGGAAATGTCACCCGTGTTAACCATGGTTGAAATTAGTAGAGAAAGGTTGACAACAATTGCATATGCTTGAGTATATTTTACTATGATTTCCCATGATTGACCAAGGCAGACCATTAAAGATCGTGGTTAATAACATTTGACCATAGTTACCCATGAAATGCTCTACATGATCATTAACAATGTTTGAAAATGGTTGTTAATGTTGCCCATGTTAACCATGTTTGACTTTGGTATAACAAGGTTAACAATGTTTTCCCCTAGTTGAGTATAGTTGATCATGATTTACCATGGTTTTCCATGGTCAACCATGGTTAAGGATTGTAAATTATTTTTTTCCATTGCAAACCATGGCTGAACACAATTGACCACTGTTGATAATTGTTGAACATAGTTGATCTCTTAACCTTGGTTAACCACTTTATTATGATTTGACATGTTTTCCCAATGTTTTCCATGGATGACCATGGTGAGGAAATTGGTCATGGTTGAGCACGTGACCATGGATGTCGATGGTTGTCCACTCAACCATGGTTGGGGTTGGGCACCCAACCATGGTTGACCATGTTGTTTAAGGTTAACTATGGTTTACTATAGTTTCCCATGTATGATCATTGTTGACCATGTTGGCAATGTAAATTACATATGTCAACTTTTGACCATGGTTGACTATGATTAATCATGGTTGCCAAAATGTCCATTGGCAACTGCTTAATGATGTTTGTTATATAATATTAACTATAGTTATCCATGTTTTATTATGGTTACCCATGTTAATCATCATGGACCATGGTTAACCATGGTTGACTGTGGGTAACCATGTTTGAGCATTTTGTCTATGGTTGACCATGTAGATTTTGTATGTCCGCCTTTGACAATATTTAATTGTGGTTAACTATGGTTCTCCATGAAAGGCTATAGTAATTATGTTTAACCATGGTTGACAATGTTGTGCATGTTAACCATGGTTAAAAATGTTACAACAACGTTCATTATGACAACCCATAGTTGTGCATTGTTTACTCTAGTTGAGTATAGTTAATGAAGCTAAACCATGGTCAATTAAGGAATACCATGTTGAGAATGGGTGAATATGATTGACTGTCGTTGATTATGTATGACCATGGTTGACTATGGATGACCATGAATGTCCATGTTTGACAATGTTAACCATTGATTACCATGATTAGCTATATTTGAACATGATTGACTATAATTTACTATGGTTGGATTGCATCACACTTTGATGTTGTGAATGGGTTTGTTAAATTATGATGTTAGGATATGTTCATCACATTGTAATGTTGGGTTTTATTCAACACATTATAACATTGAGTCATGCTCTTCACAGTCAGATAAAAGTATGATCACCACATTATAACATCAAGTTTTGTTTGTCACATTATAATGTTAAGTTATGGTTGTGCATTGCAAAATTAGGTTGTATTCATCAGTTTATGATGTTGGGTTACATTTGTCACATTGCGATGTTGGGATATGTTTTTCATGTAACAATTTTGAGTTGGGTTCATCAAATTGCAACATTGGGATATGCTTGTAATATTGCAATGTTGGGTTGGGTTCATCGTATTGCAACATTGGGATTTTTTTTTCATATCGCAATGTGAGGCTAGTGATGGGCGTCCAAAATAGCTAAATTATAAGATTCATCAGTCCAATCCTGAACAGATATAAATGATATTGAACCCACCTTTTGTACTTAAATATACATTTTCCTAACCTAATGGGTTATTAGAAGAGTTTAATAAGGTTTTCATATTTTATCTACTTAAACATGTTTATTGTGTAGGATTTAAAGATATATTGCATAGAATCTAAGAGATCCAACATTGGAGATATTTGTGGGATGTGTTCCTTGTTGTAGGAGGGTCTCAATTAGGTTGGATAAGGGCATTTAATGCCCCTTCTTGTTGTTGTGAAGTGGACTAGGGGGAAGGAGTTGGAGGGAAATGCATCCCTCCTCCAAAGGAGGTTGCTTCACACTCATATGGATATACAGAAGAGTGTGAAGAATAGGAGGAAATATTAGATTTGTATTTTCAAGAAATTTTTTAATTCTTGAAATGTGAAAATACTTTCTCGATTAATGAAAGTGGTGTTATATTTCATATCTTAGTTTGTCTTGTCTCTAAGGATTTTGAGCATCCTTTGGTGGGTGCCACCCCAGGAGATTCAGAGTCGTCATGTACTATTTTTTGTGCTATGATTTATTCTTTTTTCTAGCACTTTTGAAAGTTACATTTTTAGAGCTTTATACATGGTTAAATAAAATATTTTATGAACATCTCTTTCTTATGGGATTTTGTGCATTTGATTGTAGTATTAGCATTGGTTAAAGCCATTTTAGATCTTCATTCAATTTATTTCTCTTCTTTTTCAAATTTTTATTGTTCATTGTTTTTGTTGTGTAACTAAATTTGCAGTTATAGGAAAGACACTGAGTTTTTCTTCACTAGGATAAATTTTCATCAGGTTACCTTAAATATTTGATCATATTGATATTATTGTTGTCTAATGTTCACATATTTTCCTTGCATCTCATATCCACATTGTCCCTGGTTTACTTTCTTGTTGGATTGTCTCTTACAAAAAAATAAAGTTTCGTGTCGTAGCTTGTAACCAACCCTCCATTATTACTCGACTTCACAATAAATTCATGATTTGAATTAGTCGGAATATTAAAAAACCTCTATAAAATTGTTAATTAAAATTGTAAGTATAGATGCCTCATATATGTTTTTGTCCATTTGATTCATAAATTTATTTTTTCTTGTAAATTAGGGTTTTGATTCACAATGTTTCATTTTAGCAATATGTACTTCCATTCATTGCATATAGTCTATAAGTGTGTGTGTGTGCGCGCTTTATTTCATCTCAATTAACATAGATTTGCATGCCATTTTATTTTCTACAAATGCATATATCCTGTAGCATAGTTTAGTTAGCTCAGTCTTAATGCATCTAGACATATTTTCAATGCATACACCTACATACGTATCAATAAGAGAAATATATGGTTCATTTTTCACATACAAGGTTGTCCCATCTTATGTTTGTATGAACCTTGATTTGATAATTAATGTTGATATCCTCGAAAGATGCAACATTTTTTTTGGAATACTAAGGGCCATTAGTTTTTGGTATCATTTTCGAGGAGGTATCAAAGTATATACTACATTTTTCTTTAGTTCATTTGATATTTCTTTCATTTCATCTCCTGCAAATAGAAAAAAACACATTAGCATCTCATTTTAAGAAAATACAAAAAAAAAAAATTACTTTATGCCTCAAATAATTAGGGACAGGACATGGAAATTTCTACCAAGAACCCCCACTTCCACTAGCATCGAGACCTTTTCCACATACTATGATCCTCATTCCCTGTCCATAGGGACCTTTGAGGCACTTTTGGTACCTAAGTGAGGATCTTTGAGGAGCTTGCAGAAGGAGAAAGTACTTCACAACCCATCCACACCATGGATGATGATAGATAACTAGAAGTATTTACATTTCCCATTATAGAAATAGATGGATAAGTAAGAATGAAAAGAGTTAACTCATTTATGCTCCCACACTTCTATGGTTTTATTACAGAGGATCTTGAAACTTTTATGCTTGATTTTTTCGTGGTATGTAGGACTTCTGATTACACTATTGTTGAGCAGATGCTAAAATTATTTTCTTCCTCCATGAAGGATGCAACCCTATAGTGGTTCATGAGACAGGAAGGAAATAACATCACCACATGGGAAAAAATGCAACATTATTTCAATAAAAAAATATAGTGGATAACATAGAGCAAGGGATAATAGATATTAAATGTTCATAATGATTCAAGATAAAAATGAGTCTTTGTAAGCCTTTGTGGAGAGATTCTAGCTATGTTATATAAATTTTATTGCACTCTACACCCAAACTCCTTGAAACTGGTCCTATTATGTGCGGTTAGAGAACATTTAATGGAAACCTTGAACTTTCTGACCAATGGAGATATATACCATCTCACTTATGATGAAATTAAACATATATTCAAAATTCATTCGAGAGCCACTAGAAATAGAACTAGGGCAAGAAAAATCTCAATAAGTCCTTCCTCATCCTCCTTTACTATGAAGAATGAAACAGGAGATGTGTTAGAAGGCATGGAGACTGATATAAATTACATACATTTTCTATGTAGATAGACACTTTACATATATAAAGAAAACATGAGGAAACAGAAAAGGCTTTATCCATATTTTTCCCTCAATGCACTAAAAGACACCCTAAGAATGAATGTCCTTTGAATATCATAGAAATATGCTCTATAGGAGAAGAAAACAATTCCAATGATAAAATTTTATCTTTTCTAGGTCTAAAGGTTGTGTATGAAGGAGCAGAATGGAGCATGGAGTAGTAGTGCTTTGTAAACCAAAATAAGCTATGAGCTCCAAGGAAATTCCAACAAGGTATGGACTTCCCTTCTCCTTTCAATAATAATTACTCACTATCAACCTTGGTTTCCTCCTAATATTTCGTCCTGGCCTATTCACACTCCTTATTCATATCCTCCTCAATTATTATTCCTCCCTTCTATCCATATCCCAATCGACCTCCTCAATGGGGTAAATTTTCACAAGCATGGGGGCCTCAAGTGGTCCAACCACCTACTTTGATGCCTCCTCCTAGGAAAAAACAAGTACCAAGGAATGTTCCTCTCAAGAAACCTTATATTCCTTCCTAACAAAATCCAAATCCTGACAATAAGCAGGCTCAACTACACTACAACGGAGGAACTTCCTACCAAACTTATGCTATATAAATCCAGGAAATAAACCTTAAATCAGGGAAGCTCCTTTCATGTTTCCATCCGCCTTCTCTAATAGAAAATCCCAAGGAAGGGAAGGAGGATTATGTGCCTCATATCACCCAAAATAAACCTCCCTATTCTAAAAGGTAGACAACCCAAAAAGCACACACCCTATAAGAAACTTAACTTCTGGTGAATTAAAGAATATATGTGTGAAAATGTCTTTCCCCCAAGCCATAAAATATGTTCCCATATATGAAAATCTCATCAAGGAATATTGTCTCAGAAGGCCTAAAAGGAAGATAAAGGGCACCCTTACATTCAATGTAATTATGCAACTAGTCGATCGAGTGCTTGGGAGAGTAATCATCCCCAAGAATATAGATCCTGGAAGGCTAGTAGTAGATGTGCACATAAATATCATTACAGTTCCAGACACTCTCATTAACCTCTGAGTTGTAATCAATGTCATGACCAAGGAAACCATTTTAAACTTAACCTCCAAGAGTCTCTAAGGAATACCACTATTGTGCTTAAACTTACTTGCGGATCCAAAATAGCACCAGAAGGAATCACATAATATGTAATGGAATCTATTGAATTTTTTGAGTATCCCATAAAATTCCTTGTCCAACAACTCAAAACCAAGTTCAATGGTTATCCACGCATCTTATGTATACCATGGTTAGATACTAATGATGCATATATCAACTATCAAGTTTGAAACATGATAATCACCAATGGGAAATCCTGAAAAAAACTTGTATTTTACCCCCCAACTCATCCTATTGTTGAGAATGGATTTCCTACATGGGTAGAAGAAGAAGAAGAAGATTATTTTCTCTCATCTTCCTACCATGTGTGTACATTAAAAACCACACTTGGAAGCAAATAAGATAATGAAGATGATTTAATTGATAATTTTCTACAAAACTAATATCCTTGTGCCATGAAAAATGATTGGATAAAAGAAGGGTCATCCCTAGGGAAGCGTAGTTGTTCACCTAGTTGTTCCCAAGCTAGTATATGGGAATAATTGTTGACTGTGGGATTCTGAGCAAAACAACATAAATACAATAGAACCAACCCCTCTAAAATGTTGAAAATCAACTCCACACTTTTAACTGTTCAGGAGAACCAACTACTCACTATCTTAAGACATTGGTGCATCTGCCTGGGACTACAAGGGGATGAGAGGAGTGCATCCTTTTGTGTTCACTAACCACATACACAAAAAGGAATATCACAGCCTCTTCACCATCCTAAAATGTGAATGAATCCTTTCTTAAAATATATTGTGAAGGAATAATTACAAAAATTACTAGATGCAAGGTTCATCTATCCAAATACGGGATAGTGAATGGGCATTTTCTTTGGTTAATGTTCCTATGAAAAATGGAAAGTGGAGAACCTGTGTTTACTACAAGGAACGTAACATCCACAAGGAAATATCATTTTTGATTTCCCTTCATTGACTAAGTCCTTGATATTCTTACTAGGAAAATGTTCTTTTCCTTTTTGGATGGGTTCAGTGAGTAGAACAAAATCCAAATCAGTCTTGAATATTATGATAAGACCACCTCCACATGTCCTTGGGGGATATTTTATTACTAAGTCCTACCACTTGGCTATTGCAATTCCCTTGTCACTTTCTAAAAGGTTGTGCTTAGTACATTTTTTGATATTGTGCATGATTCAATAAAAAACTACTTGGATTACTTCACACCCTATGGGAATGATTTCCGAGAATCTCTCTCCAACCTGAGAAAAATCTTGAAAAGGTGTGGGGAGATGAACTTTCCTTCAGCCATCCAAAGTATTTGTTCATAATCAATGGGAGAATTTTTCTAGGAAGTTTCCTCTCCGAAAAAGGAAATCAAGTGGACCCTATTAAGATAGTCATCATTATAAAGATTCTTGTTCCTTGAAAAAATATATTAGAATTCGATTATGCATTGCACGATACTGCCAGCATTTATCAATGATTTCAATAAAATTGCTTCTCCTTTATTTTCCATGCAAACCAAAGATGTTGAATTTTGTTGGAAATATCCATGGCAAATAGCATTCGACAGTATAAATAAAATCTAATGAAAACACTTGTCCTCAAATGGATAAATTGGACATTTCGATTTTACAATCACACAAATGCCTTAGATAGGGAAATTGGGGCAATTTTCATACAAATTTAAGGTAAAATCTCTTATGAAATTTATTTCATTAGAAAAAATTTCTCGAAGATTGTATTAAACTAAATTTTAACTAAAAAAGATTTCATCATTTTTGTAAACACTTTAATTAATAAACTTAGACATTACATATTTGGTTACCAGTTCCTCGTGCATACTAACCCCTTTAGAATCAAGTATTTAATAAATAAACTAGATATGAATGCTCTCATAATTATGTCGTTATTATTGTTGCAACAATTTGACTTGAAAATTGTTTAAAAACTGGGGAAAGATAATGTTATTTCATATTTCTTGTCAAGATTAACCTTTTCTACAGATGAATAAGTTGTTAGATTTTTTGTAGCTCGAAAGGTATTTCAGAGAGAGGACAACCCATAAATAAGTTCTTTGTTGAGATATTTACCCAAAAGTGGAAGTTTTGGACCCAAGCAGTGGGTTTAGTAATAAAATATAATTAATTAATTATTATAGGGGTCAAGAGTCTAAAACCCTAGATCTATAAGGTTTCCTTGAGATACCAAAGGAAAAAGGATAAATAGAGGAGGCCTAAGCTGAGGTCTCACATTGTGTGAAAGAGAAGTTGTAATTTATCTTATGCTAAGAATTCCCTAGGAGGGAAATGTTTTTCTTATATGGATTATATATTATTTTCCTAAGAAGGTTGGGTAGGGCTAGAAAGGTGTCGAGTTATGCTCTAAGTAGGTCATGTTAAGCTCCAACTAAATAACGAAGGCACAACATTGAATCAATCCCTAGATATGATATTCTAGGTAAGGAGAAAGAAGCTAAGAGCCTATAGCATGGCTTGGTCATGATATATGCTATGAGACTAGGATTGAATCAGAAGCTAAAGTCATAAGTAGATACGTTGAGGGTCTCAAGATACTTGGATGAGTGAACATAAGTATGAGAAGAGGGTCAAGGGTATAGATAAAACTAAGAGTGATTCATTCTTCTATAAATATTGTCCAAGAATACTAGTCGCGTGAGGTATAGGAAGAGTAGGGAGAAGGAAAATCTCCTAAGAGAAAATTTTAGTTACTTATCTATGGAAGAGAGATGTTTCCAAGTGTTATGTATATTGTTGATTCTCTTGGTTGAATTTTGTTTGTGAAGGATAGGAACGAAGCCCTAGATGACCTACTATAGAGTAAAATATTTATATTTTATGCATGAGGTATATAGGAGCAACTGAATCCATAAAGTAGGCTAGAAGAGGCCTCAAACTAGCCAACCAATAGGGCCACAATATTCTAGATGTTGGAAAACAAAATTAAATAAGGTTGCAACATTTATATGATTAATAAGTAGGCCTAGAAAGAGGTTGATAGGCCTCAAAATCCCCAAGAGCTAAGCCAAAACCTATCATATTGAGAAAACAAATTGCATATGGAGTATTTTTTGAAGGAAGTTGGATTGATGAGGTAGTTGATTGTATTTTTTTGGAATATAGCACTAAATAGTTATTCTCAAGGCATAATATATAGTCACCTTGATGAGCTAAGGGACAATGAGTTACTAAAAGTTTTGGAGATGATGCATGCAAGTTATTTAGAGAAATAAGGGCACTTGTGAGTATTTGATGGACAGAGGGAGGCAAAGGACCTCCCAAAGAGAAATGTATACTAAAAGGGCTAATCTAGATGGGCTACATCAGTAAGTATATTATGTGATTTCCTTATGATTAGGAAAATTGCAATTATGAAGTAGTATATTACAAGATCTAGTTTGTATACTATGTATACCGGCTATGCTAGTGATGAAGGGTCATGATCCGTAGTATGGGAAACCCGTGATTATTTTATTGATGGATTCATAAAAGAATCAAGCTTTTGGCTGAAATATCTATGCACTTAATTTATTTCACAGTTGAAGACTTTCATTGTGTAAAGTACTAGAATGTTGAGGGTTTATAGTGTTTAGGTATGCGTGATTAGCCTAAGATCAAATCTAGGGTCCAAGGAAAATTCAACATGGTATTAGAGCTTATGGTATCAAAGCTACTTTGAAGGCAGTTTTATCAGAGTGTGTGTAGGAATTAGGTGTAGGTATAGGTACAAGTATAGTGTTCCAGTGAAGGTTGTGTAGACCTAGAGGGAGTCTAGCTTTAGAGGGAGTTTGCAAAGGATTGTTAGATTCCCTATGGAAGTCCAAATATTCAGTTTCTAATGAGATCGATAAGTTTGTAGCCCATGAAAGGACATGAATGGACCATGTGACAATATTCATGGTGGTGCGAGGAAGCTCATAGATCTTGCAAGGAAAGGAATGGATTAGGCTCGAAAAGTCATGTTGCATGAAAGAACATTATTTCACCATGTAATACAAATCTAGGCCTAGTACAAATAAGTTGTGGCACATGCGAGGACAAATATGGCTATGCAAGTAAAGTCATGGCTCATGCAAGGATGTTCATGGGCATGGAAGGAAATTCATGGAACTGGGAGTGTGAAATAAATACATTCCTCACTAAGAGGGAGTGTTATAATTCTGGTAGCTCATAAGGTATTTTAATAGAGAAAAACCCACCAACAATTTGTTTGTTGGGATTCACCCAAAAGTGGGTTTTGGACCCAAACAGTGAGCTTAGGACCAAATGAGAATTAATTAATTATTCTAAGGTTGAATATTTTAAAACCTTAGATCTAGAAGGTTTCCTAAGATACCCAAAGAAAAAGGATAAAGAGAGGAGTCCTAAGGTGAGGCCTCACATTGTGTGAAAAAGAATATGTAACTTTTGTTGTGCTAAGGATTCCCTGGGAGGGTCAAGTTCTACTCATAAGGTTGAGATGTGTTTGTTAAAATAAGGTTGGGTAGGGTTAGAAACATGTCAAGTTATGCTCTAAGTAGGTCGCCTTCAGCTATAACAATGTAAATAAGACAATGTTTAATCGGGCCCTATATTTCAGAGTGGAGGCAAGGAGAAAGAATTCAAAGGCCAATCACATGGCTTGGTCATGATATATGCTACGAAACTACTCTAGAATAGGAAGCCAAGGTCTGAAGTAGGTAGGCCAAGGGTCTCAATATACTTTTCTGAGTGAAAAAAAGTATGAGGAGGTTGGAGGGAAGAGCTAAATGTCATAGTGATCCATCCTTTTTGTAAATTTTATCTAGGAAGACTATCCATAGGATTTATATGATGAATTAGGAGAACTTGTGTCTCCAAAGAGAAAATATGAGTTACTTATTTGAGGAAGAGAGAGGATTCCAAGTATTTTGTCTATTGTTGATTCTCTTGGTCAAATTTTGGTTATGAAGGACATGATGAAGCCTTAGATAACCTACTGTAGATTCAAAAGCCTATATGTTTTTTGTAGGAGGTCTAAAGAAGGGTTTGAAGCCCTGGAGGTGGCTAAAAGAGGCCTCAAACTAGCCAACCAATAGGGCCGCAATAATTTATATTTTAGAGAGAGATTTGTAATAAGGTTTCACAACCTTTATAATATTAGGGCATAGGCCTAGAAAGAGGCTAAGAGGCCTCAAAATCCCTAGGAGCAAGGATGAAACCTCTCATCTTGAGAACAAGGTCTGTGTAGAGAGTATTTTGTGAAGGAAGTTGTATTGTTTATGTAGTTGACTGGACTATTTGGTAACGAAACACTGAACAATGATTTTGGATGTTTGAATATACAATCACCTTGATGCATTAATGGACTATGATTTGATGACAGTTTTGGAGCTAATGCACACAAGTTATTTGGAGTAGTAAAGACCCTTATGAGTAGTTGATGGATAGAGGGAGGTGAAGTAACTTCCAGAGAAAAAAGTGTACTGAAATGGATGATATTGATGGGATATATCAACGAGTAAGTTATGTGATTATATTCTCATTGGGTAGATGGTAGATCTGAATTAATGGATTGTAAGCTCTAGTTTGTAAACTATGTATACTAAATGTACTAGTGATCAAGGCACCTGATCCCTGGTACAAGAGCCCCATGATTATTTTATTGATGGATAAGTGACATGATACATATTTTGGCTCAAATATTTGTGTACTTAATTGATTTCACTTTTGAAGGTTTTTTTTTTTTAAATTACTATAAGTTGAGGATTTCCAGTGTGTCCGTGTGTGTGATTAGCCTCAAACCATATCTAGGGACCAAGGAAAATCAATAGAAGGCTTATGTCATTAGCTCCAAAATGAGCACTTCTTTTTTGTATAACTGCTTTCTCCATGGTTTTCCTATGAATCCATATATATGTTAGGTAAAGTTTACTTGTGGAAAGAGTCAAAGTTGATTGACTCTACAGTATTGGTTTTGTTCCCGTGGTTTTTTTGGTTGCCCACAGTTTTGTGCCCATGGAATTCATCCGATGGAGCCTTTAAATGGTTGGGAGTAGCTCTATTATAATGGGCCAAGGAGGTCAATTCTGAAAGATCAGTTGCCCATCTTGTCTTGTTTTGGGGGACTAATGGAATTATGTTAGTTGGGTTTTTCTTGAGATTTGGGTTTTCCTAGGATAAATGTTGTGTGCGTTGCATTTATGTTTCATATTTTTTTTAGTTTATTAATAATCCCTCTATATTAATTTCTCTCTCTCATAGTTTATTCTTATGATATCTAGCTTCTCACCAATTCCCTCACCTATCCTCAAGTGAAAATAGAAATATTGTTATAAAAAGTGCCTCCTATAATTGGATTAGGGGAAACCTCTTCAATTTCAGAATATATAAGATTATATGAATATGTGTGAGGAAGGATGAAGTCTATGATATCCTCTAAGCTCTCTGTGATGAACATAGTGGTGGGAATTTTGCTACAAAGAGCACAACTTACAAAATCCTACAACCTAGATACTTTTTTCCACCCCTTCATAAGGATGTTCAGATATAAAATGCATAATGTGATGAGTGCCAAAGGATGGTAAATATTGCTCAAAAGGATGAAAATCCCCTTCAACCTCAAGTGACTTTTGAGCCATGTTAGAAATGGACATAGACGTCATTGATCGTATTGATCCCCCATCTGGACAGAAAAGGTACGTCATTATATTCATTGATTACCTGACCAAATAGGTTGAAGTGAAGTCGGTGAAGGAAACAGCATAACATAAAGTGGACAAATTATTAAGGTAAAATATCTTCTACAAATTATTTTTTCAAAGAAAACTAGTGACAGATCAATGTTCCCAATTCACTTCTAATTTGATTGAAGGAATAATAAAGAAACAACAAATTCATGATTGGAAGTACACTCCATGCTACTCCCAATAATATGGGTAAGTATAGGTCACTAACATGGAATTAAAGCACACTCTTACCTAAGTGATCACTGACAGCAAAAAGGAACGGGAAGAAAGGCTTGTTGAGGCTACTTGAGCCTACAACATTACTTTAGAAACCACTAATGATTTCAAACCGTATGAGTCAGTCTACATAAATAATGTTTTATTATTAATTGAATTTGAGTACAACACACTAAGGATGAAAAACTAGCTCAACATTGATTTGACAAAAGCAGAGGGTGATAGGATACAACAATTGAATGCATTGGATGAGTATAGAATGCAAGCATGGTTACACACTAAGGTATTCCAACTATAGAGAAAAGTTTTGCATGAAAAATACATTAATTATAGAGCTTACAAGAGGGTGATTGAATTGTCTTGTATGAGTCTAGTTTGAAGGATTTCAAGGGAAAAATCATGACCAAATGGATAGTTATTTACCTAGTAGAGAAATGTTATGATAATGGATTTATCAAAATAAGTTATATCAATGAGTAATAGATATCACTTCTACTGAATGGATTCTACTTAAACATTTTTTGGAAGCCCCCCTCCAAGGATGAATTTACACATCCAATAAGAAATGAATTAAAAGTGATTAGGAGCATCATAGCAACAAATCCATTGAACCCTTGACCAGTAAGTAAAATAAAAAGAAAAAATAACCTCAAGTGAATACTTTGAGGCACTTGAGGTAGATCACTTGTTGAAAACCTCTATGAGGGAGTTACTAAGTTTCAAAGAGAAAACAAAAAAAGGATCTACATGTGAAAACCACTTCCAAGGGTATGAAGCACAATCACTAGGCAGTAAGTGCGCTCACCCGGTGCTAAAAAGAAAATAAGAGAGATAAAAGAGAGAATAAAAAAAAAACAATATTTTTTTGTCTCATACATTGATTTATGTGCGTGTGACACGAGGGCATAACAAATATGGTCAAAATTCCCAGCTTGAATCATGGTCCAAGTTATCGACATAGTCTCTCCAAAGGTTCCCAGATGACATCCCTATACGATATTCCATTTCCTTTCATCACCCATCACATACCATATCCTTTCAATGTATATTTTTCAACTTTCCTGAACTGCTATAGAAAATAAATATTCAAAGAAAAATGTTACATATCATAGAAATATTTAGTATCTGGTCTAGCAAAGGACACTGAGGAAGTCCTAAAAACTATTTTTTCCATTATCTTACACCAAAACTTGGTTTCTCACCTATTTATTACTTATTTTAACCTTGTAACATACCAATTATTCCATTTTTTACAACACATTCAAACTAAAAACCCTCTCTATAACTGTAACACACCCTCCCATCCCCGAGTTCTTCTTCGGAAATGGAAAGTGTTATATCAAGCTCATGCAACTTTCATGGTCTCTTTATGGAAATGGGGTCTCAAAAATCCTTAATTTTCAATTTTCTTGAGATACAAAACAAATAACACCATCATGACTGGTTGATCAAGAGTTTCGCGATGATATAGATTTTACCTCAATTTGATACCCAGATAACAAGTTATGAGTTTTTAAAGTTGACCTTTTAAAACTTGCCACATATGCAATCTTTTCCAAGTGGCACCCACACAGTGCCCATGTGGCACCCAAATATTTCTATGTCACCTCTAGGATCAATGCACCCACATGACATCCAAGTGATACTGGGGTCATTTGGGCTCTTTTTTACCTAGATATGAAAACTAGTCTTAATAGTGAATCGTCAAACCATCTCATGTGTTTGCCCACATTTTGGCCTCTCAACTATTTAGGTTGTCAAACACGCCTTTTTCTCCTGAAGAAAAAGCTGCCAAACTCCCAATATAATTCAATACTAGGCCCACCATTCAAACCACTCAATTTTTTTATCCCTCTTGCATGACATGACCCTGAAAGCCCCAATATGAGGAACTAAAGAAATTGAAAATGTAAGGAAACTTTCTCCTATTCGGGTTGATACTTCCGAGAACAAACACGTGATTAAAGACTCAGACTTGACTCTAGTATGAACCAATTGTTAAGATAATTATGTTTTATAAAGAAAATACAAGACTCCAATGCCAATCCATGGTTTTCTTGACCTAAGATTTATTCTTCCTTATAGAAAAGAAGGGATTTACACCAATTTCATACATAGTAAAAATAGAATAGCAATGTAGAGCTGACATGAAACAAAAATATGAAAAATGTTTTATCGTTTAAGACTGTAGGAATTTAACATTATTAATAGGCTTTGAACCAATTTTTTAAACTCACTAATACTTTAATCTATATTCCTTTACGCCATTAAACAAGACCAGTTGTCTTCAATTTAATATGTAATTGAATCATGAAAGGAATTTTAAACCACAAAGCCTTGCATGAACACATGCAACATAATAATTTACAAAAGAATTCGAGCTTTTGGTTTACAAACTCAAGGAAAAAATTCAAAATAACCCACAAATCATTCAAGAAAATTCTTTAATTAATTTCATGCACCAGTTTCCTATAACCATTCAATATTTCATAGAGCTCGACATTAATTCTACAAATAATCAATATTTAAATTCACAGATCTCAAATAAATACAATTTTATCTGGATATATAAATTGGTGAATGAAAATGAAGGTGGGACTTCAATTTTCCACCCAACCATAAAATAATTTAGCTAGTATTACTTTCACTTGTCACCCTTTATCTAGATCCATGATCCATGTATATTTCCCTTAGCACATTCATCATATATCCACGCTCATCTTTACGAGTATGGGAATTTTTACATATGCAAGTGGTTTATCAGCTAGGCAAGAACTTCCAGAGTTTCACACATCTAGGTGGTTTATCAATTGTGGAAATAACTTTGAGGGTGGTTTATTAGTCTAACAACATGCACCCTTGGTGGTTTATCAACCCTCTCAATAAGCACCCTCATGCCTTGTTATTCATTATCCCTTCAATAATCATATTGAGTGGTTTATTAGCCCTATAGAAAGCACCCATCACCCATCTCCTTAGAGATTTCATTGATATTTTCCAAGATTACACACACACACTCCACAACTTCACCACCAAGGAATTCCATTCCTTCAACCCTAGTAGGCCACAAAATCTTTCAACCAATCTTCAATAATTTATTTCCCAATGTTAAATTCCCATTCTTTGCAACAAAGGACCAACCCTAGTCCAACCCCACTTGTGTTGTTAAAATGATTTTTTATTAATTTTCTTGTGTGTCTCTTTTTGTTCCTCGGGGAACATTTTATTTCTCTAGATATATCTTCTAGATTAAATTCATATTCTTCTTCCCTCTTAGATTTTGAATCTATGCTCCCACCCTTTAGGCTATTCAATTAAGTTTAGAATCAGTCATAGTCATAGTAAAATTTCATCAAAAAAATCAAGGGGAGCATACAAGAGGTGTTAGAAACCCCACCCCCTTAAGAGGAACTTCATCTTTGGTGTTCTTATCATAAAAATGCTAGAACAAACCTGAGATTTATAAACAATTATTACATTCACTTGTTTATAAAAAAAACAGATGGGTACTTCATCCTAATTTGATCAATCACCTCCCATGTGGATTCATCAAGTCCAACGCTCTTCCATTACACCTTGAACTTCTATATTAATTAATTTCGGAGTGTAATATGCCTCTAATCTAGGATGCCCAGTGGTTTTCTTTGGAACTCTCCTTTGGGTTCCACTTGTATCACAGACCAATAAAAAATTATTAGAATCATGAACATGATTCTTAAGAAATGATAGATGAAAATAATCATGTTCTTTCACTGTGGGTGGTGCGACCAATTTGTAAGCCACTAGTCCCACTCTTTCTAATATCTGAAATGACCGCAATATGTGGGTGCCAACTTGGCACACAAACCCACTTTTAATGAGCTCTTCTTTAGCTTAACACAAAGATATACATGCTCTCCCACTTTGAACTCTTTATGCATTCTTTGTTGGTTTGCATAAATATTTTATATATCATGGGATGTATTCAACTTCTATTTGATGCTGACCATCTCCTCCTTCAGTTCCATCAACATGTCAAGTCGCTGAACTAATTTATTTACTAGGTCACTACAACAAAAAAGGACATTGGTGAGGGTCGAAAAATGTCACCATAAGCTCATTGGTGATGGTCAAAAGAGCCTTCGTCACCAAAAATTGAACGTCACCGAAGGTGGTGTCGCTAAAAGTATAGGTGTTGCCAATTCATGAGATTTTCCGGTATAGTAGGTCTATGTCTAATCTCAGCTGTGAACTGATGATTAGGTTCAAAAGGTAACTTACAGGTGCTAGCGAACATTGCAAGACTGTGAGCATGCAAATTTTGTTTTCTAGGAATTTTGGCAAGTTGAGCTTGTAGAAAAGTGTTGAGAATTTCCACAACTATTTCTCTGTATTGTTTCAATCTAGGGTCTTTTGTTGCACATTCACCGTTGATTTGTTGAATAATTAACTCAGAATCTCCTATGATTGATACTCTAATTTCTCCTAACTTTTTGACATGTTTAAGCCCTAGCAAAAGGGCTTCGTATTCTGCCATGTTGTTAGTGCATCTAAAATTCAATCTATAAGCATGACCTTCGGCATGATCATTTTCAACATTATGTAACCAAATTCCAGCCCCTGGTCCTAATTTATTTAATGAACCATCAAATTCTAATTGCCACAGAATTTCATGTTCATGATCTTCATCAACTGTTTTAACATGTTTCTTAACAGGAGGCTTTGGTCTTTCAATTTTTTCTGGTATTTATTGATTGTCTGTTGTTTCTCTGTTTTCAGAAATCTCTTCAATTTGGACGGTAGATTTAGTTACAGTCTCTGTTTCTGGTGCTTCTAGCTTAGTAGGAAGGTCCAATTCAGCATTATACAGGATGAAAGAGTCCATATCAGAATGTACTGAATATACAGGGAAGTTTTCAGGATTCTCATGGCTACTGACAAGATATTTCATTAAGGTTTCTCTGTACAATCTTTTAGGCTGACCAAATACTGAAATAGTTGCAAATGACATATCTAATTGTAGAGATCCTCCGAGTTTGGAACCCCAGGATCTAGACAATAACATACCATATTTAGGAGGAATATCAGCAACTACTACATCCATCAGAATAGATTTCACAGGGTATTGTACCAAAGTAATACACAAATCTTTAATCAAACCTAAACATCTTACCTGACTCAAATCAAAAGAAAAAAGATCTTTATATGGTCTGGTAATGTCTAAATTTAATCTTTCCATTACTGCTTTTGGCATTAAATTGTGGGACGCTCCAGAATCAAGCATGGCATTATGTAGTATTTTAACATGAACATTCAAGCTCACATAAAATGGAGGAGTTCCTCCACTTTCAGGTTTGCCATTAACTTCAGGACCAAAAAGTAGTCTGGGTTGATCATCAAGAACATTTACTGAATCATACATTCCAGTAATGTTAAGGGATCTGCTGATTTGGCTTCTATAGACATCATGTTTAGCCAGCTCTGATAAGGGAACAACTATCTTTAGTTTGCCTATTTCAGCTTCTAGATTGAAATATTTTTCTGTTTGAGCTCTAGTGTTTTGAACAGTTGGATTTTCTCTATTTTTTGGGTCTTCAAAATTTTTCTCTTTTTCATGAGTGGGATTATGAGTTGAAGGTGTTTCTGAATTAACTCCTAGTGGTTCTTCTACATTTCCCGCAAGAGGAGAAGTATTAGAAATTTGTTTATTGTTCAGTTTATTGTCAGACACATCTTCAATTATTGGATTTGCGGGGTTAGGACTTGTCCTAGACAGAATTTGTATAGGAGGAATGTTTTGTACAGGAGGAATGTTAGTTTGACCTTTGACGTTTTGTTTTACAACTTTCTGTTTGCTATGCTCTGGCACATTAGTCCGTCTGCTTCTCAAATTGTTTATGAACCTCATAAATAGCTGTGTCATAGCCTTCTTTAAAATCAAAAGTTTCTCCTGAATGAGTTTGAAATGTCTCAATAATGTGATTTTCTTGATCATCTTGAGATAGGAAAACTTCTAGTTCATTATTGTTTTCAATCACGTTATTTATTTCAACATCCTCTATTGGTTCTTCAAAAGATGATCCTTCCACAAAATTTTCTTGGAATGGTGGCCGGATGTTTTGGTCAGGAACATTTTTCCTAGGATTTTGGTTTTGATTTCTTCTGAAGTTTGGGTTTCTAACAACATTTTGACCATCGCCAGAAGACTTTATTTTGATTGTCTCTACTCTGTCTCCCAGTCTTTCCATACCTTTAATAATTGCATCCAGCTTTCTTTCAAAAGCCGAAGGTTCTTCATTTACTGGCATCCTTCTTTCAGCTCTAGCCCTAGCTCTTTTTTCTATGAGGTTAGCTTCAACACTAATCACTATGCTTTGCATCTGTTATAGGGTTTGAGGGGCTCTTTCACTAAGTGAATATGCTATGTTAGAGTCAAATACATCAGGAAATTTAACCAGTACTGAATCAGGAGGGGGTCTAAGGTTCTAGGGAACCGCGTTGTATGCTTCGTTGAATCTAATGATGTAATCTTGCACTGTTTCATTAGGTCTTCTTCTCAATTTTTCAAATTCTGATAGGATCTGAAGAGGGTCTTTCTTCTTCTCCCATCTATTCAAAAATGCCCTATACAAAGCTGGTAAATCAACAATACTGTTTGGATCAAGGTCCCTAAACCATGTCCTGACTTCCCCAGTAAGACTCTGAACAAAAATTCTCATTCGGACATCATCAGTGTCAATTTCATAAAATTCAAAGTAATCAGTCATCCTTTTGGTATGTTGTTGAGCAGTATAAGTACCGGATCCATCAGAAGGGGTGATCTTACTCTGATAATCTTGGGGCAAAGCAACATGGTTGGCTGGCAACTGTAACGGAGCATATCTATTGGCCATTGGAAGGTGTAATGGAATAACAGGTGATGGTGGTCTGGAAGGAGTGGGTGTAGGAGTAGAAGGAATAACTTGGGTTTGGGAAGTTTGAGGGAAAGTAGCTGAACTTGGGGAAGCTTCAGTAATTACAGAAATGTTTGAAGTTTCTTCAAAGGTCTGTTCAGATTTAATGGAGTTTTGTAAATGTCTATCAAGATGATATGAAACAAATCTCAATTGTAAATCTTCAAGAAATAATGGATCTGGAACTAGTTTAGACAATTCAGATTCAGAAAAATTCACAAACAAAGATGTTTCAAATCGCTCATCAAAAGGTATTTCATCAAAATATATAATCTTCACAGGACAGGATGATGATCTAGAAAGAGGTCTGGAACTTCCAGAACTCTCTTGACTTCCTTGTCTTCTAAGAATCCTAGGAATCAGATTTGGATTTTCAAATATCGGTGGTGGATTAGGGTCAGGATTTGACCTGGTATGACGAATCCTTTCTGAAGCCAGATTTCCTAGACTTTTTTTTTTTTTTTTGGGAATACAATGAAAGTACAACTTCAGCAAATTCTTCAAGAAATTTAATATTTTTGATTAAAATTTTCTCAAATATTTATTGAACTAGAGAATCTGATTAAATATTTGAAACTAAGGTTCAGTGTATAAGCTAAATCAGAGATAGACTGAAGCAACGTTTATTTACTATACAGTTGCAGAGCAAAAACATTTCAAAGGCTACCTGGCTGATCTTCAGACTCTGTCTATAGCTTATAAGTGAACAATATTAACAATAAAAATGATTCAGGATCCCCAGTATGGTCGCCACTAAGGGTACGATTGAGTATTTCAGGCCATTGGGCTATGGAGTCGAAAGGATGGCTTTACTGGATTACTATCCTACACACAAGATGGCTTTGCAGGGCAAGATAGCCAAACAGAGAACAGTTTTTAGAAATTAAAGTGAATGGAATGGATTTTGAAGGGATGAAAGGAAATTAAGAATCTTTCAGCATGTTCAAAGAAAGAAAGTGAATGATTACAAATAAAGAGCAGTTAAGAATTCTTTACTATAGTAATCAAAATGTTTAAACCAACAAAACAAGAGCAATTAAGAATTCGTTGCTTATAACCAGTTTAGAAGAAAACATTTAGAATAATCACAATTGAAATCAGAGTACACTTAAGTAAGTTCTGATTTATTCTTTTATGTCAATTATTCAGAAATGGAACACAATGATATTATAAACAGATATAAAACTTAAAACATAGGATAGAAAAGACTTATTGAACTGTAGTCTGACACATGAATCCTGCAAAAAGTCTTGAGATTCAAATCATCATCCAGCAAGCCACAAAGAAGTTTCTCCAAAACACTTTTATTCCAAAAGATCAATGTTACAATGAAGTAGTAGAATCCACCTTCAATACTCCTTTCGAGGGCTTATTTATACAAAAAAATATTAACAATATCTCATAACAAAAGAGATATAATTTAGGGTGACTAATGAATAGATTACAATACAAATGGAGACATATGGTCTCGTAGATAGGATAAATCAGTTGATGTTGTGTGCTGTCTCCTCTTTTTTAGAATGTGTTGGAAGCAGTTCCTTTATTTTAGCTCGTTGTTGTCTTCTTGAGTAATTCTTTTTGACTGCCTTGCTTGTCTGATACTCTTTCATTCTTACTAATACACTTTAACTGCTGAACGGATACTCTTTGACTTTTATTCACCTATTTATCCAAAATATACCTCAGTAAAATAGGCCAAAATTTTTTACCCAAGGATAAATTTATAAAATTTCCTTCATCTCATCCCACCATTGAACTTCTGGTACTCTAGTTCTCTGCAATTTTCTCAATGTTTCATCAGCTTCGGTCTATTTGAAAAAGTTAGGCTGATATGGAAACAAATGTTTTATTTCATGTTCAAGATAAAATAAACTCTCCAATTTTTCATAAAGGCTTTTCCCTGTTGGCAATGTTCCTGTTGCTGTACTAGTCGAAGAACTGGCTTGATCATCAACCTGTTTGTTTACTTTTGCTAAAAAACTTTCCAAATCCATTAATCTACCTTATTCATTAATAGGACTGGGCAAACCTTTATTTAACACAACATCAAATATTTCTTTGAAGGTAAAAATTTCTTGCTGCATGTCTGAACCCCTTCTTTCAAGATTTTGCATAAGAGTCCTTTGGGTAAAAACTCTTTTGATTTCCAAGATAGTCCCTGTTCTGTCCTGAATTCCAACTTCTGCAAGTTGCTGCTTATTCTGAGTATTCAAATAATTGATAAGTCTATTGGCTTCTTCTGGCATATTCCCTAACTCTTCCCTTGCTCTCTCAATTTCTTCCAGAGCCAATCTGACTAAATCCTGTTGTTCATATATTATTTGAATAGAATACCAAACATTCTTTATTGATTGAATAATGTTATACCAAAGAATTTCTTTTAATTCACTTAAGCGTCTTTCCATTGTAAGATCCTTTTCCAATGCTTTAACTGATTTTTCTAGTCTTTTGATTTCTCTTGTTTTCTCAGCAACACTTATTTTTGATTGATCATATTTATTTTCCAGAGTAGAAAGCTGAGACTTTAAGCTTTGGAGTTCTGTCACTTGCAGTTTTAATTCATTCATTGCTTTAATTAATTCATCAGAACTCTTATCAGAAGTGTTCACCTGTGTTAGCTCTGCTTGTTGGCCTGTAATTGGTGTACCTGTTCCTATGGTTGCCTGTGTTGTTGTTGCTGGCATAATGGAATCTTTATCTTTTAATGCTTGCTCAAGTTCTTTCTCTGTTTCAGCAAGTCGTTCATTCATTTTTAAAAGTAAGTCCATCACCTCTTCTTCTGAATTTTCCTTCATTATTTCTTCAGTTTGAGGGTGTCTTGAAGCAGGTAGTTTCAACTGTTTCCTCAATGCAGCAATATCATCATCTTTCTTTTTAATCAATGCTTCAATGCTCTTGAAATCCTTGGGATTATGACCCAAACTGATAATTATTTCCTCCAAAGATTTTATCCTGTTATCCTTTGCTTGGGAAGAAGCTTTCTCAATCTGCAGCTGGGTGTTTGTATTATTCAAAGAATCCTGTAATTCATGAGCTGCCATAGCTTTGCCAGTGAGTGTAGAATATATCATTTCTCCAGTCTGCTTATGTAATTCAATCTGGTCCAAAGGATGAATATCTTTTGCTAGGACCTTAAAATTGGTTCTAATATTATCAGCTGCTGTCTGTGGTTGTTGCACTTTGGGTTTAAAATGGCTCATTAGCATTTTACCTTGTTGAATGTCAAAAGCTGACATTAATCTCTCTTGATTTTTTGGAGCCATTTTAAGATATTGATTATACACTTGTATCCTCAATGGATCATTCCTTGATTTTATATCAATGAAAGTCTTCTTTATGTCTCCTGCATCTTTCTTTGGAGGTTTAAAAGAAGATATTTATGTACTTAGCTGCCTATGCATTGTCTTTCCTTGAAGATCAGAGTATGTACCACTAACTGAACTTGTTTGCTGACTATCTTCTCTTTCTGGAATATCAATGATTTCTTCATATGATTCAACTTCTGGAAGTGGATTCATTTTCTTCCTTTTAGCCTGAGGCTGTTTTGAAGATTCCTTGGGAGGAGTAGGACCTTCAGTCTCTCTTTTCTTGCCCTTTTCAATATTCAGCGGAGTTTGCAAGTTTGGCATTTCTACTGGATGAATTTCTACTGGATCGGTTTGAGGAGGAACCTGTACTTGTCCTTGTGCCTTAGATGTTTGAGGTTGTTCAGTCATTTTGAATGTTTCAATCACTTGTATTTCAGGCTCTTTCTCTTTTCCCTTGGATTCAACTGCAATTGATGGAATGTTTTCCTGTGATTTTTGTTGAAAATTCCCTGCTGAAGAAGGACCAATGTCTGGTACCCACACTTGCCCAAAAAATTCTAGGTCAAGCATTTTTCCAAGATCTTTCATTACATTGTCCATATTGTCTTCTTCACTATTCTGTTCAATTAATGTTCCTTCTACCCATTCATCTGTATTAGCATACTTTTCAATCTTAGGGATTCTTTAATGCATGTAGGGTGTTGATTTGTTTTTCATTCTTTTGTCACAAATAAAGTTGAATGGGTCATAGGGTACCCAATGGAAACTTTTCTGTAATCTGCAACGTTCCTCTAATATCTTTTGAGCTTCTTCCCCTCCATCCCTAGAATTGCAGATAAATGGACCTAATTGGCTCTTTATCCTGAGTTGGGCCTTTTTCTTGGCATTACAGAAGTGAATTATATCTGAATTGTTCATTTGTATGAAATACTCAGGTGCAAAAAGTCTCATTGGAACATATCTGGGTAACTTGAAAGGGCTCAATTCACATCCGTAAATTATAATTTCAGTATGATTCTGATAGAAGTACCAGTCACCTATCTTATAATGTTTTGAAAGCTGAAGGATTTTCTTAGTTTCATTGCTGAGTCTTGGAGGGGCAAATCCTGTCAACAAGGTAGTTGCAAGATGTATGAAAAGATCAATGAACTCAATATAAGAATAGGGAGAATCTGGGGAACAATGAGTAATGGCTGACCAAAAGATAACAGATCTTGGATTCCCTTGGGTATCAAGTTTTTTAATATAGAAAGGGAAAGTTTCTGGCTGGTAATAGAGGATGAAATGGTAAATGACAGTAGAATACTTGAATACTTTCTCATTCTCTAATCTCATCAATTGATTATGAATCTTATCTGCAATGAAAGATGCAAAGTCATACTTGATAGCAGGAGGCTGTCCAGGGGTGAACATAGATAATAACACCAGGGTTAAATGGTTGACATACTCACTGGTATTAAAACCCATTATAAAAGATATCATACTCAAAATATTTTGACCTTCTTCAGTGAAATAAACATTAGCATAAGGGGGAGGGCCTGTAGGCTGATGCTCTGGCCACATGAAGGTTTGGAAAATGCGAGTTAAGTCCTCTTGGGATAATTTAGTGGATTTCTCCAATAACTCTCCCATTAACAAAGGAGTAAGGGCTTCACCAGGCTGAAAATGTAACATATCATTGATGGATTGAGCAGTAATGGGAAAAAGGATGTTCTGGCTTGGGGATAAAACTGCTCTTTGATTTGGATCATAATTAGCATGGAAATAATGGATAATTTCAGGAAAGATATGGACTGAGGGAAAAAGGTATCTAGGAAGACCAGACTCCCATAACCCAATAATATCTGAGCCATTCAAATAATTGTATCTGCAGTGACAATGAATTCGAAGGGGGCTTTCACTAAAAACTAAGTCTTTAATCTGAAAATCTTTATCCACTAATGATAAGTAATCCAAATCTCTACGAGGGGCATTCAATGGGGCTACATTCAGGGCTACAGGAACTTCCATTTTTTTGGTTCTTGTGTATTCAAAGAAACGGAAATTCGGGGGTTTTTATGAAAATTTGAGCAAATTTATATGTTTCGACGGGGGAAATGGGTACAATTGCAAGTTCAGGAATATTATTTACAGTTTTTAGGATCAGGGAACGAACTAGCAATCAACTGTTTTAGTGGAAAAACAAGGAAAACTCAGTTTCTTTAAGAGTTCAGGGCGAAATGGAGTAAATACCTGTTTTTAGAGGAAAAAATGTGATTAACAGGTACCAACTGGCGACGGATGGATGTTGGAACACTGGTTTGATAGTAGCTTTCAGTAGAATTCAGTTTAACAGTAGTTTGAAAGTCAATTTTGAATTTCTTCGCACAGAGGGCACAGTCGCTTTCAATATACAAAATGATAAAAATTGCGCGAAGTTTTGTTTTATTTGTAAAGTAAAAAGGAATTTTTTATTATTTTTGAGGATGACGTCATCGGGTACAATGGACATGTCACGAGGAATGGGCGGTAAGCGGTATATTCCGCACCTCTTTTGGGAGCAGGACGTTTTTTACGAATTGGCAGCGATTCCGTTGAGCACACGACCCGTGGCCAATGCACTGTTTGGAAACCACTCCCATTTCGCGCGTTAAGTCTCGGACGGAGGATGGGTAGCGGAATGCTTGTGAGCTGTAGATCTTCAGGCGGATGATCCAACGGTGATCCAGACGGGAAGCTGTTGTAGAAGTTAATGCGCGGGCCCAAAGTAATTAACGTTAATTAATCATTTCGGGAGGCGTTTTATTGGCGGAAGGCAGGTTATTAACTAATCCAGGTGATTAATTAATTCCATTTTTGTGAAGGGTCGGGGTCAGAGATTTCGGGTTTTATTTGTTTTTTCGTTTAAAACATAAAAATATATGTTTAAACGCTTTTTATATGTATTTTTTATTATATAGAAATAAATCAATATGATTCATTTACTATAAGGGGTGGGGATAGTTATATGGATATGTTTTTAGCCAAAGGGATTTATAATGCGGGTTTTTTATTTCCTCATGTGAGTTTAAATACTTTGGCTAAAACCTATAGTAAAAGGGTTTTTTTTGGGGTTATTTATATAAAAGAAGTTATATATATAGGAAAAGTTTATTTTCAATAGGGATTTAATAGATAAATTAGAGTTAATATGACAAAGGACAAGGTAAACTCAAAATACTTAACTATAACTAAGAAAGTGAAGATTTATAAAAGTAATTTGCATCATATCAACTTCAACACTTAGACTTAGAATAGCAAGTAATTTTGAGGGATTTTATGGAATATTTACATGATTTTCCTAAGTAAAATGGGATTTTACCTAGGAAATGATTAAAAGTGAATGAGTATGATGATGAATAATTTTTAGTACTGAGGTCTTTTCAATTATTGGGCCGAGGGTTCGGTCCCTCCAAAAGTCAAGGAAATGCCTTGAGCCCCTTTAATATTCAAATTCCTTAGCACTTTGGGGAAATTAGTGAAAGCTTTAGGGAAAAAGTGAGATGGAAAGTTAATGATTTTGACTTTGCTTTCTGTGACATGCTTCTAGTGTATCATCTTCCTTTGCAATTTGTGATGAAAGTAAAAGATTAGAACATCTAAAACCATCATTCATCACATGTAATTCTAGCATACAACATCTACCTACCATAGCTACTTTACACTACCATTTTCTCTTCTTTATTAGGGTGCACTTGGACTGGCAAACCCTTATCAATCTTATTTTTCTTTTACATGGAAAACCTATCTATTTCTACACTTATTACATCCAAGGACTCAGATTAAACTATTAAGCACCTTTTATTAACTCTACCTATCTACTTATCTGCCAAGATTAAACTGTTTGGTCAGATATTTATTCTCTATTCTACAACATGAAATTGAAAAATGAATGAGTCAAGTTTAAACAGTTTGACTCTTCATAAATTGTGGCAAAAATTTGACAAGCTGCACACAATTGCTTATTACAGAAAATGAAATAGTAGTGGCATTTAGACTTGCACACTTTCCTGGTCTTTTTTTTTGGGGGGTTCATTTCTTTCATTTTTTGACCATTTTATTCTTTTTACCCTTTGATTTTATTTTAGGGTATACCCTCTTTACATTTTTTTTAAATTTTTGATTTTTTTGATTTTTTAAGAATATGGAACACCTTTGCATAAGAAAAAGGTTTGAACATATTGCATAGTTCAAAAAGTCAATCATGAAAAATGACACCTATTGGTATAGGAGTCTAACACTGGCTCCACTTGGGGATGGCTTTTCCTGGTGAAAAGTCAAGAACAACAGGTCAGATGCCTCAAAATACCTTTAACTGAACTATGAAATCTTCTTCTTCTGGTGACTTTGTTGTATATATGATAGTAAAACTTCTGAAGCTTAGGGCCTTCACTTCGGGCTTCAACTTCAGCAATTTACCATCCAATCAAAACTGATGCATTAGAAAGGATATATTATGTACAAGTTAGAAAAAATCAGAACATCCTAGTAAATAGGATCAAAATAGTGCTTTAGCATTCGACCATTGACTGGTCCCTCCTCAGCTTCTGAACTGTCCAAATTCTTCAAAAAGTATGTGTTATTTCCCTGTAGAGCATGAATGATGTAAGGTCCTTTCCATAAGAAATCAAATTTCCCATGTTTCCCTTTATCTTCCCTTCTGGAATCCCATCTTAGAACTTTGTCTCCTAGTTGAAAATCTTCTGCTTTAGTTCTTTTGTCAAACATTTTCTTCAACTTTTCATGCAAGACTTGGGATCGTTGATACACTTCTTCTCTGGTCTGCTGCAAGTGAATTGTTTGATTTATTCTTCTATGAATATCATTTGGTTCTACTTGAGCCTGCTGAAGTAACTTCATAACAAGAATTCCTAAAGATGATGGAAATTTTGCCTCAATACCATAAAATAATTCATATGGACTGGTCCCAATTGATTTCTTAGTTGTAAGTCTGTCTGCCCACAATGCATTGGTAAGTTTCTTATGCCAATTCTTTTTATTTTCTTCCAATAATTTTTTAATGATATTAATAAGGCTTTTATTGGAAGATTTTGCCAGTCCATTACCCTGAGGATAATAGGCTGTTGAATGGCCTAAAGTGATGTGATATTTATTACAGAAACTAATCATTTTCTTAGACTTAAATGCAGCAGCATTATCTGTTATAATTTTTTCTGGACAACCAAATCTTGAAAGTATATTGGTTTTTAAAAACCCTATAATTACAGAATCATTGGCTTGTTTGCATGGGATAGCTTCAATCCATTTAGTAAAGTAATATGTGGCAGTAAGGATCCATCCGTGTTGCCCAGAAGAAGGGGGATGGATTTCTCCAATAAAATCCAGTCCCCATTGTTGAAAGGGTCTCTCAGTGGAAATTGGTTTTAATGGTAAAGGCAACAATTTTCTCTTGCCCTCAAAGATTTGACACTTATGACAAGAAGTTACAAATTTCTTAACATCTGAAAATAAGGTTGGCCAGTAAAAACCAGCCCTTAAGATTTTATCTGTGGTCGACTTCCAGTAGAGGTTTCCTCCACAATCTCCTGCATGAAATTCATTAAGAATCTTGACAGTTTCATATTTCAATAAACAATTTAATATAATTCCATCATGATTCTTCCAAAAAAGAGCACTATCTAAAATACAATATTTTAAAGATGTCATTTTCAAAAATCTTTGTTTCGTTCTGGACAACCCTGGAGGAGCTTGCAGGTTTAACAAAACATAAATGATATCAGTGTACCAAGGTGAGTCTAAAAAGGCTTGACTGATTTGTGGAGTCGCCATCTCTTGTTCGTCATCCAGCTCGTTAATATCCAAGGCTTGTCAATTTGTTTCAATCATGACTTGAGCCAAACCTTGAACTTTTATGAGTTTTGTTGGTTTAATTTCAATATCATATTCTAATATGGTAGCTATCCAGTTACCTCTTTTGCCTTCAATACCATCTTGAGTTAAGATGTCTTTAACGACATCATTAGGTACATAAGCTATCACATGAGAATACAATATATAAACTCTGAAATCTTTAATTGCTTTCACAACTGCAAAAGCCTGTTTCTCCATGATATTGTATTTCAAAGATGCATCTCTAAGTGCTTTACTAAAAAAGGCTATTGGTTTTTCACATCCCTGATCATCCTTTTGTAGTAAAACAACTGCAACTGTATGTTCAAAAGAAAATGAAAAAATTATAAAATCTCTGTCAAATTTTGGACTAGTAAGAACTGGTGTTCTGGTTAAAGCCATTTTAATTTCTTCAAATGATTGCTTGGCTTCCAAGGTCCAGTCAATGCTTGAATCTTTTCTTAACATGTTAGTAAGCATTCTAAGTAATTCAGCCAAACTAGAAATGAATCTTCTCAAGAAATTAATCTTTCCTATGAAAGCTTGAAGTTCTTTAATGTTTCTGGGATGAGGTATCTACAAAATTGCTTGTATTCTTTCAGGATCAATTCTAATGCCATCTTTAGAAATAATGTGACCTAGGAGTTTTTCTTCTTCAAGACCAAATAATGATTTTTTCGGATTTAAAGAAATACCATACTTCCTGCATTTTATAAACACTTGTCTTAAATGATCTAAATGTTGTTGATCTGTTTTGGAAAAAACAGTTAAATCATCTAGATAAATAACCAGAAAATCATGTATTTCCTTGGCAAAGGCAATGTCCATTGCTCTTTGGAAGGTTGCTCCTGCGTTTTTGAGTCCAAATGGCATCTTGACATATTTGAAAGTACCCCATGGTGCTGTAAATGTTGTTTTGTCTTGATCATCAGGATGAACCAAAATCTGGTTATACCCTGAAAATCCATCCAAAAGAGAAATCCTTAAAGACCCCACTACCCTCTGTAAGATATGGTCCATTTTAGGCAAAGGATAGTTGTCTTTCAAAGAAAATTTTTTCAAATTTCTTTCTGGTACTAGATTAGATAATCTCTCCAGTCTTTTTTCTTGTTGGTACTAGATTAGAAACCCATTCAGAGAACCTAATAGGAGCTATAATTCCTGCTTCATACATTCTTTTAATTTCTTTCTCAATTGAAGGTAGTAAAACATGATTGATCCTTCTAAGTTTTTGTTTGAAAGGTTTCTGATCTGCTTTCAAAGGTATTGTATGTTGAACGATTGATGTATCGTATGACTTCAGATCTTCATAACTCCAGGCAAAAACATCCTGGAATTCTTTTAAAAGTTCAACATATTTAACCTTTTGATCTTCTGGTAGAGATTTAGATAGTTTAACCATCTTGGGATTTTCTTCAGTTCCCAAATTTACTTCTTCAATATCAGCTTTTACAGGTTCCGTTTTGGGTTTTAAGGGAATGTCATTTGAGTCAAAAAGATCTTCTAAAGGAGTCAATCCTTTAGGTAAATGATTATCTTTCAGATTAATAATTTCAGATTCATCTTCAATAATCTCATCGAATTCCATTTGTTTCAAATCCTGCATATCTTTTTTAGTGAATTTGGTTGGGTGAAGCATGTGAATTGCAGTCTCTTCTGAAATATTCGTTTCTTGTTCATCTAGTTGATCAGATTCATTGATTGTTGTGTCTTCATCTATACTACTGTTAGAGAACTCATTTTCTAATGTCAAAAAATTATTGATCTGATTATTATTTACAAACACTTGCCAATTCATGAGATTGTCCAGTATAGAAGGTCTATGTCTAATCTCAGCTGTGAACTGATGATTAGGTTCAAAAGGTAACTTACAGGTGCTAGCGAACATTGCAAGACTGTGAGCATGCAAATTTTGTTTTCAAGGAATTTTGGCAAGTTGAACTTGTAGAAAAGTGTTGAGAATTTCCACAACTGTTTCTCTGTATTGTTTCAATCTAGGGTCTTTTTTTGAACATTCACCGTTGATTTGTTGAATAATTAACTCAGAATATCCTATGATTGATACTCTAATTGCTCCTAACTTTTTGACATGTTTAAGCCTTAGCAAAAGGGCTTCGTATTCTGCCATGTTGTTAGTGCATCTAAAATTCAATCTATAAGTATGACCTTCGGCATGATCATTTTCAACATTATGTAACCAAATTCCAACCCCTACTCCTAATTTATTTACCGAACCAACAAATCCTAAATGCCACAGAATTTCATGTTCATGATCTTCATCAACTGTTTTAACATGTTTCTTAACAGGAGGCTTTGGTCTTTCAATTTTTTCTGGTATTTATTGCTTGTCTGTTGTTTCTTTGTTTTCATAAATCTCTTCAATTTGGACGGTAGATTTAGTTACAGTCTCTGTTTCTGGTGCTTCTAGCTAAGTAGGAAGGTCCAATTCAGCATTATACAGGATGAAAGAGTCCATATCAGAATTTACTGAATATACAGGGAAGTTTTTAGGCTTCTCATGGCTAGTGACAAGATATTTCATTAAGGTCTCTCTGTACAATATTTTAGGCTGACCAAATAATGAAATAGTTGCAAATGACATATCTAATTGTAGAGATCCTCCGAGTTTGGCACCCCAGGATCTAGACAATAACATACCATATTTAGGAGGAATATCAGCAACTACTACATCCATCAGAATAGATTTCGCAGGGTATTGTACCAAAGTAATACACAAATCTTTAATCAAACCTAAACATCTTACCTGACTCGAATCAAAAGAAAAAATATCTTTATACGGTCTGGTAATGTCTAAATTTAATCTTTCCATTACTGCTTTTGGCATTAAATTGTGGGACGCTCCATAATCAAGCATGACGTTATGTAGTATTTTATCATGAACATTCAAGCTCACATAAAATGGAGGAGTTCCTCCACTTTCAGGTTTTCCATTAGCTTCAGGACCAAAAAGTAGTCTGGGTTGATCATCAAGTACATTTACTGAATCATCCATTCCAGTAATGTTAAGGGATCTGCTGATTTGGCTTCTATAGACATCATGTTTAGCCAAATTTGATAAGGGAACAACTATCTTTAGTTTTCCTATTTCAGCTTCTAGATTGAAAGATTTTTCTGTTTGAGCTCTAGTGTTTTGAACAGTTGGATTTTCTCTATTTTTTGGGTCTTCAGCATTTTTCTCTTTTTCATGAGTGGGATTATGAGTTGAAGGTGTTTCTGAATTAACTCCTATTGGTTCTTCTACATTTCCCGCAAGAGGAGAAGTATTAGAAATTTGTTTATTGTTCAGTTGATTGTCAGACACATGTTCAATTATTGGATTTGGGGGGTTAGGACTTGTCCTAGACAGAATTTGTACAGGAGGAATGTTTTGTACAGGAGGAATGTTAGTTTGACCTTTGATGTTTTGTTTTACAGCTTTCTGTTTGCTATTATCTGGCACATTAGTCCGTCTGCTTCTCAAATTGTATTTTTTATGAACCTCATAAAAAGCTGTGTCATAGCCTTCTTTAAAATCAAAAGTTTCTCCTGAATGAGTTTGAAATGTCTCAAGAATGTGATTTTCTTGATCATCTTGAGATAGGAAAACTTCTGGTTCATTCTTGTTTTCAGTCACGTTATTTATTTCAACATCCTCTATTTGTTCTTCAGAAGATGATCCTTCCACAAAATTTTCTTGGAATGGTGGCCTGATGTTTTGGTCAGGAACATTTTTCCCAGGATTTTGGTTTTGATTTCTTCTGAAGTTTGGGTTTCTAACAACATTTTGACCATCGCCAGAAGACTTTCTTTCGATTGTCTCTACTCTGTCTCCCTGTCTTTCCATACCTTTAATAATTGCATCCAGCTTTATTTCAAAAGCCGAAGGTTCTTCATTTACTGGAATCCTTCTTTCAGCTCTAGCCCTAGCTCTTTTTTCTATGAGGTTAGCTTCAACACTAACCACTATGCTTTGCATCTCTTCTAGGGTTTGAGGGGCTCTTTCCCTAAGTGAATATGCTATGTGAGAGTCAAATCCATCAAGAAATTTAACCAGTACTGAATCAGGAGGGGGTCTAAGGTTCTAGGGAACCGCGTTGTATGCTTCATTGAATCTAATGATGTAATCTTGCACTGTTTCATTAGGTATTCTTCTCAATTTTTCAAATTCTGATAGGATCTGAAGAGGGTCTTTCTTCTTCTCCCATATATTCAAAAATGCCCTATACAAAGTTGGTAAATCAGCAATACTATTTGGAGCAAGGGCCCTAAACCATGTCCTGACTTCCCCAGTAAGACTCTGAACAAAAATTCTCATTCGGACATCATCAGTGTCAATTTCATAAAATTCAAAGTAATCAGTCATCCTTTTGGTATGTTGTTGAGCAGTATAAGTACCGGATCCATAAAAAGGGGTGATCTTACTCTGATAATATTGGGGCATAGCAACAGGTTTGGCTGGCAACTGTAACGGAGCATATATATTGGCCATTGGAAGGTGTAATGGAATAACAGGTGATGGTGGTCTGGAAGGAGTGGGTGTAGGAGTAGAAGGAGTAACTTGGGTTTGGGAAGTTTGAGGGAAAGTAGCTGAACTTGGGGAAGCTTCAGTAATTACAGAAATGTTTGAAGTTTCTTCAAAGGTCTGTTCAGATTTAATGGAGTTTTGTAAATGTCTATCAAGATGATATGAAACAAATCTCAATTGTAAATCTTCAAGAAATAATGGATCTGGAACTAGTTTAGACAATTCAGATTCAGAAAAATTCACAAACAAAGATGTTTCAAATCGCTCATCAAAAGGTATTTCATCAAAATATATAATCTTCATAGGACATGATGCTGATCTAGAAAGAGGTCTGGAACTTCCAGAGCTCTCTTGACTTCCTCTTTCAGAGCTTTCTTGACTTCCTTGTCTTCTAAGAATCCTAGGAATCAGATTTGAATTTTCAAATATCGGTGGTGGATTAGGGTCAGGATTTGACCTGGTATGACGAATCCTTTCTGAAGCCAGATTTCCTAGACTTTATCTTTTTTTTTTTTTTTTGGAATACAATGAAAGTACAACTTCAGCAAATTCTTCAAGAAATTTAAGATTTTTTATTAAAATTTTCTCAAAGATTTATTGAACTAGAGAATCTGATTAAACATTTGAAAATAAGGTTCAGTGTATAAGCTAAATCAGAGATAGACTGAAGCATCGTTTATTTACTATGCAGTTGCAGAGCAAAATCATTTCAAAGGCTACCTGGCTGATCTTCAGACTCTGTCTATAGCTTATAAGTGAACAATATTAACAATAAAAATGATTCAGGATCCCTAGTATGGTTGCCACTATGTTATCACTCAGGTTTTCCTTGAAGTTGTGGAAAAGGAAAGTAAACCCGGGGTAACCACAAACCAACCTTCAGATACAGAATCTAGCCAATCTGTATCCAGAGAGGGCTCTCTCTTTTAAAATTTAGCTTTGTTCTTAGAAAGTTTTAGGCTAGTTATAAGTCCAAGAGTTTTGTTTGAATTTGAATGGTGGAATCCGCCAACTAAGGGTATGATTGAGTATTTCAGGCCATTGGGCTATGGAGTCGAAAGGATGGCTTTACTGGATTACTATTCTACACACAAGATGGCTTTGCAGGGCAAGATAGCCAAACAGAGAACAATTTTTAGAAATTAAAGTGAATGGAATGGATTTTGAAGGGATGAAAGGAAATTAAGAATCTTTCAGCATGTTCAAAGAAAGAAAGTGAATGATTACAAATAAAGAGCAGTTAAGAATTCTTTACTATAGTAATCAAAATGTTTAAACCAGCGAAACAAGAGCAATTAAGAATTCGTTGCTTATAACTAGTTTAGAAGAAAACATTTAGAATAATCACAATTGAAATCAGAGTACACTTAAGTAAGTTATGATTTATTCTTTTATGTCAATTATTCAGAAATGGAACACAGTGATATTATAAATAGATATAAAACTTAAAACATAGGATAGAAAAGACTTATTGAACTGTAGTCTGACACATGAATCCTGCAAAAAGTCTTGAGCTTCAAATCATCATCCAGCAAGCCACAAAGAATTTTCTCCAAAACACTTTTATTCCAAAAGATCAATGTTACAGCGAAGTAGTAGAATCCACCTTCAATACTCCTTTCGAGGGCTTATTTATACAAAAAAATATTAACAATATCTCATAACAAAAGAGATATAATTTAGGGTGACTAATGAATAGATTACAATACAAATGGAGACATGTGGTCTCGTAGATAGTATAAATCAGTTGATGTTGTGTGCTGTCTCCTCTTTTTTAGAATGTGCTGGAAGCAATTCCTTTATTTTAGCTCGTTGCTGTCTTCTTGAGTAATTATTTTTGACTGCCTTGCTTGTCTGATATTCTTTCATTCTTACTCATACACTTTAACTGCTGAACGGATACTCTTTGACTTTTATTCACCTATTTATCCAAAATATACCTCAGTAAAATAGGCCAAAATTTTTTACCCAAGGATAAATTTATAAAATTTCCTTCATCTCATCCCACCATTGAACTTCTGGTACTCTGGTTCTCTGCAATTTTCTCAATGTTTCATCAGCTTCGGTGTATTTGAAAAAAATAGGCTGATATGGAAACAAATTTTTTATTTCATGTTCAAGATAAAATAAACTCTCCAATTTTTCATAAAGGCTTTTCCCTGTTGGCAATGTTCTTGCTGCTGTACTAGTCGAAGAACCGACTTGATCATCAAACTGTTTGTTTATTTTTTCTACAAAACTTTCCAAATCCATTAATCTACCTTCTTCAATAACAGGACCGGGCAAACCTTTATTTAACACAACATAAAATCTTTCTTTGAAGGTAAAAATTTCTTGCTGCATGTCTGAACACCTTCTTTCAAGATTTTTCATAAGAGTCCTTTTGGTAAAAACTCTTTTGATTTCCAAGATAGTCCCTGTTCTATCTTGAATTCCAACTTCTGCAAGTTGCTGCTTATTCTGAGTATTCAAATAATTGATAAGTCTATTGGCTTCTTCTGGCATATTCCCTAACTCTTCCCTTGCTCTCTCAATTTCTTCCAGAGCCAATCTGACTAAATCATGTTGTTCATATATTATTTGAATAGAATACCAAACATTATTTATTGATTGAATAATGTTATACCAAAGAATTTCTTTTAATTCACTTAAGGGTCTTTCCATTGTAAGATCCTTTTCCAATGCTTTAACTGATTTTTCTAGTCTTTTGATTTCTCTTGTTTTCTCAACAACACTTATTTTTGATTGATCATATTTATTTTCCAGAGTAGAAAGCTGAGACTTTAAGCTTTGGAGTTCTGTCACTTGCAGTTTTAATTCATTCATTGCTTTAATTAATTCATCAGAACTCTTATCAGAAGTGTTCACCTGTGTTAGCTCTGCTTGTTGTCCTGTAATTGGTGTACCTGTCCCTGTGGATGCCTGTGTTGTTGTTGCTGGCATAATGGACTCTTTATCTTTTAATGCTTGCTCAAGTTGTTTCTCTGTTTCAGCAAGTCGTTCATTCATTTTTAAAAGTAAGTCCATCACCTCTTCTTCTGAATTTTCCTTCATTATTTCTTCAGTCTGAGGGTGTCTTGAAGCGGGTAGTTTCAACTGTTTCCTCAGTGCAGCAATATCATCATCTTTCTTTTTAATCAATGCTTCAATGCTCTTGACATCCTTGGGATTATGACCCAAACTGATAATTATTTCCTCCAAAGATTTTATCCTGTTATCCTTTGCTTGGGAAGAAGCTTTCTCAATCTGCAGCTTGGTGTTTGTATTATTCAAAGAATCCTGTAATTCATGAGCTGCCATAGCTTTGCCAGTGAGTGTAGAATATATCATTTCTCCAGTCTGCTTATGTAATTCAATCTGGTCCAAAGGATGAATATCTTTTTCTAGGACCTCAAAATTGTTTCTGATATAATCAGCTGTTGTCTGTGGTTGTTGCACTTTGGGTTTAAAATGGCTCATTAACATTTTACCCTGTTGAATGTCAAAAGCTGACATTAATCTCTCTTGATTTTTTGGAGCCATTTTAAGATATTGATTATACACCTGTATCCTCAATGGATCATTCCTTGCTTTTATATCAATGAAAGTCTTCTTTATGTCTCTTGCATCTTTATTTGGAGGTTTAAAAGAAGATATTTCTGTACTTAGCTGCCTATGCATTGTCTTTCCTTGAAGATCAGAGTATGTACCACTAACTGAACTTGTTTGCTGACTATCTTCTCTTTCTGGAATATCAATGATTTCTTCATATGATTCAACTTCTGGAAGTGGATTCATTTTCTGCCTTTTAGCCTGAGGATGTTTTGAAGATTCCTTGGGAGGATTAGGACCTTCAACTTCTCTTTTCTTGCCCTTTTCAATATTCAGTGGAGTTTGCAAGTTTGGAATTTCTACTGGATGCATTTCTACTGGATCGGTTTGAGAAGGAACCTGTTCTTTTCCTTGTGCCTTAGATGTTTGAGGTTGTTCAGTCATTTTGAATGTTTCAATCACTTGTATTTCAAGCTCTTTCTCTTTTCCTTTGGATTCAACTGCAATTGATGGAATGTTTTCCTGTGATTTGTGTTGAAAATTCCCTGCTGAATAAGGACCAATGTCTGGTACCTGCACTTGCCCAAAAAATTCTAGGTAAAGCATTTTTCCAAGATCTTTCATTACATTGTCCATATTGTGTTCTTCACTATTCTGTTCAATTAATGTTCCTTCTACCCATTCATCTATATTAGCATACTTTTCAATCTCAGGGATTCTTCGATGCATGTAGGTTGCTGATTTGTTTTTCATTCTTTTGTCACAAATAAAATTGAATGGGTCATAGGGTACCCAATGGAAACTTTTCTGTAATCTGCAACATTCCTCTCATATCTTTTGAGTTTCTTCCCCTCCATCCCTAGAATTGCAGATAAATGGACCTAATTGGCTCTTTATCCCGAGTTGGGCCTTTTTCTTGGCATTACAGAAGTGAATTATATCTGAATTGTTCATTTGTCTGAAATACTCAATCGTACCCTTAGTTGGCGGATTCCACCATTCAAAGTCAAACAAAACTCTTGGACTTATAACTAGCCTAAAACTTTATAAGAACAAAGCTAAATTTTAAAAGAGAGAGCCCTCTCTGGATACAGATTGTCTAGATTCTGTATCTGAAGGTTGGTTTTTGGTTACCTCCGGTTTACTTTCCTTTTCAACAACTTCAAGGAAAACCTAAGTGATAACAGGATGAACCAACCTTCACTTCAAACAATAATCATCAATGGACCATGTATGCAAAACTACCAGGAACTTGATTAACCAAATATTCTTAATAGAGTTCTCTGAACATTATATTTTGGATTGTTTTAAAATTAAAAAGTGTAGTAGAGGATATACAACGAATCATGCCTCCTCTTCTTGCTCTACTCAAAAGTATCAAGGGAAAGAATTCTACTGCATGAAATGTAGATACAAACTAATAAACATCTTCTGGTTGCAACATTAACATATAAGTATGATCTATAGAAAAGGGAAAAGGATGAATGGCACAACCATGGCTATCTAGAAGTTGTACTACCCTCGGAGATCATTTATGGTCTTATTGCAAACTCTAGGTGATTAAAACCCAAAAAATCCTCACCCCTAGGGAAGAAAATCCTCCCTCTATTTATAGATTTTGCAATATCCTCAATATAGATTGTTTTGAAAAAGTATCAAATGATTATCTAATTTCTAATCTTGTTCATTTGGCAAATTCAAAGTTTATTTTCCAATAAATATATATTATCCCTTCGATCAAGTCAAAGATTATCATATTTCCTCTCATCCATTGGAAATCAAGGAAGTAATTTGCAACCCTCAACGTTAATATATTTTACAATTTCAAAGATGGAAATCCTCCTCCTGGGCCTTAATCGTTAAAATAAAATTTCCGAAACTGCCAAGTACCCTACGATGCAATATGTCATCTTTGAGTTTGGCAAAGTCAAACTAGATCACCAATCCCATGCTTGGAGGTCTTTGGAATGGGAAATTTTCCAAGTTATCCTCTATGATGATGTTTTTTCATGCCACGTATGAGGGTAAACCTACTCATACTACTCACCAACATCATCTACTACCTTGATTTATACTACCATGGGCCAAAATATGATTTCCATAAGACCAACTTTGTTTTCTACCTATTATTTTCATAGTGCCAAAATGTCCACTTGCAAAATGCATGTTATGTACATAAATTGCAAACATGATGGATTATAAGGAAAGGGGCTATCCTATATGCCATGAAACAATGTATTCCATACTTAGAATGCACCCCAAAGTGTCAAAATTTCATTTCTCAAGTTAGAATCTGCATTACAGCCTAACCTGATTGCACACAACCCCCAATAGGTGTACCTATGGAGAAGTCATAAAATATAGCGCTATATTTTTTATCCTTGTGCATATTCCTACAATTCCATAATTCTAATTTACACCTTCAAGTGAAGGTACTAAGTCTACCAAAACAATTTCACTGATTTTGTCTTTTGCTAAGTGCAATTAGTCTTTAGTTACATCCATATCCAGGGCTCACTAAATATCAAAATTGTGATTTTCAATTTTTTGTGCAGTTCTTCAAACATTATTGATATTTTTACATCATTAGAATTTATCTTCCAATCAAAGAAGCTAGTGTGCAAAAATACTGTGAAACTACCAAATTACAGAACATGACAAATCAGGCTAAGGTGCCTTCACAATTTTATATGCCAGAACATACATGAGCACATATGGTGAAATATAGAGGTTGATAACTAGAGTATCTTATGGTCTACAACCCTACAAAATCAAATTCCCAATAAAAATCTCCAACAGTTAGTTATCAAGCATCAACCAAAAAATTTGTTTGGTTTGGCACTTTTGTACAGCTCTAGAAACTCACGCAGGCTAAAAAAAAATTGCATAACATGTTCTCATTAAAAATCTGACTGCCAATTATTGAAGTCTATGGTCTTCTCAAGAAACCAATTACAAATAAAAGAGAAATATTTACATGGAATCAAAGGTCTAAGAATTAATTATCTTATTTGCAACCATGTCATTACCTCAACAACAAAGCGACCTCGGAAATTTTCACGGCGAGCTTCCATGGCTCCCTTTAAAATCATAAGCCACAAGCCTCGAATGATGTCAGCTATTTCAAAGAAGAGACGCCACTGCTGACAAAGCATCTACAAGGTTTGTGAAAAGTGGCACAATGTAACATGACAACGTTAAACCATGTTTCAAAATAACAAAAATGAGTTATTGAGTGCATATAAAAACCTTGTTAATCTAAGAATTTAACTGACCTCAATAAGAAATTGTCAAGGTTCACTCATATTCTCCACTACGATAGGGTACCTGATGGTTTGACCACCCAATTCCACTACCCATCTTGTACCACTTTTTAGGTTACCTTTTGTAAGAAGGCCATAATCCTTATCAAGTGCCTACACAGTTTCCAAGGATATAAACAATTATACTTGACTGGAAATTTTACAGTGATATTTTTTTTAACTATTGGAAGAAGAAATTTATCAACTAGAGCAAAACAATCACTTCAACAGATGGAAAATACATAAAGAAGCACAAATTTAAGTCCCCAGTATATCAGAATGGCAATGTAATATTTTAAAGTACCAGTAAACACCAAGAATGGAGATGAAATACTACTCAGTATTTATCTCAAGGACTAGTAGGAAAACGAAAAATGATTAGCTTACGCAGTCTTTTAAAGCTAGATCCTTTAGGAAATAAAACAATAAATATCAATATTGAAGGAAGATATTATCCCACAACACCGTTGGTATAGAAACTGAGAAATAAGATTGACACTTAGGTTTTTGTAAATGTTCATCTTGGTTTTTGTTGACCTGCATGGAGGAAAATGCAGAATACTCACTAAGGGGTTAGAGCTTAGGAAGTTCGTGGATTTTAGGTTAGTAAACATGTTTCTGTGGATGATTGGCTATAGTTTATTATCCTTTGTTTGTGATGACATCTGTGGATCTTTATATCACTGTAATTTCTTTTTGAATCACCATGTGTTATAAATGGTTTCTAGTGGAATCAACTGATTGCTTAAATTCTTTATTATACTAATTGTGTATCCAATAAGAGCATCAGTATTTCATAGATTAATTAGTACCATAAAACTACTAAAAAAATACAATTCTTCCATGTGTTCATTGAAAACCCTAGCTCTGTATTGCACCCCAAGGTCAATCTCCCCAATAGAGTCATGACATAGTCATTATAGAGGAGAGGGGGTACGAGGTGAATGAACATACCATTTGTAATCTATTTCCTATTTTATATGCTCTTCCATTGATAGAAACTCATTTCTAAATCATTGTTTTTTCTTAATTAGTTTTGCGTGCACAAATAGACTGCATAGTTCCCTGAGATAGAAAGGGCACACAGGCATGAGGTTTCCCAACTTAATGAAAGTCACAAATATCTAGGAGAACACACTTCCCTTTTGACTATGTTATCTTTGCAGCCAAGTGCAATAGGATTAAGAGGTTTTACAACAAGTAGAGGTGATGTTGTGCATGCATCCAGATTAATTGTACCTCTTTTCTTCCTAGTTTACAAAGGAATATCAAGGTGCACAATTTTGAAGTTAAAGAATTTGAGTTTGGAGCTATTGCTTTCGATTTCTATTTTCAAATTTAATAGAAAAGTAAATATGTTTTGCGTGTTCAAAAGTCCATGTTTGTTGTTTTATTTTAGTACCAGTATGTGTTTGTTGGTTAGGGAACCCCTAACAAAAATTATGATTAGTGTTTTTTAGCTCTAATGATCTATAGTTATTACATGAGTTTACAGTACATAAACTGCTCATCATGGCCTGATTTTGGACCTTTTTTTCATGTATGGTAGTTTATTTAGTTATTTCATGATACCTTTATCTAAGGGAAATGAAGGTCAACTTCTCCTAGTATATGATAGGGCAAGGGGCTATTTAGTGATTTCATAGAAACACACAAACACCTTTCTAGCATTCCTCAAATTACTATCGAACCAAAATATACAGAAATTGATAAATGAAAAAATTCCTAAACGCAAATATTTCAATTATAACAGTAAGACATTTTGGTCATAAGGCATGTTGAATTTCTTCGTAAGTTAATCTAAATGTATTGAGGTCATTTCAAGCCAGCTGATAAGTTTAACAAGGAATGTTGAAAAAGCAGCAAGTCCCTAACTCATATCTTCATTTTTAGGGATATGCATATGGATAAATAATACGAGGAAAGTAGTCTCCTTAATCATAATGTGCATAAGAAACTTATTTATTAAGGAAATTTCCATGCGAATAATGTCGCATGAGTACTCTTCGAAGAGGAATAAGAAAAGGATTTCAAAGTGACATACATACATCGGTATACTATAATCCTGCTACACTAGATGTCAGTTGAAGGAAAATTAAGTAAATATTGTAAATTCAAAGACTACAATAATAAGGGACGAAGTCCCAACAAAAGCATAGACTGTCATCTAGCATACAAAATCCATGCAATTATTCTAGATAACAAGAGCCTTAAGATCTCTCCTCATTGTAGTGATCATCAGGGCAATACAAGGTTGGGCGAAGGCTCCTCCTTGAGCCAACCTTTTGGCATGCTCAAGTTGTTTCCTAATAAGCATAGTATGTGTGCACAAAGAGAGATCCCTAGACCCCAGTGCTTTCATCTCTGAAATTAGACTCACCAACATTTTGGAGCATCCACCTTGTGAACTACCTATGCCAACATAATAGAATCACAGAAGAAGATGTTATTTGGAGGCTACATACAACCATGTACTCCATCCATTCTTGCATGAACTTTCAGCAAAAATAAAAAAGGCTTTTGATTTGTTCCATTAGCCACTAATTTCATAGAAAAAAACAAGTTCTTGTATCCTACAAAGACCCACTATACCCATCATGCTCAAAAATCAATGGCCTTGTAAATTGTTCCTAGTTGATCTTGTACTATCAATCATTCAAAACATTTAAAGAAATTATTTATGCTTTTTATAAAGACGAAAGGTAAAGTTAATTTTCATAGCATGGCTCATGTGGATTATCAACAACTCAAAATTGTTTACAATAGCATAACCAAAAACAAATTTTGATAGTGAATGTCATAAAACACCTTTTTGTGAAAAATGTGGCTACAAGGCTTTAGATTTCAAGTATACCGTGTTCCGTATTTCAGTCCAGAGATTCGAGTTAGCATTCTGAGTCAACCAGTTATTTTAATTTGGACTAAAAAAGACTGAGGATGGCCAGCTTATAATCCTAATGTGCCCTTTCTGGAATGATATCTTTTACAATTTCCAAATGCATATTAATACCGATCGAACAACTAATATTACTTAGGTTTGACTAAAATTAGATCGTTGAACAATATGGATGATGGTAGCCTGGTTAGTCTTAAATTCACTAAAAAATCAAACTTCAGCATAACAAAAATGAACTGAATCAAACCAAATCATGAATGTGGAATTTTAACTACCCCAAAGGCCCAATGAACTAATACAACGTGTAAAATGTGCAACAGAAACAAGAGTGAGGGTGGTCAACTCGAAATCCTAAAGTATCCTAATGTACCCTCTCTACAAAGACTGAGGGTGGTCAACTTTCAATCCTAATGTATCCCAATGTACCTCGTCTACAAAGACTGAGGGTTGTCAACATACAAACCTAATGTACTCTCTCTACAATGATGCTTGCTACAATTTCCAAATGCACGTCAATATCTATCCAAGAACTACTATTGTGTAAAACTGGTTATTGGGACCATTTTGACCAAAGTGGATGATGCAATCTCGTGCCTCAACTATACTTTAAGTGAATGTGTGGAGAATATGACCAAAAAACCATTAATGTAATTCATTATAAACTCAGTAGTATTAATAAGATGTAAGATTTTTTCCCACTTGTAATTGCTATGTTGATTAGCGCAGTATGCCTTGTTTTGATGGTCTAGATGAGACTCGAGAGTTAATATTATTTATTGTTGTTCCTTCAATTATGAATATCTATGTTCTCTTGGGCGGATTGATGCAGGACTAACCAGAAGACCAACAAGCAGAAATTGAAGGGGCTAGCAAACCCTGGAATCTAATAAAATGCAGTCATCAATTGCCATCTTTTGCGCATTTATAATTGCATAGTACATAGAAATTGCATCATTCCGCTCTACACAAATGCTTCTTATCACATAACCTTGTCCTCTAACAAATACACCATCACCTGGAAATTGCTAAAAAATGGGTAACATATAGAAAATAAAATTAGAGGGCTCTTATAGAAGAGAGAATAATATTAGAAACAAATAGGCATAAAAAATTATTAAATATGCAGAGTACTTCTGAAATGTTCTAAATATGTGGTACCGATTTCCTATCCATTATTTTGACAAATAAATATAACTGGAACGTCCATGACTGCTGCAAAGTTTAAGGTAGCATGGCAATCTCCCAAGACAAAAAGAGAAAAATGCATCAATTAGAAGCAATAAACATTTCTAATTGACATTAGGGACCGTGCTAGTAAAAATGTGACGGTTGTGAGCTGATACTGACCTCACTCATGCCACAATCACCAAAAATGTTACTGCATAAGATTTCCTCTTGTCCATTTTTAGGGAATTTGCTGCACCTATTGAATGAGGAAGTTCTATCCTGGAATATTCACAGGATACATGGAATGCAGTAAGAACTTGCAAATAGCCCAAAATATTATTAAAAAAATAAACCCAATGAACAACATACCTGATAGGTAAATTTATAAAGATAAAAGCCATTAAAGTGGAGGATACCCTTACGCTATAGGGGATGATATAGTGAATCAATTCAATGGGTTGAATCCATAATGGATAGGCATATGGCACCCTTTTCCATAATCAGGACAATTCCCAAAGAACTGGTTTGTAAATTATTGCATTGTGAAACTGCACCAAGTACTCCTGGTTCTCAATACTACACACATTAAAAACATCAACCATTTCAGTTAAGCTTAATATAGCCTTAATTATTTTGGCATTACATTCCACCATCTATAAAATCCCTCTAGAAGAATAATATAGGACTGAAGGTGCTTGTTAATGAAAGAATTCATAACCCTGGTGGGGTTCTGGGGTTGGTTTAAAAGTGGTATTCTTATCTATATGAAAATGTTGCAAAACCATAGTGTATAGAAATTCGGTAGGCTAGTTCTTGCTTTAGAACAACCATACAATTTAAGATTCCATTCCCAACCAAGGTCTTTAGCATTGAATAAGACAATTAAGATAATTTTTCGAAAAACATTTTTATTCTCAATGTCTAAACTAACACATCTTGATCAAACTATGTACCTCGGCAAAGACCACATCATCAATAGTCAAAGTTGTTGTTGATGCAATAATGTTGCCATCTTCTCCATTACTTGTAATATAGAAAGGAAGTCTACCTTGCCTCTGTGCTTCATAAAATATGGTTTCCATAACTTGAAGATTTACCATACTCTTCATACATTTTCAATTCCAAGTCCTTGCTAATCTGTCAAACACCAAAATTATGGATATTAATGTCACAGATACACCCATGATTATATATACATTAAATAAGTTCCCCATCAGAGCAATGGAGCACATTAAATATTAATAAGAACATAGATCATGTGATTGAAGCCATCAATAGAAGTCTGACTCCCAACCTCATTTAGAACTCTGTAGCAAGGTATACGTTTATTTGAAGACTCATATATGAAGTTCATTTCATAAGTGAGCTCAACTTTCCCGACTCGAATATCCAAAAATAGTCAATTCAAAAAAGCAAACTGAAAAGAAAAATGTAATAGTAATCATTAATATTCTAGCATTTAAATCTATAGTTCAAAATAACAATCTACACGGATTTGATTCTCCCTAATTCTCAAAAATGTATTGATTATGTTGAATTAATGACTAATTTGAATAAATTGGTTGAACATTGAGCTTTCTAAATGATTTTTTGAAGTATGAGGAGCTTTCAAAATGCATTTATGAAGTCTAAGTCAAATTGCAATAAAGGCATCACAGGGAAGAGTTTTTATAAAACTCCTTTCAAATGAAAATATGCTCAGCCTTATATTGCAATAGATAATAGAAGTGTTGATTCTAAATAAGGTTATGTACAACCAATCTTTAACTTGAATGAGATTCAGTAGCCATCATGAAGAGCTTATATTGTAACTGAATTGTATATAAATGAAAATTCAATAATCCCAACATCACTGGACGTAGACTGAGGGATGAGGTGCAACCAAATACCCATGGTAATGCACCACAGAGAGGAAAGTAGAGGTTCTATTGATAAATAAAGAGGTACAAATCATATTTTATCTATGGGGAGGTGGCTTCCTAAATCCTCTTTATTTAGTTTTCGGTCTTCTCTTGGACTTCTACAAGTCCTTGGCCTTCAACCAACAACATTCCTTGTTTTGGAAGGGGTCAAAGAGGGTGAATAACTTAAGTTCTCACAACATTTTTTACACACAGCCTCATAGTTAAAGGTTCTTTCTATAGCCAAATAAAAAAATGTTTCTCTCCAAAAGTTGTTTAATGGATTCTCCGAGTGTAGATTTTTCCTAGCCCAAGAGAGCTTGGAATATTAAACGCCAAACATGACCGACTGAGAGAAATTGTAAGAGAAGCAAGCCCGAATATATGATATGCATATTCATTGCCAGGGAAATCTACAATAATGTTTTTAATTTTCCAACACAAACCTGAGTGTCAAGGAGAATAAATTGCTCAACAGACATCCTCAGTTTAATGCCGACACTACAATGCCTTGCCATGGCTCTAATTTCTTTTGACTGCACTGGAAAAGGAGGAAGCACCCCTGTAAGCCACAACTTCAATAAGTATACAATACAATAAAGTTAGTTCTTAGACGAATTTATTAGGAGCATACCCCATCCAGGGATTAAATAAATTCAAAATACTTAAAATAAAATAGTAGCATTGCACATCTATAACACATGAAAATACAAATCAATGAGAAAAAGTTGAAAAACATATAATAAAATAGTAGAATTGAAAGTTTTTCATGGATCAGCACTCTTTCTCATGTGGTCGGAATTTTAACATTGTAGTTGTAGCAACATTAATCAGTTGTTAAATAGTTTCACACTGAGTTTTTACAAATTAACTATCACTTTAGATTGCAGTCAATCTTGTTTATATAGAAGCAGAGCATTTTCTTGATCTTATAACACAATATAATTTCCTAGAGTGTCATTTATTTAAGGAGAAGTAACTCTAGAGATAATTTGATCAAGTGTTGTGCAAGATCAAAATGGGAATACTCTAAACTGTATTCCTCTTATTTTTTTCTAAACCCGTGCAACACCCAAAAAATCAAAATAAAAGCATGGGGAGAAGATGTAAATCCACAGGGGGAAGCCATGTCATTTAAATAAATGTGGAAATCACACCTGGCCATTATTGTGCCAACAAGTATGCTAATTTCTACTAGCATATCCTCCCACAAATACTTTTATTATGAACGGAAAAGTGCAGAGAAAAGGCATCATAATACAATAGAAGGGGGGGGTGGGGGGGGGGGACTTCAAAAATTCTCACTACTGTAGAATTTATCAGAGAAAACATGCACAACAATGCAAAATGGTCCCTCCATCCTGCATGAAACCTTCTAAGGTGCCTCCTTCCAAAATTCTTAAAATAAAGGAAGCCCTGTGTCTGATTTGCTGCTTTGGTTACCTACACACTGCCATGTCAGTTTTGAGGCTTGTCCAGTTTGGGTCACACTATTTCGGAATAAAAACCAGTGACCTTGGTAGCAGCTGGTGATAGGTGAAATTTTTTTAGGCTTGTCCAGTATGGGCCACATTGGTTTGGATGCAAAACCAATGACCTTGGCAGTGGGTGAAACTGAGGGTATTGACACTCAGGGGGTTGAACTCATTGATTTTGGCTGTTTTTTAAAGTTCTAAGCCTGTTGCATAGGTTATGCATCTTCACTGGAAGAAAAAAAAGTGACCTTGGTGGCATTTGGTGGTAGTTTAAATGTTTTGAGGCTCGCCCCGTTTGAGCTACACTAGGTTGGAAGCAAAAATCGATGATATTGGTGGCAACTAGTGGCAGGTGAAACTTAGGTCTTGCATATTTAAGGGTCTAAGATGTTGCATAGGTCCTGCATATTAAATTTTTGAGTGATAAGGGACATGATGGTGTCTGTAATGCCATGTAATGATCGAAAAATTAAAATAGGGTATAGGCTAGATGACTCGATGTTAAGGATACTCTATATTATTGAAGTAGGGATATGATAAGTTTCCCACTCACTCACATTATTGGAAGGTATATGAGCAAAGGAAGAGAATTATTAGCAAAATCTCAAGTTGTGGAAATGTTACATGTTTCCTTCTGTTGTGGAAAAGACTCCCAATAAGCCATGTTAAAGTGTTTTATTTGGTTGGTTTGGTTCTCTATTTTGTAAGGACATAAGTCTGTCCTCTATTTTGTGATAGTTTTTTCACCATCAAGAATTTTTTTTTGATGTGTTAGGGTTAGTGGGTGTTATAGCATCATTTCTCACCTTCATATGATTCATGATTGCTTTGATGGTTTTGGGCACCCATTCCTATAGACTTGGACAAATTCACTTAAAAACAGTGTAAAAATCCCCATACGCGACTATGTTCGTACTTTTCCGCGTGTATACGCGAGTCCAGCTGCACTTTTCCGCGTATGCCATTAAAATTGTGAAAAAATATATAAAAATTCCCTATTTTCAGGCTGGGTTGATGGTTACTCAGGTAGTTCAACCACCCCAGCACGTGGCCAACTGTTTCCAACTGTTGAAACTACTTGGAGGGAGTATAAAAACCCCTCATGTGTATGGCCTAAGGGAGGGAGAGAATTATTGATATTATACTCTGTTGGTATTCCCTATCCAAGTCTGATTCCCCGTGCCTCCTGCACTTTCCCAGTTCATTACAAGAAACCCTTGTTTCCTTGAGATGTTCATCTCTCTATATGTCATCTCGTATGCACCAGTTTGGAAGGAGTCTTAGCGAGGCAAGGGCGGGACGGATCCGGACGACGGTCTGCTCGAAGATCGTGGAAGGATTCAGGTGATCTCTCCACTCATTACTTTTGTACATGCTATTTATAATACAGAAGTACCATGCTGTTCCTGAAATATACGTGTTAGTGTATGCTTATATGTATGAGAATATTGTTATTTAAGCATTCATTATGATTTATCTGATGTTTTATATCGATTTCACTAACATTTAGAGTAGATATATGCTGTACAACCAGTTCTTCATGCTTGTTTCTTCTTGTCTTTCAGGTTAAGAAGGAAGGACGGTTGCTGGGGGTTTGAACCCTGCGGGATCTGCTTCAACCGTAGGACCTATGGGTAACTTCCTCATTCTACTCTATTTAGTTTTTCTGAACATGCATGGTTGTGTGAGTCCTTCTTAAGTAGCATGCCCCTGCTCTGTGGAGGTTGTAACCCAACGAACCTCTAGGGTGATATTCCCCGAAACAGAACTGGCAACTCCACTGGGGATCACATTCTTGTGACTCCCCTGTTGGGTGGTTTCAGCTGTTTGGTAGGTTGCCGACAGTTTTAACTTTCATTTGCAGTCAAGTTTACTTTGTTTCAGTCAGTCTGAAGTCCTGGTTTCTTTTCCAGGCTTGTCCTTTTTGTTTTTTTCATTATTTACGTTTGTATACGCGCTTTTTTCTACACACAGTCGCGTATACACGAAATTTTGTCTAAAGGGACCCGCGTATATGCGAGTTTCCCTTAGCACAGACGCATATGCACGCTGGTTGCATAACTGTGAAGTAGCGTATACCTAGGAAGATTTTGAATTTTTGGGTTTCTTGAATTTTTGGTCCTTTCTGGCTGTGGAGACTTGTTCCTACAGTGTCTCTGTACTCTCTGGATTGTGAAGGAAGTGGTTTCTTGTCTTTTCTCTCTTTCGTTTGATTGAAAACTGGTCTTTTTGGCAAAGTGTTGTTTCTGGTGCTGGCACTCCTGGTTTGAATACCAAGATAGCTTTCTGATCATTCTTGGCTGTTCTGCTTTATCAGAACAGTGAGCTCCTGCTCATTTACTCTTTCCTGTCTTTGTGTTCTGCTTGGCACTACGATTTTTGCTCGTTTCTTGATTAGTTTTCTTGAGTTTCAGTAGGCTAGGTCTTGTTGCAACTTTTGAAGAGTTTTTGTTGCTTCTTCGAAGTTTTTGTTTGCGACAAGTTTATACTATTATTCTAGGCTGATTGGCTGAGTTTTCTTGTCTTCTTTTGCTCTTATTGATCTTGCTACGAGTTAGCCTTATAAGGTTTGGGAGCATTGTTGAAGTTTGTGCTTGAAATTCAATCTTGTTTGGTTTGGATTTTGATAGTTTTTCTTGGTCCTTTCGAGCTCTTTTTCTATAAAACTAAAAAGCTCAAAAAACATTTGTTTTGCTTTTTGTTTTTGCATTTCAAAGGCTTAAAAAACATTTTCGCTTGTTATTTGCTTTTGTTGTTGCATTTTCGTTTTCGTTTGCCATATCTTTTGAAGCTTTCGTGAGGTTTCTTGCTTTCAGTTTTTGGCTTGATAATTGGAAGGGAGTTGTCATTCATTTCTTCTTCTTGTTTTTAAGCATCTTTGGTGTCTTCATATTAAGAGTTCTTGATTTTGAGAGCTAGTTTTCTGGACTACCAAGAAGAGTTAAAACTGAAGGACTTTTTGGGAAATGTCACTCTGCTTTAGGAGATTTGCATCTTAGGATTTGCATGCTTGTAGTGATTTGCATTAGGTGCATTTAATCATTTAGTCAATTTCATAGTTTTTGTGAGTGTGAGTTTGCTATTCGAAAAGAAAAAATACAATTTTTAATCTCATAGAACCCGTGTAGAGATTGCTTTTCATCGAAAGACAATAACTGCATCTGCATGTAGTTAAGTTTTTATTAATTTCTTTTGCGTCAAAAACATCATAAGTTTCATCTCCATATCCTTGTGACTTAATATAACAGCCCATTAAAATAAGCGATTTAATCTAAAATCAACTAGCAAGTTTTCTAAGTGTCAATCACCAACTAGCTAGGTTGTAGGGCCTTGGAATAGGTGAGTGGAGAGTTAACTCTCCAAGGCCGCTCAAACAAACGTAGAAGTTGATTAATTGAGCGAAATCCAACTCCGTGAGGTGGACTGGGAAAGCTCTCATCCGAGAGTCAAGCGCGAGGGGAAGTGAAGGTTGAGAAGAGGGATACCCCCCCTCCGATTAGCTGAATCTGACCTCAAGACCGTTCCGCCCAGCTTCTGATACGGATTGGTGTCCATAGTTCCCGTTCCTAGGTTCCACACAGGTGACTGCGGGGGGGAATACCCGTGGTACCTGAGGCAGACGTCGCATCACTTTCAGCAGTACTTCTAGGGGGTGCCCTTGCGAAGCTTGGGTGCTTGAGCCGGCAAAGGCTGTCGTTAGGAGGTCGGCGTAACTGTTTCTGATACCTTCGCTAGTTGTTTTGGGCCCTAATCATCCCAGACTGCTTTCGGGAGGTCCTATATTTCATTTTCCTGTATTTGGGTGTCCGGTCCTCATCACCCGGAGCGGAAATACTTGGAGGTTGTTTGCTTGATTGCATCTCAGGGATTTTTATTTTAGTGAGTGCTCTTTTCTCCTAGCTTGCCTAGCTTTTCACTTTTTTGAGTCTAATTTAAAATCTATAAAAGTGGCTGATCAAGCGCCTCGTCGATCGAGGAGAATCCGGGGGTTATCTCCCGAGAGTCCAGAGCCTTCTTCGAGAAGGCGTAGGAGCGATTTAGCAGGTCGTTACCACCCTGTGGCATCTGACGCAGTGGAGAGAGATCCTCCACAAAGGTCTGAAGGTTTCGTAGCTAATTCGGGTGTCGGTTCCGAGAGGAGCGTTCCACTCACCTCGCGAGTTTTATTTCCTCAGGAAGAATATTTTCATATTAAAGATGTACCTGAGCCTCCGGCTACAGGTCCATCTCCTCTTCCTCCTGACTATCCGTTCGTTGTTCAGTACATCGGAACTGAGTCTCAGAGACCGGAAGATCTTCCGTATCTTTCCTATCTTTCGATGGCCACGACTGGGAATGCGGCCTCTGCCATGAGTGCTGCAGGCATTCAGACCCCTGCTTCTGTTGAAGGAGGGGGCACTATTGCTTTATCTTCGATTGCTTCTAGTGCTGCTGTGTTTGGCTCTGGTTTCACCCAAGCACATGCTTCTCATTCTGGTCCCTTCTGTTCAGGGATGCCCTCTAGTGGGAATCCCTCTTTTTCCTTTTCCGCTGCTGCAGCTGGATCTACACCCATGTCTTCTATGGCTAGCGGATCAACTTCTTTTCAGGGTTTCCCCTTTGGGATTGGACACATTCCTAGTTCCAATCCTTCTTTAGGGTCGTTTCCGTTTACGTCCCAGACCCAGAGTTTCAACCCTTGGTCTGGGGGGCAAAGTTCGACTACTTTTACAGGGTGGAATCCTGTGTTTACTACGGCGGGGGCAGGGAATCAGTTTTACGCAGGTCATTAAGGGAATGCTTCTTTCCCTTCGTCGAGTGCTTACCAAACCTTTTCTCCTCTTTCTAATGCTTGGAACCCCTATCAGGGGCTCTCCTCTTCATTCAATACTTCAGCGGGGGGAACTGGTCTGGGCTTTGGTAACTCTGCGTTGGGAGGAGGTTCTTCTCCTTTTTCTACGAGTCCTTTCTGGCAACTTGGTGCCTTATCAAATCCAGGCTATTCTTTTCAGAATGTTGGGAATCCATCCCATCAAGGATGGAATCCTCAGGCTCCGCCTCGCTTACCTTTTCTGGCAACGTTAAACTTGCCAGATCTGTCGAAGTTGACTAATGATCCGATTCGTTATAGTCCGAGGTGGCCTTCGGTCTCAACCAAACTTCCTTCAGATATTCCAAAATTTTAAGGTAAGAATGGGGAGGATCTGGCTGACCACATCACCACTTTCCACTTATGGTGTTCTTCGAACTCCCTGATCGATGATTCGATTAGGTTGAGATTATTTCAACGCACCCTAATTGGAAATGCTGCCAAATGGTATATCGAGCTCACTGGGGGCAGTTTTGCCACATTTGGAGAACTGGCTGTCACATTTCTAAACCATTTTCAGTTGCCTATCAGATATGAGGCTGGGACCGAACTCCTGGCTAATTTTAAGCAGGACGAGGCAACTCACATTTCTGATCACATTCAGGAATGGAGGAGAAGGAAGAGGCTTATCAAAGCTCATATTTCAAGAGAATTCCTTCTCGAATGGTTTCTCAAATCCCTGCAGTCAGATATTTCGAAAGATGTATCCTTATCCGGGGTATTTTCTGAGGAGCAGGCCATTTTTAGGGCCCAGCAGCTGGAACTGATCTATTCTCAGTCTGGGGTCCTTTATAAATATTTTCCCAATGCTCCTCGCTCCAAATTGGATTTATCAAAAACTAAGCCCGGTCCGCATGGTGATGGGCTTGTCGGATCGATCAATAGTGGTGCAGCCAGCCTGCTTTCTCAACTGCAGCAGTTGTCTTTGCAATCTGCTCCTTCTAGTCAGGCTATGCCTGCCGAGTCATCGCCTTCCCAGTCTTTGTCCATAAATGCTGTCCAAGCTTCTGATCCCAAAGGAAATCAACAATCCGATGGGAAGAAGAAGGGACGAAATAACAAGAAGAAGGGCAAGAACGGGAAGGGTAATGCAAATAAAACCAACGAGTGTGTTGGTGAGGGTCAAAAGGAGAAGAAGAAAGTGAAGTTTCCATGCAAGCTCTGTGCTGGAGACCATCTCACACACCTTTGCCCTAAAATTCAGGATGCTCAGCGCTTGTTAGCTCAGCAGGGTTATTCTAGTTCCCAGGCTGTGTTAACAAACCCTTTTCCCCAAGGGCAGCAATTAGTTGTTGGCGCGAACCAAAATCCTGGGGCTTCCTTTGGGGGCACCCAGGAAGGGGAAATTCCATCGAACATTTTTATGATGAGTGCTCACGCGGATATCGCTACGAGATCCCGTGATTATGGCAGAGAAGAGTCTTCGAAAGCTAAGGATACTCCTGATGCTACTGAGCCGCTTCACATTACGAAGCCTACTATTGAGTCTATGCCTCGGATGCCCCAAGCATCTTCTAAGCGATCAACGATTAATCCGAATGCTAGGGCTGCCCAGAACTACTCGATTGTGGAAGATCTGGCGCAGATTCCTTGTGCTATGTCAGCTTTAGAGGTACTCCAGTCTTGTCTGGCTCAGCGCAGTGCTTTGCTCACTGCCATTGGGGCTATTGATCCAAAAAATTCTCTTCTGATTACTTTTGATATGACTAATTTTAAGAAGAGACTTCCTCATCACATGGCTTTTCATATTAAATCGTCGTATCGGAAGTGCAATATCTTTCGAACGGTTGTTGATGAGGGTGCTTCCACATGCGTGATGTCTCTCGCATGTTGGAAGACACTTGGATCTCCCAAAGCTGTTCCATCCAGCACTGTTCTTACTGCGTTCGATGGTCATTCTCACAGACCCCATGGTATTGTCCCGGCTTTGCCCATCTGTGTTGGGGACAAACTTGTCAATATAGAGGTTGAGGTAGTAGATGCAGCCTTGGACTACAACCTTCTGTTGGGGAGGAACTGGATTTATGAGATGGATGCCATTGCATCCTCATTATTTCGAATTGTATGTTTCCCTCATGAAGGGAGGATCGTTACAGTGGATCAACTGGACTGTCCTCCTGTAGACCTGAATGCGCCTTCTGACTCATCTGTTCCAAAGTTGTATAATACTAAGGTGCCTGTTGAGAATCTAGGAGTTGGAATGTATTCTTCCTTGATGGGTACTTTCGATCTTCCTCCTCCTACGGTACATATTAATGCTATTTCATCCTCCAAGGCTCCCCTTCGAAGAGAGTTCTTTAGAACTCATTATTTTTCGGACCCTTGGACCTTACCTTCCCCTACTGCCACATTAGCGTAAGGTCAAGTGGGTGGAATGGAATTTCCAATTTCTGCAGCTGAGATTGCATATCAGTCTATTGTTGACACTGCAGAAACCATCCCAGCTCCTCTTTCATCGGAAGAGTTAGATGGTGATGTGGCTCCGGCTTGGAAGCTTAGTTCTTCTTCAGCCCAGGATTTCCTTGATACCACTCTTCCATCTGAAGAGGCCATCCTGGAAGCCATGACAGGTATAGATAGACCGTGGGATGATTTGCATCATCGGTCTTACTTCCTACCTGATTTGAACGAAGTTGAAACAAGTTTTCCGAGTCCTCCGTCTCCTGGTCCTGTTCACCCAGTCTTGAACCCTTTGGCACCAACATAGGTTTATGCTGAAGGGAACATGGCTGTGATTTCTCCTACTATCCCGGTGAACATTTCCAGGGATCCCAATATTATTGAGAATGTCTTCATTGGAGCTGAATGTTCCCGTGAAGAGGTTCAAATTTACACCGAGCTCTTTAAAGAGTATAGGGATTTATTCGCTTGGTCTTATGAGGAAATGCCTGGAATAGACCCATCTATTGTCTAGCATGAGATCAAGACGTATGAAAACGCTAAGCCGGTGAGGCAAAAACTTCATCCGGTCAATCCTAGGAAGGCAGCAGCTATCAAAGCTGAAGTTGAAAAGCTGCTTAAGGCGGGATTCATTTTCCCTGTTCCTCTGACTGAATGGGTTTAAAACCCCGTTCCCGTAGATAAAAAGCAAGGAACGATTCGAGTGTGCATCGATTTCAGAGACCTAAATAAAGCATGTCCTAAATACAATTACCCCACACCATTTATCGATCAGATTATTGACGAGTGTGCCGGTAATGAGATTTTCTCCTTCATCGACGGTTTCTCTGGATATAATCAAATCACTATTCGTCCTGAAGATCAACATAAGACTGCATTTATTTGTCCCTGGGGTACGTTTGCATACAAGAAGATGCCTTTTGGTCTTAAAAATGCTAGGGCTACCTTTCAGCGGGCCATGTCTTACGCCTTCCACGACATCAAGAAGATTATCGAGGCATACTTAGATGATCTAGCTGCTCATTCTCGAAAGAGGATGGATCATCCTGGTCACCTCCGGCAAATATTTGAAAGATGTCGTTTTTATAAAATTCGATTGAATCCGAACAAGTGAGATTTCGCGGTTACATCCGGTCGGCTATTGGGATTAATTGTGTCTAGGGAAGGGATAAGGGTAGATCCCTTCAAGGTTGAGGCAATACTTCGGTTGCCTCCCCCGTCTTCAATTCGTCAGCTTCAAAGTCTTCAAGGGAAGTCTAATTTTCTTCGGAGGTTTATCGCCAATTATGCTGAGATTACAAAGGGATATATGAGATTGTTGAATAAAGGAGTTCCTTTTCTTTGGGACGACTACGCTCAACGCTCATTCGATGCTTTGAAAAAGGCATTGACCTCTGCTCCTTTACTGAGTCCACCTGATTATAGCAAAGATTTTCTTTTGTATCTCGCAACAACAGAATCTACCATCGATATGGTTCTGGTTCAGGAAGATGATGCTCTTGCAGAGCATGTTATTTACTACCTTAGTCGAGGACTGGTAGGACCTGAACTTAGGTACACTCCGATAGAAAAATTAGCCTTAGCAGCAGTTCATGCTGTGCAGCGACTCCGGCATTACATTATTCTTCGCAAAACTTATGTCTTGGCAGCTGCCAATCCATTTCAGTTTGTCCTCAGCAGGCGAGTGATTGGGGACAAATATAATAGATGGATTGTGATTTTACAGGAATTTGATCTCGATTTCATGTCTGCCAAATCCAAGAAGTCATTAGTTTTTGTGGAATTGATCTCCGAGTTGCCCTGTGGAGAGGAGATGATCTATGATGAGTCCTTTCCGGATGAACACTTGTTTCTTATCTCTCCACAGGATCCTTGGTACGGGGATATCATTGTGTATCTCCAGACTGCGAAGTTTCCCTCTACTTTTTTGAAAGATGAGCGTCGTAAACTGCGTCACTTGGCCACGAATTATTTGATTATTGGTGATGCTTTGTACCGTCGAGGGGTTGATTCAATCCTAAGACGCTGCTTAACTCTCGAAGAAGCTGAGGCTGTGCTCAATGATTCTCACAGTGGAGCTTGTGGGGGTCATTTATCTGGGCTTGCTACAGCCCAAAAGATTTTGCGTGCTGGATACTTTTGGCCCTCGATTTTCAAATATTGTATTGAATCGGTCAAAAGGTGTCATCCTTGTCAGGTGTATACTCGAAAAATGCGCGCTCATCCAGCTCCGCTTTTTCCAGTCATTACTGTCGGACCCTTTACAAAGTGGGGTATGGATTTTACTACTTGTAACCCGCCTTCGGCAAAAGGTCACAAGTACATTATCGTAGCAGTAGACTACTTTACGAAGTGGGTTGAGGCTATGCCTACTTTTGGGAATGATGGTGAGACTGCAGCTCTTTTCCTTTTCAACCAAGTTATTGCTCGTTTTGGTATTCCTAGAGAGATTTTCACTGACCATGGCAGTCATTTTCAGAATAGTATGATGGCTGAGTTGGCTCTCAAATTGGGTTTCCGGCAGGAGCATTCATCTCCATATTATCCTCAGGCCAATGGGCAAGTGGAAGCTGTGAATAAATCCTTGAAGACAATTCTTCAACGGACAATTGATAAACATAGATCCAACTGGCATATTATGCTATATCCTGCACTCTGGGCATACAGGATGTCAGTTAAGACTGCAACTGGCTTTACTCCGTTTCAGTTAGTCCACGGGGTGGAATCCGTATTTCTCATTGAATGCGAGATTCCTTCCCTTAAATTAGCTGTTGAGCTTCTTCCTGACACTTCTAGTCTGGCAGAGCGGCTTCTTCATCTGGAACATCTCGATGAGCAGCGTCGGGATGCTGCCACGATGAATGAAGCACATAAAAACCGAGTAAAGGTTCAGTACGATAAGGCGGTTAAGCCTAGGGTCTTTTCCGAAGGTGACCTTGTTTTGGTCTATGCCCAAGAAAAAGATGCCTTGGGGGCAGGAAAGTTTAAATCGATGTGGTATGGCCCCTATATCGTTAAGAAAGTCCTTAAGAAAGGAGCGTATACCTTGGTTGACTTCGAAGGGAATGAGTTGCCGGAGCCCCGAAATGGGCTCTATTTGAAGAAGTATTATGCCTAGGCTTTGGCCTGGCATCTTGCTTTTGTATATAGTAGTTTTTTGCTTTGTACATATCTGATTGATTTTTCGATCTTTGATGAGTTGGTGATGTTTTTGATCTGCTTTGGCAGGTTGTGTTGGATGTCATGAGTCATTTTGGTTTCGCCGATGGTGCTAGTAGACACACCCGGAACTTAGCTTTCGCGGCTTGGGTGCTTCATTATCCATCCGGTCAGCTGTTAGTATCAAGAGGGGTCTGCATTGGTCCTGCTTCCAACAATATAGCAGAATACACTGCAGTTATTCATCTACTCTCGGAGGAAATATCTTTGGGTGTTGATTCGTTGGTAGTTTTCTTGGACTCTCAGCTGGTGGTTTCGCAGTTGAACAATACTTATCAGGTACGAGATCCATTTTTATTACGATTGTTCTTGAGGGTACGTTTGTTACAAAGGTCATTTCAATTTTTAACGTTCATTCATATTCCTCGAGCTAACAATTGGTTTGCTGACTCATTAGCTAATCAAGCATTAGATTGGCATATTAATCATTCCATACAATAAATTTTTAATCATAAAAAACATCATACATTTGATACATTTATCACATCACATCAAATATCGCTGTATATATATCATCGGAGTGTCAAAAAACTTTACAAAATTTGGATCCATAAATGTCGTACAAAACTTGGGCTTATGCCCCATCATGTTCAGTCTCAAAAAAGAATATACAGTCATCTAATACATAATATCTGTCTACTCCTGAGGTCCCTGCCCAGATGTAGTGTTCCTATAGAACGTGACCGCAGTAGCAACTCGGCGGAATAGTCTAACCCAGTCTCGGGGCACTCCTACCACCCGTCTCTGGATGGCTTCCGGTAGATCCTCCACAGCAGCCATAGGTATTTGGCGGGTTAGTCCCTCCAAATTCCTCTGCATGGCCTGGAGGGTCCTATCTGAATCCACAGTATCCGCTTCGCCCCTACAGCGCTTATGGCGCGGTAGGCCCTCAAGACGAACTGGTCCAACATCTGAAACATGATCATTTTAATTGTCAGTCATTATGAATCCAATCAAAAACATGTTTGTTTTTCATTTTTTCATACATATTTGAAAAATCCAAAAAAATCATATAAGTCAAATTTTTTTTGCAAACTTACCTACTGTACCCCATGCTGTGCCTGGTGGAACAACTAGATCTGCATCTCCACGGAAGTCCATCCCGGCATAGGGATAGTCGTCCACTGCGATGATTTGTTCTCCCCACCAGCGAAAGAACTCATCGTCCCATGTGGTCCGGGGTACCTCACTACCCCCTAGTCTCTTCATCATGTCCGCCCAACGGGCAATTCTTGGGTCCCGCGGGCTACTGATGGTAGAGATGACTCTGGGTCTCAATGCTGGAATCTTCTCAAAGAAGAATGTTGTCAAAATTGTACCGTAGCCAAAATGTTTAGTCTTTTCTTGGCGGATTGAGGTCAACTGTTGTTTCATGTTCAGTAAAAGGGTTGTGCACCAATCATACACATCAGTCAAACATTCTACTGCTATGCTCATTTGCGTCCTGGATGCCTGATGTAGAGAGGCAGATCCTGCCACTCTGCCGATGGTGAAAAGGAGGATTTTCATGTGCAAATCCCTCACATCTTTAATTTCAATCTGAGTTCCAACCTTTTTGGAACCCCCTACGCAATACACGTGGACATAGTCTTCCACGGTTAACCCTCCCAGGGGTTTCCCGTGCAAGTCTACTGGTTCTCCCCTCCAGGAAAATCCAGTAATAAAGTATATGTCTTCCACTTCAATGCGTAGTGGCATCTGATCTATCACGAAACAGTCTTGATCTGGTTCCCAGTAATTGACGAGCATTTCTAGCAACCGAGGATTGCTTTTCATATTTGGCATTGTAAAGAATTTGAACAATCCGCAATTCCGAAGGATATTTTGAGCAGCTCGATCTTGCATGACCTCTTGGTCAATTGCGCTATGCTCATGTTCCCTCTAGGAGATTTTCATCCTGTCAAATTTCATCAAATCATGCATTAGCCATGCTTTTTTAGATTCGGACCTGCGCATACGCGACTTGTTCTTTGCACAGTCACGTGTATACGTGAGTTTCTTGTAATGAACCCGCGTATGCGCAAGTCTGCATTTTTTAGCAAGGGTTTTAAAGCTAAATTTCACTTAATTTTAATTTCCAAACGGACAAAATGATTTGCAAGGATGATTTAGGAGCCTACCTGAAATTTCAGCGCGATTCGACGGTCGGGTTTTCCTGATTTGACGAAAGAATTTTTTTGCTCCAGAGCACTTTTTTCCAAATCAGCAATGCAATAATGAACCAAATATGAGGTAATTTGTCTATTTATGCCTAAAAAGTTGAAAATTTTCGCAAAAATTCATTATGCTCATTTTTTCGATCTATCTTAAGCTGCATAACTCGAATGCTTGGAAGTGCCCAGTTTGGTATGTTTTCAGGTACATTTTGATGATTTTGAGATTTTTCCCGGTTTTTGATCCATGATTTCCGACTCGTCACGGCAGGTATATGATCTTCACTGGCATATAGGTTAGGGAAATCACTCTTCGTTGCATCTTGCATACTAGCCTCCATACTGATCACTTGCCTTAGGGTCGATCCCATCAGGTCATGAGTATTACACCCATTTCACTCGCCGATTATTTAATCATGACTTGATGGTAGAGCCTTCCTTTACATGGGCTTCCTAGTTAGTTCCTCGCTATCACTTGTCGCCCATGCTGCGTTTTATGTAGGCTCGGGAGTCCTCTTTAGTCTCACCATGTCTTATGTGTTGAAGCTTCATTCTTCTTCTTCATCACTATCATTTTTTCTGGCTTTTACCCTAGAGGCTCCCTGGTGTCGTTAAGTTGTATTACTGCATTGCATATTGGCTACTTGTTTATCCTGGCCTTTAGCCAGCTTCATTTGGACTCGATGTTTAAGCCAAATTTTGACCTTGACTTTCTGTACAAGTTAACCATTGCATGCACTTAGCTATCACGACTTGACACCTTTTACCCATGGATGGAACGTTCCTCTGAGTATCACTTACCAGTTTTCGCCACCTTGCATTGAGCATAGGATTGTTCCAATCCCAGGAACTAGTGCATCTGATTTTTTGATACTCGTTCTATCCATTGTACCATAGCATTCTTTATTATTTTTCAGGTTTATTATATGAAAAAGACAAAAAAATCAAATATAACAAAAAGAGCGGGAACGGGATGTATCTTCGTTGTTTTGATGGTAGTACAGAGTCAGTTTGTCACCCTTGAACAAAGCACATTTACTTATATATATCTCCTTCATTTGGGATGGTTTTAGTTTTGACCTAGGTTCACCCTTTACCATGTTTCACTTGTTAGTCCTCCCCCGGTTGGTTATCTCTTCCAATCATATGGAGAGTTTGTTCTGCCTCCTGCATAACAGACTTATACAGTGTTACTTTTTACTGCCATGGTCATCACGAGTCGTGCTTTTGTTCAAGGGAAGTCTAACCTGAGTCAGCCATTCTGTGGTGTCTCTTGACTCATTATTCAGTTGGCCTTCCCGGTCTTGTCAATATCATGTTCTATCACATCAGATGTTTTGGTCTTCTGCTCGTGCTAGTTTGAGAAGGTCCCCATTTACTTCTTGCTGGCGGGTTTGTCTTTTATCGACTACGACACATTGCTCTGAGAGAAAACCTAGAGCCGTACCCTGGGCCTATTTCCATCATTGATAGGTGACCTTGTGCTCAACATTTGATCATCATCATGGGTCTTTGACTGAGTGGTTTCCCCTGTGTTCGACGTCAGCTCACATTATCACACTTGGGATTCGTGCAGTACCTTGATTTCCATTTGACCCTATCGGTGGATTTCTCGCCTTTGTGTCAGCTTTCATTATTGGTTGGTTCAGAGGGTTTCTTCCATGCGCTAGCTTCATCTTGTGCATGTCGGAAACGTACTTCGGTTTTGGTTCCGTCACTCTACTTCGTTCGATTCCTTCCAAATCTTGGCCTGCGGGTTACACTCGCGCTGGACTGATGTGGGATGCCTTAATGCCTTCCTTCCAGCAGATCTTTTCCCATCGACTCCGACTCATTGCTCTGGGAATAAGGTCTAGAGTATTTTTGTCAGTACCTTAGGGTTTGCAGTCATCAGTGGCAGACTCTTCGCTATCGACAGTGGGGATTCATCATTTCCTCCTGATTGGTAGATTCTTTGAAGTGTTCGACTTCAACTCATTCATTCACACTTGTTATATTGTATTGGGGCACCTTGACACTCATTATCATTATCAGTGGGTTGTCTCACGTTGGTTAATGGTATACATCATTGACCGGTAATCCAACGATTTCTCACATGGTCGACTTCAGCTCATTTATTCCCATTGTGTAGAATTGTGCCATAGTGATCGGTGAAGACCTCGGGTTGCATCAGCATTCTTCGGTTCACTTTTGACAGTCCATTCAGTTTCTGCCAGTGATGCCATCCACCCTTATATGTTGCAGTTCAGTACAGCAGCATCTTATATGTTGGCTCCCGAGTTGCGTGATTGTACCGTTTGTTCCACCTCTTATGATTTAGTACTTGGAGATTCAGTTACTTATATGATCAGACATCCAGTTGCACCATCTTTGATGAGCTTTCTATATGTGATACTTGGACATTGATTCAGACTTACACTTCCGGGCCATGCTCAGATGATTCATTGTGTACTTTCAATTCAGCTATACTTGTATACATGTTGGATCTATTCACTACTTTCTATATGATGTATTTTTGGACTGAGCATGGGTATGCCCACCTCAGCATGATTTGACTCTCTGTTTTCTTTCATTGGTTTTTGGCAGGCTGAAATCTGGTGAAGTCCTCTCTTGTCCTTGCGAAGTTATTTCTATGTGCATAATACATTTCGGCCATCATGTACCCCTTCTGACCTCATATATTAGGGGGCATCTGTTATAGCATCATTTCTCACCTTCATATGATTCATGATTTCTTTGATGGTTTTGGGCACCCATTCCTACAGACTTGGACAAATTCACTTAAAAACAATGTAAAAATCCCCATACGCGACTATGCCCGTACTTTTCCGCGTGTATACGCGAGTCCAGCTGCACTTTTCCGCGTATGCCATTAAAATTATGAAAAAATATATAAAAATTCCCTATTTTCGGGCTGGGTTGATGGTTACTCGGGTAGTTCAACCACCCCAGCACGTGGCCAACTGTTTCCAACTGTTGAAACTACTTGGAGGGAGTATAAAAACCCCTCATGTGTATGGCCTAAGGGAGAGAGAGAATTATTGATATTATACTCTGTTAGTATTCCCTATCCAAGTCTGATTCCCCGTGCCTCCTGCACTTTCCCAGTTCATTATAGGAAACCCTTGTTTCCTTGAGATACACATCCCTTTATATGTTATCTCGTATGCACCAGTTTGGAAGGAGTCTTAGCGAGGCAAGGGCTGGATGGATCCGGACGACGGTCTGCGAAGGCCTTGGAAGGATCAAGTGATCTCTCCACTCGTTACTTTTGTACATGCTATTTATAATACAGAAGTACCATGTTGTTCCCGAAATAAACGTGTTAGTGTATGCTTATATGTATGAGAATATTTGTTATTTAAGCATTCATTATGATTTATCTGATGTTTTATATGAATTTCACTAACATTTAGAGTAGATATATGCTGTACAACCAGTTCTTCGTGCTTGTTTCTTCTTGTCTTTCAGGTTAAGAAGGAAGGACGGTTGTTGAGGGTTTGAACCCTGCGGGATCTGTTTCAACCGTAGGACCTACAGGTAACTTCCTCATTCTACTCTATTTAGTTTTTCTGAACATGCATGGTTGTGTGAGTCATTCTTAAGTAGCATGCCCCTGCTCTGTGGAGGTTGTAACCCAACGAACCTCTAGGGTGATATTCCCCGAAACAGTGGGAACTTTTTGGAACATTTTTAAAATATTTTTTTTAATGTAAAATATGCACAACATCCAAGAAACGATTGCAGGGTGGTTTCTGGGTTCGAGAAATGCACTCTAGGCCGACCAAAAATGAATTTCAGGGATGCATAGAATAAAAGACTACTAAATTGAAAAGTGTTCTGTTTTACATCAAATATTTGGAATTATAACTTCGATTGATCCAATGTTGAGCTATATAGGTGATGCCTTTGAAGTGGCAAAGACACATCAGATGTTCAACTGCCTAATCAAGGTAATAAATCTACTGTAAATAAATGAAGAAACATAAATGTAAGCACATTTGTGTTGTTAACATATGAACACTTAAGAAAAATATACACTGTTGTTGATTAGTGCCTATAAACTCTCATAATTCTGAGTAATCTGAATTAAAATGTGAAACGTTGGTATTAATTTAGAGAAAATTGTTGATTCATTGTTTTGGAATAAATACACCTGTGTGTTCGCTACACAAAGAATTTAGATTTGAGTGGGTGTATCCTATGCACCATTTCAGTCATTGTGGGTCCGAATCTAGAATTTAGATTTGGGTCGGTGTATCCTATTCAATGTTTAAATCATTTTGGATTTGAATCTAGTTGCATTATGTGGTATGTGGAGGAAAAAGGTTCCATAATGAGCATTCTTTATGTTCGGAATTTCATGGTAAACCTTGATTTCCCGGTAATTGGGACTTAAAATCGTTGGATGTAGGATAAGGGATGAGGTGCAGCCAAATACACAAGGTAATGCACCACAGGTGCTGGAGATAGATATATTCCTAAGAACGTCAAGGAAGAGGCCTGGAGATGTTGGTTGGCATGTCCTAATGAAAGCTTTTAATAAGAGCCACATTCACTTTAATGACTTAGCCAATACTATCCAGGTTGAGCTCTGAGATTTAGCTCTTACTAATCTTAGCACCATAGAGTCAGATGGTAAATCTATAGGTGTTGGTGCAACTAATAACAGAAAAGAAGTGTATGATCTCAATTCAAATAATAATAAGTCCAATGGTCTCATCACAATAGAGAAATCTTTTCAATAATCTTCTCTCAAGAAGACAAAGGATAAAAGATCCAAAGTAACTTTTGCAAATGTGGAAGAAAAGGAAATTAAGAGCATCAATGAGAGTTATATTGGTGCTTATAGTCGGTTTTCAATTCACAGGGAAATGCTTAGTGATAAGGTACAGATGGATGCATACAAGGGAGCTATTTTTAACAATACATCTCTTTTAAGTGAGCTGTAGTTATGGATGTTGGATTTGGAACATCGATTTTAAGTTTATTTGCAACTTAGGTAGGAGCTGCAAAAGTAATTGCAGTCGAAGCAAGTGAGAAGATAGCGTCTGTAGCTTGTCAGGTTGCAAAAGCAAATAAAATTCTCAAAGAAGAAATTGAGAATGCCAAAATTCAGAACTCGCGTGGAGTTATTACTATATTCCATAGCATGATAGAGGATATTGATAAATGCATGGCAATTCAAGTCAAAGTGTAGATGGGATAGTGAGTGAGTGGATGGGATACTACCTATTTTATGAATCATTTCTCAAATTATTTATTTATGTTTGTGATCATTGGTTGAAACCTGGTCGATAAATCCTTCTGGACATAGCTAAGATGAATGTGGCTGGTGCTGGAAAAGGTGGAACTAGTCTATCGTTTTGGGAAATGTAAATAGATTCAACATGTCTTGTCTTTGTACGGAAGTGGCTGAAGATGTTGCTCAACAGACAATAGTCGATGTTGTGGATAGCAGGGATATAGTGACAGAGAATTTTGTCTTACATACATTTAATATTACGACGATAAAAGTAATCATGTTGATTCCCTTAATGCAGGAACATAGTAAAATAATATTACGATTTTGTAACTCTAGAAAATGACAGTGATGTTTTTGGTGTAAATTTGAAATAAAATGTGCAATATTATGACAAGTGGATTTTTAAAGCCTCCTTCCCAATTGTTTTTCTGGAACTGGTGCTGCTCTGAAACATGTTCGAATCTGGGCTACCTGGAACTATGCCATTCAAGATTCAACATTGAGATGGAAAGGATGCTACGTCATTAAAATATTGAGCAATTGAAGAGAAAATATATGAAGCCCTGAGAAAGCCCTAAAATTCACCTGGAATCTCTGACCACTTGGAATGCCTTAAAATTCTGTCAAATTTCAGCATTCAGGGTCGTGACCACTACCCTGTTCTTCTACTTCGTGACATCCTTGCATTTCTGGTACCAAAAAAGCCATAGAATTTAACATTATTTTCCCAACATTTTTAAAATCAAGCTAGGGGAAATATAAGGCTTACTAACCTTCTTTGCAGCCTCCATGTCAGACTCGACAATAGTATAAATCCTGATGAAGACATCGTTGCCGAAGATCTGATTCTCCCTCTGTTTTTCAATATCGTGCCTTCATACTTGTTGCAGATGGCGTCCACCCACATGAGAATGTTGATGATGAAGGATATACATTTTCCCTCGTAATTCTAACCGAAGGCCTTATTATTATAAATCTCTTGCAATCGATCTCGTTGGCTGTTATTTTGGATCTTCTTTTTCTGTCAGAATTCCTTCCCGGAGACGGAAAAAACAAGGATTCTAACCAAAGTCCTTATTTCAAATATTTGGCAATCGATATTAAATGAATTGATTAAAAAAATTTGACTAAAATATTCACTAAACAACTACATGTAGCTGTCACCCTTCAAAATTTGTGAGTGGCCCAACTTGGAAGTGAAATTGCGCTAGTTGAAATTTCAACTCTTATAGTAATGGTTTATAGGAATTTGGCATTGTTCATTTTATAAAGTTGCGGTAGTCCAAAGGATTTTTGTGTTCATTTATCTATTCACAATTTTTTTTAAAATGATGTAATGTTATTGTACTTGCCGCTGGCAGGATACTATGCATCCGGTTTTTCCTGATTGTGACATTAATTTAGGTTGATTAGATAGATGTTTTCAATTTTTTTTATTTTTTCCATGGTTCACTATAATATTTACTATTGTTTATTTATTTTAATTATTTTAATTTGAATTATCTATTATCTAATTGGCCAAAAACTTTCACTTGTTATTGCAAAATGCCTAGATTTTATCACCATTATTTGTACTACCATTACAAAAACATTTATATCTATCCTGCAGGTGTTGTACTTTATCTGGAGTCGCATTAACCAAAATAATGAGATAGATGCATTCCCCGTATGAGCTGCCAATTGTGGTCTGTTAGATAAAACACATATCCATGGGTATGCTCATATATCATAGTTGGTGCACGATATATAAAGGTAGGGTATAATGCATCGTGGGCCCGGCGAGTGGTGTTGGTTTTTAAACCATAGGCAAATGCATAAATTATAATAAATAGAATGGACAGAATAATTTATTAACCTTGTGGGACCGTCACGAATCACATCGGAGAAAATCATAATAGCGGAACATGTTAATAAAAGTCCCGATGGTGATTACGGAGCCAATGTGTTTATGGACTGTGATTTATATGTGTTTGAAGTTCGTGCTTAAAAGGCATTAATCGTATCAGAACGTTTGCGAATGCATCAATTGCATAAGAGGAAGGGAATCACATTAGAACATTGGAAAATGCATTAATCGCAATCGAAAGCATTGAGTTTCGATTAATCGCATCGACAAATAGAAAAGAAAGGTTTATAAAGCTGTGGCACTCGAAGTTTTCAAAGGTTAGTGTTGGGGTTAGAATATGAGAGCATAGTATATGTGTAATCTACATTGTTTTAAAGCAGATATTAAAGTTATATTTTTTAAATTAATGTAGTAAAGAATAAAATAATAAATCTATATCAAATGAACCTTTTGCAATTGTGGACCCTGCTGAATGTGAAAAAACTTAAACCAAATATGGAAGATAAATTTGTGTTATAAAACTTATCGAGTTCAAGACTTGCCATTGCAATCGGCTGAAGACATAAGAACTTTCGATTTGCGGTTGCGATTGGGGGAATTCCATTGCATGATTCAACAATAGAAAAAAAAACATATCAAGTTTTAGAAACTTTCCGATCCGATGAGTTAAAATACCTTTTAACATATTTTGAACATATTATAAAAATTTTATACTTAGAAATATGTTAAAATTAATTCTATTTATTCATCGCATCGCAACAGATCAAAAGTGAATTTCAACATTTATTGCAAGGATTGGCCGATCTCCGATTACGTGACAAATGTTGAAAATGCCGAGATATTAAATGGTAATTAAAGTTTTTGTAGCTGTCCTCATTGTTTTGTTTTATTTCGGCTGAAAGCATTCATTTGAATTGTAGAACAAAGGTTCGAATCCTTTCATTCGCAGAACCAGAGAGAGTTTACCCGACTCTGGAATGTCAAAGAGAAGAAGAAAGTCTAAAGCTACTTTTGTTGGAAATTATCCTATGCTAAACATGTCACCCAAGGAAAAACTGGCAAAGCTCAAGCTACTCACAGATACCTCCTGTCAAGGACTGGGGAAGATGACATGGAAGAATGTATACAATTTTCTTGAAAAAGAGAAACCTAGGGTTGTTGTGCCCAAAGCAATTGTTCCTGATGAAGAAGATTCAGACTCTGAGTCTGAATCTCAACTTAGTGCATTGGCAAATTCATTTTTACACCGAGTTGCTGCTCGGGCAGATACTTTTCCCTACTATGATGTTATCAGATGGGTCATTGACCATGTGACAATTCAAAACAAGACTTTTTTTTCAGCTTCTGGATCAGTGTTCGGGTCATTCAGGGCAGAAGATATTAAAGCAATGTACCATCTTCCCAATCCACAAAAGATTTACAACAAAGAATTCCTTAAGTTATATGCTGAAGAACATCGAAACCAGGTAGAGCCAATCAAAGAATGGAAGAATAATCCTGAGAAACATAAGCAAGAGGCATCAGGTATGTACTCTGTGGAGTCTCTTGCACCTCCGTATTATTATGCTGCAACAATGATGTGTAGATTGTTTGGAAACGACAACTCTGCTAGGTTTTATATTCAAATGGTCCCGTTAATTCATTTTGCTGTTAATTCTGAAATTATGGATTGGGCTATCATTTTGTCGGATAAGATAGCTAATCTAATTCTAGAGTATAGAAAAGATAAGAATTCGGGGAATTCTTCCCCTTTCCATTTTTGTGGTTATATTTTGGATGCCCTCTGTTTCCATTCTGACTTCGCCATGTTAGGTTGGAAATGGACCCCAAAAGAACCTATTCCTATTCATGTGTATCATAATTTATTATGGAAATAACATTTCAAACTTCATGTTTACAGAGTCTGCCATGGTTTTCTAATACCAATCTACCAAACCATTTTTGGTCATTTCCCTCCTAGACTGTCCAATAAAGCCAAGACTGATTTGTCTTCTATCGAAGATTGGTTCAGAGAAGAAAAATTCACTTATATTATAATTTTTGGGAGTATTGTTCAGCCACATATCCTTCCCCTATATGTTCCAGATAAGCTGTTAGCTCAGGAAATTTCCTATCAACTGATAGTTGAAGGAATGTCTAGAATTTTGAAAAGCAATAAAAAGCTTATGTGGCCTAGCTTCCCTTTTAAGTGTGGTGACTATACTCTTAATAGTTTTTCTCACACTGAAAAAGAAGTTGGTAAGATTTCTAATCTTAATTTTTCAACAATTCCTAGAAGACAATACGACCCAAGGAAAGTGGCACATGATTTTACTACGTCTGTTTTGATTGCCCGATTCAAGCATGAACCAGACCTTTTTGATGATTTATTTTTTTCCATGGATGATATATCCCAAGTCTTTGATTCAGCCAAGTCCAAGTTACACACTCAGGACTTGAATTTTTTTTTTGTTGTATAGAAGCCAAAGGTTACTTAATTTTCCTCTTGATCAGTTGAGAGCTCCCATACAGGAGAAAGCATCACAACAAGCAGGAATTAGTTCTGGTAAAGAAGTAGAAGGATCTGATCCTGTTTTAGGGAAAAAGGATGATAGCAGTAAAGCTAACAGTGCTAAAACAGAAACCGCTTCTCAAAAAGATACACAGAAGCCTTTAGTGCAAATAAAAAAAGGGAACACTGGCATTGATGCCCAGGTACATATTGAAAAGGGAATTACAGAAAGTAGAAACACTGAACAGGCATCGAAGACTGATGCAGGTTCTCAAGTGGGAGGACAAGTAGATACTGAATTGGTTGTTTCTTCTCATTTTCTAAATCAATATCAACAATTTGCATAGAAGATAGGATTGCAAAACAATCCTGAAGTTGACAATCCCAAAGATCAGGATGTGGAAATCATTCTTGAAAACCCGACTGGAGAAATTATGCTAAAGATAGAAGAAATCCCTCCTTTAGATATATTCTACAGTCCCAAACATAGGGTTGTGGTAAGAAAACAAAGGAAAAGGAGGAGAACAGATCAAGATGCTCTTTTGGCATCACAGGGGGAATTGCTAAATGTTGTTTATAAAAATGCTGAGGTGGATCCATATGAGGATCTCACCAAATTGTCTCAGTATGCTGGTGCCTATAGTGCTGCCACTATAGATAAATCTTCTGAAGTTTCACAGCTAGTAAAACAAAAGGATATGCAAATTTCTATGTTTGAAGAACAGGTTGCAAGTGATCAACAAAAGATAATTCAGTTGGAATAGCGGGTATAGGATGCAGAACTCAAAGCTAAATAACTAGAAGAGCAACTTAGCCTTGAAAAGAAAAATATTGATGAACAAGCCTTGAGAAAACAACAACAGTTGGCTCAAGAAGTAGAAAAGATACAAAATCTTTTACAAAATGAGAGAAATTCAAAGGTTGAACAGGAAAAAATGTTCCAATCAGAAATGGACAAGTTTAAGGAGTATCCCAAGTTGGATCAACTCATTACTGAGGCTCTTGAAATGAACAAACTGCTATCTCAACAGTTAAGTGAATTTTGTTTAAATTTGACACAAATTGAGCCTTTGTACGACATTACATCGTCTTTGATAGATAAATCAGTCACTCTTAGGCAAGAAATTGAAGATGTTGATGATAAAATTTCTGAGTTTCTTTGATGGCAAGATATAGAGCAAGGAAAAAAAGCTAACCTTGCCAGAATTGAGGAGAGACGCAAGGAAATTCTATTTATGGAATGGGAACACCAGTTAATGAAATTAGAAAGAGCTACATCAAGGGCTAAAAGTTTAATGAATAATACAACACAATTGATTAATGACAACATGTACGCTACAAATTTGATCTCATATTTTATTCCAAGTGAGTTACCTAAAGTAAAAGAAGCTGATTCTAGGTGGAAGCAAGAGATAATTGATAAAAATCAAAAAATTAGCAAACTTCAAGGAATTTCATGGGATAATATGTGGTCTTATCTGATCAAGCCACACAGTGAACAGATGGCCATCAAATTCCTTTCGAATGCTATTCAATGTATCATTCCTGAATTCTCTGATGCTACATATGTTGGACAGTTACATTCAAAAATGACTCGGCCCAACAGAAGTAGAAGATATGCTCAATCTCTGCCACCTTCGTTCATCCATCTCAATCGACGATTGATGAGCTAGTCTACTACAAGTTCGCATTTTAGTTTAAGATATTTTATTTTAGATATATTATAGGAATATTTTTAGTTATTTTGTTTTATTGAGTACCTATTTAAATCCCTTTCATGCATTTAGAAAGGGGTCCTTAATTTGTAATATATTTTGACTTGGAGATTGCATTTTTGTACTAGATTTACTTCTATATTATTTTATAAAGGGTCACATCTGGTGATTCTGTGTGGAATTGTTTTTTAAGAGTTGGAATTCTGTAACTCAGAGTTGATTTTGCATTGTAATTGCAGGATTCTATCTATTCACTGTTAATTTCTTTTGTCATATGATATTCTCTTTTAAATTTGCCAATTTTTTAGGCTTCAATATTTTGGGGGCTAGAAGGAGGACCAAAGATATGAGTGGCAGATAAATCTAAATCTGAAAGCCATTCTAAGATCATATGAATTATAGAACTGCACATAACATTTTCAGAGTTGCCAAGAATTTGTTTTAGAAGAGTGGTTGGTTTAAGTATAAATGTGTGTTTTTCTATTGGTGCTGTGTTTATAAAGTTGCACTCTATTGAACTATGATTCAATGGTAGTGATACGGCTATGTGGACTGCTTGTTGAGCTGAAATTTGAATAGCATCAATTTTTCTCTTTTCATGTTGTTTTCGTATCCTTTTGAATGCATTTGTCATAGATCTGTCCACTTTGGTCATATATGAAGTGCAATATGAAACTGCAGCATATGCACTTAGAACATATTGAGCATCTGTATTTGCATTCCATAGGTGTGGCATATTGTACACAAAGCTATTATTCCATATTTTTGATAGTTTTCGTTGCAAGAATACCATTGGTTGTGTTAATGTAATTTGTATTAATTCGATGTAAGGAATCTCTGTTAACTGGAATTCATGTAAGAAATCTTCATGGCTAGTTAATTTGTCATAGTGTTTTTTCTCTAAGGTGCTTTGCAAGGACAAAACTTTTTCATTTATTGAATCTTGTACCAAAGTAATTGGTTCAAGAATCCTTGTTCTTTTCATTGGTAGCATTGGAAATTTGGATTTACACTGTGATGCTTTTATTTTTTTTATAACTTTTGGTATGATGATGTTCATGTATCTTTGCGAGTTCTGGATCAAGGTGATTTGTGGTACAAGTTATATAGTTATCCAAGAATTTTTCAATTTCAAAGTTAATATTAATTCCATATACTAGAGCATTTTCTATGCATATAGGAGCATGTTCATGTGCACTATCTCTATTTTGGAACTCATTTACAAAGTAATAATCTAATATTTTGCCAAAAAATGTGCTATGTTGACAGATCAATTGCTTCAATGCATTTGTCTTATGACTATAGTAACGTGTACATGCTACTGGGTCCTTTCTGACAAGATAATCAATGTTTCATTTCTCAATTGTTTCAATGTGTTTCTCTTTATTTCTATTGCTATGTAATTTAACAAGAATTTGTACTAGTGGTGTCCAAAGATGCTTTGCACTTGTAAATGTAACAAATAAAGTTGGAGGGCCTAATTGTCGTATCATTGCACATATATGTTTCTGCATTTGTTGATGGTAATCAGGACAAATTCTTATGTGTTTGAAATATATGTATCCAATGTGACATTTTAGTAACTTTCCTAAGTTGGACTTGTACTTAACATCTTTTGCCAACAAATTTGTTCCTTGTAATTTTCTTTTTCTTATTCATACTGAGATGCATGGCATGACCTTTTGAATGAGTATTTGCATTGTCTTGAAGAACAAATTTGTGATGTGATAGGAAAAGTGACCACTGCAATGCATTAGTTCCCACTTTACTATTTCTTGGTAACGAAATCTTTGTAGTCTGCCATCGTCACATGGATCTGCAAAGAATAGTGATATCACTATTAGTATCTATGCAATGTTTTCTTGCTAGATTGTATTTTTCAATGTCTATGGTTTCAACCATTTTTTTCCATGTATTTATTCTTCAGATTCGTATGGTGATTTGTTTACTAAGTACGATGTATCTTAGATTTTTTTTCCTCAAATATGATAATAAATTCTATAATATTTTTTGGTTTATTGAATATATCTCTATGACAATGTTTACTAGTACAAAATACAAATTTTACTATTATATTGTGTCTTTGATTTCAAAATAGTAAAATAACAGGGGCAAAGTTGCAAGTAACTAGTTCCTATTTTGCATCTCTCTGTATTTCAAAAGTATCACTACAAAACAAAGAAGATGCAATGTTCATTATTGTCTCTGAAAACACGAATCTCACATACAAGCTATGTATTCTAGAAATAATTCACTTTTGTATACAATATAAAGCATACAAAATAGATTGTATGTGTCTTGATTGGTAAAGCTAATCTTGCTAGTTGTAAGTAACATAGTTATAATTACGAATATGTATGTATAGTTAGATATGTAGTACAGCATAATAGCATTTTGAAGGCAAAAATATGCTTCATACAAAGACAATTACTGATTGAAAGAAAAGTAGGAGAAAAAAAAGGCTAATTGGGTCATAGCCTTGCAAGAATATGGTATTGACATTAAACCAGCAAAGATTGTTAGAGGATAAGGTTTTTGCAGATTATTAGCAGGAGCTCATAGCATATCAAAAAATCAAGATCTAATGAATGCTAGCTCAGTGACTCAGATAAGTGTTACAGATTCTCAATCTCAGTATACTGATCTGATATTTTACTTGAAAAATGGGTATGGTACTTCTTATGTCAGCTATAAGAATAAACGTGCTTTAAGATTAAAAGCTACTAAATATGAAATAATTGATAATGTGTCATTCAGAAAAAAATTTGATTCAATATTACTAAGATGTCTTGAAAAGACCGAGGAAAAGAAGGTTTTGCATGAACTACACGATGGACTAGCAGGAGGTCATTTTGGAGGCAATACCACAGGCCACAAAATCATCCATGCTGGATATTATTGGCCTATATTTTTTAAAGATTCTTATGATTATGTGAGAAAGTGCAATATTTTCCAAACTGCTAGTGGAAGGCAGAGGAAGCCAACTTTTTCTCTACAACCAGTAAACATTGAAGAACCATTTTAGCAATGGGGGCTTTATATTCTTGGTGAGATAACTCCTCATTCTTCCAAGTAGCATAAGTACATTCTCACAACAACAGATTACTTCACAAAATGGGTAGAAGAAATTCCTCTAAAGGTAACAAACTCTGATGTAATTATTGATTTCATCGATCAATTCATCATTACCAGGTTTGGTGTATGAATAGTTAATGGTTAAAAGGTAACCCTGTCGGGACTATGAACGTTTGCTTGCAGCAGAAGCACTAGCTGTGACAATAGGATATATTACATAAGCTAAACTTGAGAAAATTCACTTACTTTATTATTATTAACTAATCAAAGCTTGAGATAAGACAAAAAAAAATTTCATCGTTGAAGATTTAGAAAGAAATTGTAAGTGATTTTTATTCTTTTACATAGTTAGATTTTATTTGAATTATCTTAAGAAAAGTTTTGATTATCTTTAGAAATTTTTACTTACCTGAAATGTAATATTCATTTCATTTTTTCAGAGATAACTGTTTCTTTCGCAATTGTTGTACTGTACAACAACCCTCCCCATTTTCAAATTTTTAGAATAAATTCCATTTAAAAATAAGTCCCCTTTTTATACCTTTTACATGAATAAAAAGATGCATATCACATTTTATTCACAAAGTTTACAAGTTTTAAAAACTTACCCATTTGATGAGTTAAAAGACCTCTTAACATATTTCGAACATATTAGAAAAATTTTATACTTAGAAATATGTTAAAATGAATAGTAAATCGCAATCGGAAATTTGGAAAAGTTATTTTAAAGAGTTGTTATTGTTTTGAGAAGTTCTGATGCGATGGCGCTCAATTGAAATCGCAATTCAGAATAATATTAAGTATTGCACAATTTCTATTTATAGCAATGCGATGCAATTTATCGCAATTGCGTCTCGGAAAAAAAGATTAAACATTGCATTCGTCTCATTGGAAAATTCCGATGCAATTGCGCTCAATTACAATTGCTTTCTTGTATTAACTCGATGTACGTAGTTTATATTTAGAAATATGTTAAAATGAATAGTAAATCGCAATCGGAAATTCAGAAAGGTTCTTTTAAAGACTTTTTATTGCTTTAAGAAGTTCCGATGCGATTGCGTTCAATCGCAATCGCATAACATTGCATTCCTCTCATTGCAAAATTCTGATGCGATTGTGCTCAATCGCAATCGCATTTTTGGAGATAGATTGTAACATTCCACTTCATTTTAAATCTCCAATGCGATCGGAATTTGGAAAAAATGTTTTCAATGAAACAAATTGCAATGCGATCAACATTTATTACAAGGATTCACTGATCTCCGATTGCTACATGGCTTCTCCAGAGGTTTATCGCACACATTATAAAAATACCATTCACTACCTTGTGAGCATGCAATATACCACTACGCTTTTGTAACATAATAATTTTGCTATAAATATTTGAAATTCTATGATATAATATTACACAACAGCAGTGTATACAAGCAATAACAGAGAATGCAATTATAGAAATTTAAAATTTAAATTAAGTTATGTTCTAAATAAACTTTATCATTTTTGTATTATTCTTTATTTTAATTATAAAAACTTTAAAAAATTATTTAAAAAAAATTAATTGTAAAAAATTATTAGGATCGAAATTTGTTGAAATGTTAAATAAATCTAATACAAATAATAATACTTAAAATCGTATTTTTTAAAAATAATTTTAGTAATTGGGATTATGCTAAATAGTTATAGTGAATAATTCTTATTTTTCTAATTCAGATTCAAACTTTCACCAATTACATGATAAACATTAATGTGTTGATAATTATTACTTAAATTAGTTATATTTGAACTAACCTATACCATTTTCGTATATATGTAGATTAACTTCGCATTTTGACAGTTTTCGAACTCCACACCTCTCAGATCTTTCAGCCATGAGTATTAATTGTACTGTGGCTAATTATATCAATTTAATGGTTTTGATATTTCTCGGGATCTTATCTCATTAAGTGTTTCGTGCCAATTTTTATGGCGTTATTAATTTTGATCAACTTGCTATTTTAACTAATCCGCTTTTCGTTTCGTGTGCATAGAAATGCGTCTGATTCTAGGCAGTTCACTCTATTAGTGTTGTACGGAAGCTTGTCTATTGAAGGTTATAAACCTTTCCAATTAATATGACATTAACAACGTTCAAGTCTTGCCACATTAACTTTACTTTTCAAATCTGCTTTATTCTGAATATAGTATAGTTGAAACCATAGGTAATAAAGATAAGGTTATAAGCCCATGGGTAATTATATAAAGACTTTTATCATAAGTCGAGACGAGTAAATTAAGTTATGTTTGTACTATATATTGTACACTGACGAAATAAGCTGATCCCCGAGGTACTTGACATCAGTGCTGAACTTCTCTAGACTGACCCATAGTCATATATAGCATTACTAAGTACACATTAGCCACATGCTAATAAGAACATCATAAATAAAATTGTGATGCATGGAGCTTTTATTACTTGTATGATTAGAAGTTGCAAATAGAACATATAGATAACACTTTAAAATTGGAATCTGTCACATTTAAAATGCTCAACCATAGATTAACTAATTATAAGTATATTATAGTTAAAAAAAATAAGTTTTTATTTACGTTAATTATAATTTAATACTTAATAAATAGATATATTAGATATTTATTTTGTTCAATTTGCCACTTGTCTTTAAATTATTTGTGCTAATAGTTTGTTTATTTATTATTTTATATTATTATGTTTATTTATTATTTTATACTATTAAATATTGAACTGCAATTGCAAAATACTCTTAATTTATATAATTTTTATTAATGTAAATTTAGTGAATTATGATAAATAAATATAATAAATTATTTTTTAAAATAAGTTTCCACTTAAATTATTATTATCAATTATTTTTTGTATAATATTTAGATATGACGAAGTTCTTATAAATTTAATTTGCATAATATTTATACATCTTCTATACTATAGATATATTTTTTAAAATAAATATTCAATTTTATTTTTAGTACTTGCTACTTAGTTTAATTTAATTACTAATTTATTTCGTATTGCCATTATGTAATTGATATTGGTTGAATGTAATTAATATTTAACTTGTTTCAGACCGTTGTCAAAAGACAAGTTAAGCTTAAAAAGGAAATTAGGCTGTGGATGTTGTTTAGCCTTCATTAAATTATAAATAGTAAAAAATATATTTTTTCCTTTCCTATGAAATTTGATTAAAAACGCTTTTAAGAACCATTGGATCCAGGTCATTAAATAATTTATTAAAAAACATAAATTATAGATTTATCTTTGTCTGATTCGAGGATTACATTAAATTAAATCCACATCAAACCTACATGCTCCTACATGAAAAGATTTGGTTGACTGATTCCATGCATGCCAATAAGCATTAGACTCGATACAACTTATTCATTAGCAATATATTCCTCCAGTTACGTTACTATGTAAGAATTGAATATTATTACAGAGAATTAAATGGGGTAGAATAAATATTTCAATTTGTAATGTCATCCACATAGTTTTGACTTGATGTTCCAAATTATTGAATTTTGGTATGTGGAGTTGTTTAGTTTTCATTAAATTATAAATTAGTTATTAATATATTTTCTAGTGAGTTGAAAATACTTTTAAGAACCATTGTATCCACATCATTAAATAATTTATTAAAGAACACAGATTACAGATTTATCTCTTCTTTCCTCGAGGATTACATTAAACTAAATCCATGTCGAATCTACATTTATCATCGGTCATTTCTTCATTGTACAAATGTTCATAACTGTCCACCTATACTACTGTGAAAACCATCATGAAAAAATAAAACTCAAATTTCAATGTTATTAACTATACATAGAATCATTATTAATAATAATGTTTTCCGCATCGAATATGTAATTTATCATATCCATTATGCAAGTGCAGATCTGAGTCGGAGTATCTAGTCGATGTCACAAACATCCCATGTAGATCTCTTGATATCAAAAAGAATTAATTCAAAATTAAATAGCATAAAATTATGGCAATTGTACCAGTTTCCACTTTGCAGTTGTTACTTTGCTTGAAGCTTTGTAAATATTATTTCTGCTCTTTATATTTTTTGTTCTTGATCCTCGAAATCTTTGTATTCTGCTCAACACTTTTGCAACTATATTTGTCGTGCGACTGGACGTTGTGCAAGCAAGCTTTGGCAAGTCAAGCTAGAACTGTGCGCCTCTGGTTGCAAGGTTTTCTAAGCATAGTTTCTCTTACTCTTTCATGTAATTCCATATGTTAAATTTGCTCTCTTGCTTTGATTCTAAGTGCAAAGTGGATGATATTCTACCTGCAATTTACATATTATGCACTGTGTTTTTAAATGATAGCAGATGGAACATTGATAATTGCAATTCCATTCAAATTTGATAAAGTTGATATGTCTTACAAATCTCATTTCTTTTTGACAAATTTACAAAGTTCCTAAAAGTACTTATCAAGATTATGTCATATAGAGAAAACATAGAAAACATAATTTTGTTACGTCTCTAGCATGAGAATACCATTTGTATCAGCCTTGGAGGATTCAAAGTCATTTCCCTTGGAACGACTTTGTTTACTAAAGCTGTCGTTCATTAAAAAATGTAGATTATTATCATCATCATTTTATGAATCAAATTCCACTTCATTTGTAGCTTCGGTCCATGAAAAAGGATTTGATTTGAGACTATGCAACTTCGACATCTTATCATCTTTGATATTGGCGAAGTTTTCCTCCTTCAAAGAAGCTTATCCATTTGCAATATTAACAACTTTGTTTACTAAAGCGTCTGTTCATTAAAAAATGTAGATTATTATCATCATCATTTTCTGGATCAAATTTCACTTTATTTGTAGCTTTGGTGTTAGCAGCTCAAAAACTATGTTCTTGTTCATAGAACAACATATTAGCACGATTATTATCATTTCTATCTAGAAGCACTTCGACCTTGAATTTATGGTGCAAAATTCGAAGATCTCCAATACAGACTTGCTAGACATTAAATAACATCTAGAGGCGTGCAAAGTCTAAACAAATATTAAATATGATGAGAATAGGAGAGAGAAAAGAAATACTTCTATTCCTTAACAATAAAAACTGCTATTACAATGTCTTCTTCTTATAGAGGGTTTTACAAAATAGTGACTGCTGCAAGACACAACTGATCATCATTTTAGAAAGCAATTGAAACACAAAAAACTGGAGATAAAAAATGGAACAGTGAAAATAGAAGTAGCTAATAGAATAGATGCAAAGCCAAGGGTAGTTAAGACAGTCCCAAAAACAAAACTCTATGAAATAAATTAAAGTTCAAGCTATTTTGTGGCCATTGGCATCGTCCAAAAAAATTATTGCATGTTGTGCATATTATGGAGGCAAGAAAATACAAGCACCTCAGTTGAAAGTTAGTCAGAATTAATCTTTAAACAATTGTTTCCAGAATACAAGACACCTAACAAGAGTCATTAGTTTAATTGATTGACTAAAAGTAATACTAGGAGAAGTGAAAACAGAAGTAGCAAATAGAACAGATGCAAAAGCAAGGGTAGTTTATAGGTTATTTAGTTATAGCTTAGTTAGAATAGTGCTTCTTACACTATAGTCTAGATATTTATAGCAAATTAGAGTAGCCACCCAAATAGTCATATTAGTCTTATTGCTATGGACCTATGGTGGTGGTAGTCTTAGTCCCATGCCCTAAGTTATTATTATAGGATCTTAGAGATTTCATATAGTATAAATCAAGATTGTTCTATGTCATCTATTATTCACATTATCCTGCACAAGTTACTATGTCTCAACTTTTGGTATTTCTTTTATTCTTTAGTCAATTGATACCTTTGGATAGTTAATTTGTTTTTTTTCTTGATGTTTTAGCAAATTTAGGTGCCACTTGCTGCATTGAATGGAATATATCAATTTGGAATGAGGGAATGTAGTGACATGCAACTTTAAAAGACGTTACAACAACTAATAGCAGAAGAAGACACCGTTAATATCAAAATAGATTGTAGAAACAAAGCAACGAAGAAAACAAGTGTTGGATATTTTGCATGTAGACCTTGTAAGAAGTGGTTTACCTACAGCTTCAAATGGTGCAAATTTTGTTGTTGTATGCAGTACATTTGTTAATATGCAAAAAAATAATAAGCAGTTGTCAAAGATCAACAGGAAGGAAAGAAAAGAAAAGAAAATATTCAATACTTTAAATATAGATGTCATACTAGGTCGTATAGATACGACTTCAGATGATCCAAATGTCATTGTTGTATATACCATTATTGTTAATGTCCATAGAACAATGTCTGGTTGTTAGCAATCATCATATAATACATTTATTCATCATTGAAATGAATATTTTGTCTTATCACAAAAAGTAGTGTAAGCACCAAATTTTCAAAATATAATGATAGAATTAGTCCATATTATGTTGACCTATCTTGTTCAATATTTTCTACATTGACTTGGAAGTACATGCTTTGGTGCAATAAAGTTGGGACTTGCATAAGGAATGAATGCTTTGTAATAACTAAGTCGATTCTCACGTTTGGCTATTTGTATGAAGCATATTGTTGCCTTCAAGTATCTAACTGTAGATACATATTCTTAATTACAACTATGTTGCTTACAACTAGCAAAATTAGCTTTACTAGTCAAGACACATAGAATTTGTATTTCATGCTTTCTATTGTGTAGAAAAGTCAATTATTTCTAGAATACATAGCTTGTATGTGAGATTCATGTTTTCAGAGACAATAATCAATGTTGCATCTTCTTTGTTTTGCAGTGATACTTCTAAAATACAGAGAGATGCAAAATAGGAACTAGTTACTTGCAACTTTTCTTCTCTTATTTTACTGTTTTGAGATCAAAGATACAATATAATAGTAAAATTATTATTTTGCGCTAGTAAAAATTATCATAGAGATATATTCAATAAAGCAAAAAAATATTATAGAAGCTCTTCTGATCTTTGAGGAAAAAAAATCTAAGATACATAGTACTTAGTAAACAAATCACTATACGAATCTGAAAAATAAATACATAGAAAAAAATGGTCAAAATCATAGACATTGAAAAATACCATCCAGCAAAAAAACATCGCATAGATACTAATATTGATATCGTTTTAATGAACCATAGTCTCTTTAGACTTCAACCATTTGCATATACTCCTGGAGATTGTTTGTTCAATGCATTTGAAGTGATTTTGCACTTTCGTTACTCGTCTATTGAACTATGCAATGGAATAATAGAACATTTTCTCAATTGTCTACAGCGAAATGACACAGAGGCAAAAGAATCATACCAATATGAACTAGATCCTGTAATGTTATATCAACTTCATGGAATTCATGATGTTGACACATACCTTCATAGAATGCATTTTTTTGCATCTAATAGAAATTTCCAATCTGAAAGAGGCCTATGGGGAGACACATTTTGCATACAGTGGCTATCAAAGTGGTTGAACATACCAATTGGAGTCTGGTCGCTAACAATGAAAACAAGGTATTTTTTCTTCAACCACGATCTAGATACAATTCCACTAAACATTTTGTTTCATGATATAGATCCAATTAGTGGACATTTTGAACCCCTATTATACAAAATATTATTTAGATGTAACTTTGTACCAAATTATTCCTTGTCACCTCTTTGCAAACATCTTGAAAACAATTATGAATCTATTGTTCATGAAATGCAAATTCATGGATTGCATATAGCAAAAACAACTATGTCGAAATGTGCTAATAGCATGTTTACTGCAATTTGTTATTTAATAGCACCTGAATTTGATGAACAATCTCTTAGACTCTACATTGTCCAATATTTTTGCAATGCACTAATGGTTAGGAGCAATGATGCATTGAATTGTATAGAAAAATACTTAACAAATGAAACTATACAAAGTCAAAAAATGGTTGCATAATGGCAACAATACCTAATTAATATGGCAATGCCATATGAAAAAGGAGGAGTTGAGGGAACATCATTTTGCTTCCAATGGACATTGATCATATTTAATGTAAACATACAAATATGGTCATTTACTAGTAAAACCATTGTAAATTACTACCAATCAAAAACAAATTTCAACCAAACGTACAACATATTATCATTTGAAACAAGTACATCACACATTCATTATGAACCATTACTATCAAATCAAAATACAAATCGGTGCAATTTTCAACATAGAATAGTACAGATGCACGAAAACACCAACAATAGAATAAAATTGCGCAAATTGAAACAAATGATATGTACAAATGACCCAAATAAAATTGGACAAAATAGAAATAAAATAGCAAATAAAAATTTCTCATCACGAAAAAGTACTCCGATAGAAATTTACATACAACAAATCAAAGACACACCAAAAACCAAATGTCCAATATGCAAGACATTGCAATTTCAAAAGAACATCTCAAGCCTTGGAATTGAATTAGAAAAAATGTACATAAACATATCTAGAAAACAGAAGACATTGCATTTAAATATCATTTGTCGATCTTGCAAAATAGCACTTGTGAATGCAAATTTGCCTTGCTTTGCAACACCTGAACAAATAAGACGTAACAAGCCATTACAAATGGTAACAAAACTTTCAGAGCTTGAGGAAAGACTTGTTGCATTGAGAATTACCTTTGCACAAATAAGACAATGTGGGAAGAAGCGATCACAAATGAGCTTAACTGGTTCAATAATTAATGTACCTGTCCAGATGGACATTGTCCAAAAGGAATTGCCACAATCCATAAACAATACAATCGCAATTGTTATTGCATTAAAATGGCGACTAGAATATAAGAATGCATATCAAACAGAAAAAGTGCGTGTGCATGTTGTCATGAGAGCACTTAAAGAACTATGTTGTCGAACTTTGTATAAAACTGAAAACATTTCCATTAATAACAATTGGAATCATATATGTGAATTGGAAAATAAAGGTAATAAATCTGATGATGACAACATTGATATAAAAAGTGAAACTGATAGCATTTCAGAAAGTGAAAAGCCAACTGAAACCTTGGTACATGGATTCATAGCTTCACAATGAATTCATGATTTACAAGACAAGCTTATTGAAATAGCACCAGCTGAGGGACAATGACCACTTGGGATATTCAAAGACAAACATGCAGAAGAAATGACTTTCCCAACACTATTATTTGGAAATCCACGTGATGATGATATACTACAAAGATTTCGTTACCAAGAAATAGTAAAATGGGAACTAATGCATTGCAGTGGTCACTTTTGCTATCACATCACAAATTTTTTCTTCAAGATAATGCGAATACTCATTGAAAAGGTCACGTCATGCATCTCAGTATGAATAAGAAAAGGAAAATTACAAGGAAGAAAGTTGTTAGCAAAAGATGTTAAGTACAAGCCCAACTTAGAAAAGCTACTAAAAAGTCATATTGGATACATAGATTTCAAACACATAAGAATTTCTCCTGATTACCATCAACAAATGCAGAAACATATATTTGCAATGATAAGAAAATTAGGTCCTCCAACTTTCTTTGTTACATTTACAAGTGCAGAGCATCTTTGGACACCACTAGTACAATCTGTTACTGAATTACATAGTAATAGAAATGAAGAGAAATACATTGAAACAATTGAGGAATGCAACATTGATTATCTTGTCAGGAAGGACCCAGTAACATGTACACGTTACTATAGACATAGGAAAAATGCATTAAAGCAATTGATCTATCAAGATAGCACATTCTTTGGCAAAAGATTAGATTACTACTTTGTAATTGAGTTCCAAAATAGAGGTAGTGCACATGAACATGCTTTTATATGGGTAGAAAATGCTCTAATATATGGAATTAATACTAACTTAGAAATTGAAAACTTCTTGGATAACTATATAACTTGTAGCACAAATCACCTTGACCTAGAACTCACAAAGATACATGAACATCATCATACTAAAAGCTGTAAAAAACGAAAAGCATCCAAGTGTAGATACAAATTTCCAATGCTACCAATGAAAAGAACAAGGATTCTTGAACCAATTACTTCGGTAGATGCCTCGATAAATGTAAAATATTTTTCCTTGCCAAGCACCTTAGAGCAAAAACACTATGACAAATCAACTAGTCATGAAGATTTCTTGGATGAATTCCAGTTAATAGAAACTGATTACATCGAAATAATACAAGGTACTTTAACACAACCAATTGTATTATTGCAACGAACACCATCAGAAATATGGAATAATAGCTTTGCATACAATATGCCACACCTACGGAATGCAAATACAGATGCCCAATATGTTCTAAATGCATATGCTGCAGCTTCATATTGCACTTCATATATGACCAAAGTTGACAGATCTATGACAAATGGATTCAAAAGGATATGAAAAGAACATGAAAAGAGAAAATTTGATGCTATTCAAATGATACGGTCTCTAGGCAATGCTTTTATTAACCTTCAACAAATTTAAGCTCAACAAGCAGTCCACATAGCTCTATCACTACCATTGAATCATAGTTCAAGAGAATGAAACTTTATAAACACAGCACCAATAGACGAACGCACATTTATACTTAAACCAACTACTCTTCTAAAAAAAATTCTTGACAACTCTGAGGATGTTATGTGCAGTTCTATAATTGATTACTATATCAATAGGCCTAATGCTATTAAGCATATATGTTTAGCCGAATTTGTATCAAAGTATAGGAAATATGGCAAACCAATATCAAAAAGAAAAAAAGAAAAAGTGATTTGATTCATTAAATACAAAAAACACATTGTCTATGAAAACTATTACAGAGAAAAACTTTTGCTATATTTTCCATTCGAAAACAATGAAAATGAACTAAAGAAAGACTGCTCTACATGGAAAAGTGCATACATGTTGCATAAGAACACAATAAAGAACAATGAAACTAAGTTCACATATAACACGAACAAGAGATGGGGTGATTTGGAAGAAGCAATTCAAAAAATTTATAGCAGCACTGCAACTTCTAATCATACAATAAAAAAACCTAGAATATCTGATGATGTTACTGAGAAGTATGACTTGGCTAAAGATTTGCAATTTCCCCAATGCAATGACAAAAAAAGACATCTTAACATTGGTTTTCAATTTGCAGAACATCCATTTATGCTTAGCAATGAGGAATACTACAAGATTAGGAGAATGCTAAATAAAGAACAACAAGAAATACTCAAAGACATTGCAATGAAAAAATGAAAGAACATAGACAAACCATTCTAATTATTTTTTACTGGAGGAGCTGGTACTGGGAAAACATTCACAGGAAAAGAAATATTCCAAATGCTAATGCGCATCTACAATGAACATTACAATACAAATCCTTTGAAGCCAAAAGGTTTGATATTAGCATACACAGGTAAAGCTGCATATAATGCAGGTGGAGTTACAATTCACTCTGCATTGCTAATGCCTTTCAACAATTCTAGTTTTATTCCACTTAGAAATGATGTATTAGACAGCTTAACACAACTGTATGAAGAATTAAGGGTTTTTATCATTGATTAAGTATCTCTAATTGGAAGTTGTTTTCTATATCAAATTTATGATCGATTAAGAAACATTAAGCACAATCAAACAAAATAGTTTGGAAACATTGATATCATATTTTGTGGTGACTTATACCAAGCACAAAGTATACAAGATTCACTAATATTTGAACAACCTACAATAAGAAAGAAACCAATAACATATGACTTTTGGAAAGAACATGTAAAGTACTATGAATTTCACATTGCAATGCGTCAAGAAAATGAAAAATTCATTAGCATTTTGAATAGGATGCATTTAAATAATCAAACAGAAGATGATTTGAATTACCTAAATAGACATTGTATTCGAAATGCTCCTAATGATCCTACTTTCCCATATCTATTTTTTAGGAATAAAGATGTAGCATTACATAACAAGAAAATGTTGTCTATTGTTCCTAGTGATGAAATCGTAATTAATGCAATTGATTATGAAGAAGAAAACCATGGACACATACCATCTCATGCACAAATAGCAACATTGCCTTCACAAATTGTCCTAAAACTTAACATGCTAGTTGAAATATATGCAGGAAACTATGACTTACAAGATGGTCTAGTCAAGGGTGCAGATGGTATCATTAAAACATATGTAAAATTAGACAATTTTGATGTAATATGGATCAAATTCTATGATGAACGTGTTGGCTGTCGCCAAGAACATAAATTTGCTTTTATATATAGCAAAGAAATTTCTAGTGATTGGACTCCCATACTACGCACAACAAAGCCAGTTTCTGTATTAGCAAAAACAAGCAACTTGAAAATAAGAAAACAATTCCCAATCCAACTAGCATGTGCATGTACAATACACAGATCACAAGGCTTGACACTATATAATCTTGCATTTGATCCTTTAAGAATACGATGCCATGGATTAGTATAAACAACTCTTTCTCGTGTGAGAAACATAGAATCATTGTATTTGCTTAGTCCACTTAAGAAACAAAATTTCCGAATTCGACACAAAATTTCTGTTGAAATGGAACATTTACACAGAAACGCAAAGTGACAACTAGACTACAATTATTCATTATTAGAAACAAAATCATATATTTCATTTCTTTCTCTAAACACTCGCAGTTTACAAATACATATTGATGATTTGTTAAATGACTATGATCTAATGCAATCTAACATCCTATGTTTACAAGAAACACATTTGAATAATTCAATGCTTCTAAAAAGACTTGAAACATTCAATTGCATATCAAATCATAGTAAACATGGTTTGCTAATTTGTATTAAAAATCATATAAAGATCTTGAAGCATATTCATTTTGAAGAAAAAAACATTGAAGCTACACTAGCAAAGCTGCTTCTTCATGACATGGATATTATAGTTGTGAATGTCTATGTTGCACCATATGCAACATTGAACAATACATTGGATCTTCTTTCAAAAGAATTATGAAAAATACATTCAAATAAAACAATAGTGATTCTCGGCGATTTCAACATTGATATGCTTGAAAACAACAACAAAACAAAAAAACTAAAATCGTATATGCACAATTACAACCTTCATTTTCTTTTAGAGACAAATAACAATCAACAATTATCAATCATTGATCACATATGGTCAAACATAACTTGTAGCTATAATACTTTCAGATTAGATACATATTGGAGTGACCATGATACTATTTGTCTCATCATTGAAGACAAAAATGCAACACAAACACAAAGCGAATGAAAGTAGTCTAATGCTTTTTTCTAGTCAATAGTATCATAGCCTCTTAACTACTATGACTTTGACTTCTAATTGTTTGTCTTGCAGATTGCTATAGCTTTCTACAATGAGTCAAATTGCCAAAGACAAGTCACAAAAAGAAATAAACACATCCAAGTTTTCTTACTACACTAAACTTACTTATCCTTCAATGCATATGTATAGATATATCTCTATGTTTAACTATTTCTTTCTTTCTACAAAATTATTGCAAGACCTATTCTTATATTACTAGTGCTAAGTTCTATAGCACTTTTCTTCATATAGAATTATACTATGCATCAATAATTTATTTCTCAAGCATCACATAATTCATTTTAATTCTTGAATTTGTCTTCCAACCCATTGTAATATTTGCATGTACAAATGATACATGTCCCATTGCAAATTGCAAACTATATATAATCACTTTGGAGTTATCTAAAAATAAACACCACAGAATATGGAATCTTATTCTCTACAGTATTTTAGCACTACAATACAATCTGTTTCCCTTTTGATAATCTCAATAATGTACCATGCTTAAACTTGACAATAATCACCAATTGCTTATTTACATCAGAACTGTTACATGCATAATTCTATGAATCCCAGTCTTCTTGTTCGTCTTTTCTTGTCAACCGTTGATTCATTTTCCTCACCCTTCTCTAGAAACCTGTCAAGCTTCCTATTCACTTTACATTTGAACCCCTTTTTACTAAGATCTCCTCCAATTTCCCATGTTTCTTCTTGTCAACCTCTAAATTTCCATAAATATAATATCAAATACAAATTAAATTGCTTCCAAAATTATAACTCCATTTCAGTTACATCAAACTAAATTATTTGATAATCCATATGCATCTTAATTCACATTGTGCAATTTGAACAAAATGTGTCCAATCTCATCATTATTTCTCTTAATGTCGCTATCATCTTTGAAATTTTATCTATACATTTTTTTTTTTGGTTTCTTTTGTCCTATGGTGTTTCTATGTTATTTTTCGTTGAGTAGTTCAACAAACTCAAATGACATATATCTTGATCAACATATTTATTCTGTAAACTTCCAACTACCAATAATAAGTTACAACATTGGAAAGTGAGCTTGATCAAGAAACACATCCAGACTTGCTTATTACGCCCAAGTTACTTAGTCTTTGAGGCATATGTAAATGTTTTCATGCCAATCAGCAGTACCTGAACTTTCATACATCTATACTAGATGAGTTTACACGTTTCTATAGTACTGGAATTGTGTCATTTTTTCTATCAGCCAATTTTTTTTTTAATATTTGCAACTAAGATCAGTATATATCTCTATTGCACAAATAGAATTTTCTGAATTTAATATTGTGTAGTTTATAAGTATTCCATTATCCAAGTTTTTAAATGCAATTAATATCTCTCTCAATATTTAATATCCAGTTTCCAGTACAATATACAATGACCTTATACTTTTATTTTTTTTCTTAGTTATTAAAATTTACCGAAGACTTCATGGTTGCGTTCAAGCGCACGATTCAATGACATTGCATCTTTTTGATCTCGCAGTTCTGCACAGCAACCTACAATAGACAAAGAACAACAAATATCAAGTGCAACTGAATTAGCCAAGTAAGTAAACTTGAAACAAATTCTTATACGTACCATTTACATAGCATTCATATTTATCACCAATATATTTTACTTCTAATTGTTTCTTTTGCCACATCAACATCATCAATACACAGATCGAAAGCAACATATTTAGCTCTAGTTACCATTGAAGAGCTAAACATTCTCAAAACTGGAAGAATGTTCAATGGAGATGTTATGGTTATCTATAGCACATATCTTGATAAAGTCCACAAAGCATGACAAATACTACATACAGATTTGATAGATGCCAAAGGAATAATTACAATCACATTGTCCATAACAACTGAGCTTATTGAACAACATGGCCAAAAAATATCACCAGGAAAAGCAATATCTATTACAAATTTTAAAGTACTTCCTAAAACAAATTATGACAGCGGTGATTGTGATTGGATTCTACTACTAACTGAACTAAGCACCGTACAGAACATACCAACAATTTGCAAAGAATACAAATTCATTCCAGATACAACAATAAAACACCATACAACAAATACAGAAACATATCCAATTGGAACGATTGCAGCAGTTGTCACAGCTGCACGGAAAGTTGGTTTCCAATATACCTTGCAAATTAAATATGGAAATTTCGATGAAAATATAGCAACGGTAACATAAAATTACTTTACAATGTTTTTACATTGCTAGTTCCATCCTACATTTCAATTCAGTTTCAAAAAAAAAAAAAAAACTTTCTGTATTCTTTTGCAGTTGCAGTTATTTGAAACATTTGCACCGCTCTATGATGAAATTGAGCAAGAATTGAAAAAGGGCCATCTTCCAATTATGTTATTCAAAAACATAAAAAACAGGAAAGAACTGAAGGACAGAACACTTCGAACAACGCAAGCTACATTCATCGCAAAATTGAATGCAGAAGCAGTAGAAGAACTCAGAAAATTGAACCCTCCAACATTCTCTGTAAGTACAAATGAAACAGTACCTCTACTACTCAATTTGCAATTGTTTTCCCATCTGTTTATATTTTGACATATACTACTTGTCCTTCTCCATGAACAGATAAAAGGAACATTGACAATTGTAAGCATTTACTCTACGCCATTTGAACCAGTTTGTGTTGAATGCAATTCACCAATACCAGCCTGTACAATGATAGAGGAGAATACAATTGATTACCTAAAGTGCAGTAAAAATTCGACCTTTTCCTATTCGCAGTGTCTTAATTGCATAATCAAGTCCAACAATACCAATTTGCAATGTTGCATTCGAAGCAAATTCCTCTTGAAACAGTTACTTCCCAACCTATCGCATATGTCTTTTCAAGACTATGTTAAAAGGAAACAAGCAACAATGTATATGCTACGCGATTTCAAAGTCAATAGTACATTTACAATCAATGAAGACAACAAGATCCAATCTCTTGACAGCAACAGAAACCCTACCAAGGCTACGTATACTTATAATTACTCTTCATCTTTCAAAAAAAAATTAGATATATGCAATTTAAATTATGCTATCCAAAATAGCAAGATTTGTACTAATTTTTCCCTTTTCTTTGCAACACCAACACTTCTTCAAACATTAGCTACAACATAATCACATAGTAATCCAGAAATCAGTGCACAGTTCTTCTCAATTTTTGTACAAGATTTTACTGCTCAAATCTGCCTTTCTCAAAGTGCAGTATGTTTGCAACATTTTGCTAGAACAAGAACGTAGAGGACTGTGAACTGGTTTAGAAGATGCAATGACCTTCTTTGCAAAAACATGGATCCAGACATGGATAGAGATACAAATCTAGATACTTTGTGTGATTAATGAGCTAGTCTACTACAAGTTCGCATTTTAGTTTAAGATATTTTATTTTAGATATATTATAGGAATAGTTTTAGTTATTTTGTTTTATTGAGTACCTATTTAAACCCATTTCATGCATTTAGAAAGGGGTCCTTAATTTGTAATATCTTTTGACTTGGAGATTACATTTTTGTACTAGATTTACTTCTATATTATTTTATAAAGGGTCACATCTGGTGATTCTATGTGGAATTATTTTTTAAGAGTTGGATTTCTGTAGCTCGGAGTTTATTTTGCGTTGTAATTGCTAGATTCTATCTATTGCTTGTTAATTTCTTTTGTCATATGATATTCTATTTTGAATTTGCTAATTTTCGAGGCTTCAAGATTTTTGGGACTAGAAGGAGGGCCAAAGCTATGAATGGAAAATAAATCTAAATATGAAAGCCATTCTAAGAGCACATGAATTATAGAGCTGCACATAACATCTTCAGAGTTGTTAGGAATTTGTTTCAGAAGAGTGGTTGGTTTAAGTATAAATGTGCATTTTTCTATTGGTGTTGTGTTTATAAAGTTGCACTCTGTTGAACTATGATTCAATGGTAGTGATATAGCTATCTAGACTGCTTCTTGAGCTAAAATTTGTTGAAGTTTAATCCAAGCATTGACCAGAGATCGTATCATTTGAATAGCATCAATTTTGTTCTTTTCATGTTGTTTTCGTATCCTTTTGAATTCATTTGCCATAGATCTGTCAACTTTGGTCATATATGAAGTGCAATATGAAACTGCAGCATATGCACTTAGAACATATTGAGCATCTGTATTTGCATTCCATAGGTGTGGCATATTGTCTGCAAAGCTATTATTCCATATTTCTGATAGTTTTCGTTGCAAGAATACCATTGGTTGTGTTAATGTACTCTGTATTAATTCGATGTAAGCAGTCTCTGTTAACTGGAATTCATCTAAGAAATCTTCATGGATAGTTAATTTGTCATAGTGTTTTTTCTCTAAGGTGCTTTGCAAGGACAAAACTTTTTCATTTATTGAATCATGTACTGAAGTAATTGGTTCAAGAATCCTTGTTCTTTTCATTGGTAGCATTGGAAATTTGTATCTACACTGTGATGCTTTTCTTTTTTTATAGCTTTTGGTATGATGATGTTCATGTTACTTTGCGAACACTGTACTAAGACTAAATTTAATCTTATCTTCCCTGGTCTTCGCCTGATCATGATCGTATTTTTCCGTCACGCTCACCACAAAATAATGAAAAAAACAACACAGACTCTTTGTTTTTTTTTGTTTTAAAAAAATAAACAGTAAAAAAAAATTAAATACCGTCTTTCGAACTCTGGTATGCTTTCAAAATAAAAAAAATTACAGTCTGTTACAATAGCCTCTCGGGCTTCTTGCATTTCTATATGCCACACATATTAAAACATAAAACAAAAACTATATGAAATGAAACTAAACTAAAATTTGTAGGGCATATTAAAAATGCACTTTGTATATATTTAAAACAATACAACAAACCAAATGTTGTGAAAAAATTTGTCGCGTCATAAAAACATTAAAATATTTCGTTTGAGCATATACCCGTGGACCTGAAAAGAGATTAAATCCGCTTCATAAACTGCATCGGATCCGAAACATAATATTACAAAGCAACCAATACAAAAAGTTCTGATGCCAATTGAAACGCGAACGCGCGATCAACTATTAATTGCACCATATAACATAGATCGGGTCTGGACTTATAGCATAACAAATGGTTCAAATAAAAAACTCTGATGTTGATTGTTAATTGTACCCGAGTTGAACTTTTAGCTGCGACCTATAACATGCGTCGGCTCCGGTTCCTTTCACTGTTCAATTAGGTGACAAAGAAAACACTCCCGATACGTTTCAACTTGCGATACAATATGATAATGCCATGTGGTCTTGTCCACTCGTGGACCTTGGCTTAAGTAGAGGCCCATTCTTATATGAAATAGCATGCGATGTCTTTTTCACCAACACTAATTATTTTTTAATTAATATTTTTGTTCAATATTGAAATATATATTTTTTGTATTAACATCTTTGAATTATTCAATAGTCATTATTTAATTTATTTAATATAAATAATATAATATTATGGTACATAGACTAGAAAGAACTTCTCACCACAATAAAGAAATACGATAATATTCAAAATTCTAGATATCTTGTAAGAGTATAAATGTGTACTCTTATAAATCATTAACTAATTACACTAGATAATATGTTTTTTTTAATATTATTGATAAATAAACTTACATTTACAAATAATTCCTCATAATAATTGTTTCCATTGCTAATTTCACAATAATAACTAATTCCAATATCTTTTTTTGTAAGTTTACTAGGTCCATACTATTTTCTATTTATATAAAAAACCAGGCATAATAGATACAAAAATTAAACCTCAACCTGCCTAAAGGAAACCAGGTCTATTAGCCATCTGAGTGCATTGTATGCCATCCAAAACATGTACTTTTTTAGATTCCTACAAAAATTCTTTAGCTAACTAATATCATAATTTACTAATACTAACATTTACATAATGCATCAAGAAATCTAACAGTTAAAAAAACTGAATCTAACTTCTCTAGTCATCATCTAACTCCACTGCGGCCAGATATTTAACACTGGAACCTAGCATGTCAACTTTTTGGATGGCCTTAATGTCCTTCTCCATTCTTCCAAGACAAGCATACTGATGCAATTGACACAAGTTAATTTCCAAGATTCTTTTGTTAATCTCTGCCAGGGTGGAGACTGCCTTGGGATCCCCTCCTACTTCCTGAACTAAAGTAATGGCATTAACTAGCAGGAATTTTACTAGCCAATAGGTTTTGATTAAGTGATGAAACAATGAGATTCTCCCTCAGCTATGCCCAGGGTCAATAATCACATGCTGAAGTTCTTTCGTTGCCATATCATCCTCTTCTTCAATTTTGGTTCTAACTTCCGTCTCTCATCCGTTAATTAGAGATTTTATAAAACATGATGTCTCCTCTGAGTATACCTGAAATAAGGGCTCCATGAGCTCTCTACTGGATTTCCTACCTCTCTTGCCTGGCGGGCTTCAAATTTTTTCCTTACCTTTGTCCATATTGAGCTTTCTGCCTCTGTTTTTCTTCACCATATTTGGATATCGGACTAAGAGGAAGACGATAACCACTAAAGAAACAAAATGATAGAAAATACCAAAACAGTTAATGAACAAAACATACAATTGACAATGGTTGCGGAACGTAGTTGAGGCACAGCGATCGTGAGCTCCATGACGCTTCACTAGACTATAAGCATTCCTTCCACCCCCTTTTACTTCTTACCTAAATTGCTACCTACCCCAGTTCAGAGCAGATGCAGATTAATAGGCAAATTTAACCAGGGGGCATAGCAAAACAAACAATTGTCCTCTTCCCGTCACAATCCTTGCCATTTGGCACCCCGATCAGGGGAACTAATTCCAATATTTAAAAAGTAAATATAAACATATTTATTTTTTCCAAATATTTTTAAAGTTTGTGAAATATTTTTATTATTATTTAAATAAAACTATATTGATTTAAAAATCCAGATCACATTAAATTTACTTAAATTTAAATTATAATATATTTATTATTTTAAAAATAGATATAAATCTATTTTTAATTTTAAAATTATTAATTAAATTTTAATTGTAGTAGCTAATTTTATTATTTTGAAAGTTATTTCTATTTATTTAAAATAGTCTCGTTATTTATTTATTTATTTAAAATAATCTTATATATATAGTTCTAGTTTTTGTTGGTATACTGGATCACCTAATGTTATAAAGTGTTTGAATACACTAATTACATAAAGAAAATATGGATGAAATTTAGGTTAATGGCCAGCTTTCATAAATACCTAAATATAATTAAAAATATATAATATTTATAAAACTAAAAAATAAAAAATTATAAAATTTATAATATTTTTTTATTTTTTTATTTACATTTATAAAGTGTTTGTTGTCTTAAGAAGCAATTTATATTTTGTAAGGACAGATGCGTAGGCATAAATATTTGTAAAATTTAACATTTAACATTTATATGTGGTAGTCTTGCTTTGGCATGTACTAATAAATTGAGATGTGAATTGGATAAGTAAATTGCTTACCTAGGGAGAAGAACTTGCATAATTTTAGGTGATTAGAAACCACTAATAACTATATATATTTACATTTTTACTCCTACATAAGTGACAAGCAAAACATTGACAAGCAAAACATAAATAGTGGTCGGAAGTAACTCCTGGTAAGTATCTTTATTTACCACCTATTCATATCATTTTTTTATGAAAATACTTTCTTAAATTATGGTCGGAATCAATTAATGGTAAATGTATTGTTTACTTCAATATGAATTATTGTTCAATGTTAAGTTAATAGTAATCAATAGACAAATCGATTGTTAGAGTTATGCATTAGCAACACTAATAATAATTCCATAACCATATGTAAATTTAATTAATAAACACATAAAAAGTTAATAATTACAATAAAATTACAATATAATAATATTATTAACAAGACATTGTACTTGTAGACACAATACAACACAATATTTTTTAAATTAAATTGAAAATTAAAAAAATTATAAATATTTTGTTAGCCCTCTATGAATTTTTTGACAAGCGAACAGGGGGCTAAATCATCTCCAAGCCTTCAAGGAATGCATTCCCTTTGAAAACACATCATCCTTGAAGGCTCCTCGTGCCTTATCCTTTGACAAAACCTCACTATTGTCTTCATGAATAAAGCCTCTCTGTGCTGAAGAACAATGTCCAAAGGCCTTTTTCCTCTGATTTCATTTCCACTTAACCTTTGTTTCTTCACCTTTTTTCCCCTCTTAAATCCTCATTAATCCCATGGTAAATCACCCAAATCCCCTTTTAAACCCCTCAAACACCTTTGTTTGACTTAAAATTCTTCTATTCCCCTCATCGAACGCCCTCTCCAGCCTTAAAAAGCATTAAAATAGGCCTGAAACCCACTCTTATCTACGGCAGGTTTAGTCCCTTTTAAGGCCAGCCCCTTAACCACTTCCTCGAATGACCCCAGTGCTATGACGAAGTGCCAGCCTGTAAGGCGCTTATCGCATCAGAGGATTGTGACCGAACTCCTTTTTCCTTTTAAAAAAAAACCCCCGATGCCATAGTATTTTTGTTATGTTGAACCCCCACCGCGATCTGAGTCGTCAATATCCCTAGGTCCGATGGCCCAACGCTAATCATAGTGTGCCCGTCACCCCTATCCATCCACTCCTTCGATTGTGTGCAAGCCATCGACCTGTCTCTAGATCGGATGGCGCTCGTTCAATCACATCTCTGCTCCAACCGCAGTCGGAACTTCTCGCTATGCTGCCCCTCCGTCCCTCCCGATTGCAATCCTCCGATTAGATCGCAGTCGCCCATTTCCCGTGATCTAACGACCCTCAGTTAATCGCCTTCCGCGAGTGCCCACTGCCACTATGTCATCCCATTCCATCACATTCTCACTCATTACCTTTGTAATCCGCCTGCTTTGAACTTTAATATTCCATATTAAAATTTATTTCATTTCTCCGCCTAACTGCATATTGACATTCCCACTATAGCCACGGTTCCCGCTTCTGCGTTACCACACCACCACTCCTCCACAACATTCTTCGTCCACCACCCTCGATTTTATAATTGGTTTGTTTTATTGTACATGGTACACAAACTCATGAATTCACTCTATTTTCCATAGTCGCAGTCACTACTCCTATTAATTGAAAATTTCAGACCTAATCCAGTGGTCAAATGAAAAGACACAATTTGAAGATAAAGAGCAAATGAATCAAGCCATATCTGCTCTCAGCATCAGCAGTACATTTTCTTAGAACAGTATGCCCTCAGCAGAAGTTTTCACACCTCCCTAAGTCCCCAAAGGCCACTCCACTGAGAGAAAGCTTCCAAAGACTGTCAGGACGGCAATAATGCAGGTATGGAAGCCAAGAAGACCTCCAGTCACCTTACTTGCTTTAAAAGACAGAACAAACTGCCTTACAGTAAAAAAGGACACCAAACAAACATCTTAGGTCGCTATCGACCTGACAGAGACCTTGAACCAGACCACCAACTACAACGCATTAGTACTAAGAATATTTAATGCGTGTCACCTACTTCTGCTATCCATTTTTCCTATAAATAACCCCAGAAAACATTTTGTACAGCATTGAATCGTGTTATTGTGAGTAGCAGAGTATTTTGTAAAATAGTAGGTTGGGAGGAAAAAGTTGAGACTGTAATGAGCTATTTGACCTAAGTGTATGTGATTGGTTTTGCATCAATTAATCAAGCAATTTCACAAGATCCTGGTCTATTACTACGGGTGATGTTATTCTTATCTCATTTTTATTTACATTTTTCATGCTGTTCATTTCTATTCTGGTACCGATCAGAAATATAGCATAGGATTTACCCTCAGATGTTATTTCCTGCTAGCTAATGTGTGAACTTGGAGCATGCTGCTTGGATGTTTCTTGCTGGTGTCAAAGAAGAGAAATTTAAAGCTCCTTCTCCGATCTATAGACTTTAGTTTTGCCTCAAATCTTGCCTCTATTTTTCCCTTGGAGCATGCTAAAGTAGACCTGGACTTAAATGACCTCTGGTCCCATCTATAAGCTACCCCCTAGTGACTTCATTGAAAGCTTCCTTTGACTTTCCCTTTTAAAACCTTGGCTAGTTTTTTGCATGTAATTACTTTTCATGAATCCATGGCCCAATGGATGGTAAAGACCACTTAGCCTGGATTGGCGTTTAATTGCTTATGGTAGTGTTGGAGGATTAATCCGTCTTGCGGACAAGACCGATCTAACTAGTACTAAAAGTATCTAGCAAGAAACAGCCAAATAGTCTAATCTTTCTCTAAGCATATACGATCTATGAAAATCTCTATAGAGGTGTTAAGGACTTACCATTTGTCCAGTGCTTGTTTGAAGTCGTTGTTGTCCTTCGCGCGCTTGAAGGAGTTTTCCTCGTAAACCTGCAGTCACAAACAAACAAAATATTACATAGCACCTATATAGAAATCATCATAAACCATGCTTATCATAGTGATCAAGGAATCTATGAAATAAACCATTGATTGAAAGCTTATTGAGAAAAATGAGTATATTTGTATTAGTTTCAAAAGAAGAAAATCCTTACAACTTGAGCCTTGATGTTGCACATGACTTTCCGGGGTCCGAAGCAGGAATCTCCTTTACTTTGATAAGCTCTACACTCCTCCAATCAAGACGAATAGAGGTATGTAATATTTCCTCACAAAAGTCTTAATTAATTGAGTCTGGATCTCAACAGCACTTAACTTCAAATATTCTAAAGCTTCAACTCCCTTTGAGGCTACCCAATGCCTCTTTTTGTAGTAGAATAGAGCAGGTTTTTTGTTCCAACTATGAAGGGATAGAATCCTCCTTCAAAGGGATAAGCTCCTCACATCAAGGGGTTAGCTCCATAAGGTAAGGGATACATGCACCTTATAAGAGCGGTTCTATCACCGCAAGATATTTTCTGGAAGCTTCTAGAATTCACTTTTATTGAGCTTTTTGGAAATTACTTGCACCCTTTTTATCTTACAGGGGTCCGCACTTTTAACACAGATTAAGTGTGTTCAGGTACGCAGGATAGCTTAACATTGGGTGCGGGACCGTAGGCAAGATAGCGAGAAAGTGCGATACCAAAGTTTAGGAGACTTTTAGGAACTTTTCTCTGATTTTCAAGGCTTGACATGAGGAACTGATATGTTAGACTTGCAAAGGGATAAGTATGAATAATAATGAACTCATACACATAGCAGAATGTCAGAATGACAATTTTCAGTGTAACAGATTGCCCCCTAAAGTGCAAAGTCTGGAATAGATGATGCTGAAGTATGTCATATATGAAGAGTGCAGTACTTTATCATTTCAAGGATCATCCTGTGGTCACCCCAGTCGGAACCTGTAAAAACATTCAATGCAAAATATATATATATCATCGCTGAGGTAGGCATTCCCATACTCAGATCAAAACTAACTAAAGACTAATTCAAACTATTCTGATACAGGAATGATTTTGAGTACATCACAGTATAGACATGCGTAGACACAGTATGGACGCAACCATCTGTTTGTAAATAGTCTACTGTAAGATAAAAAAATTCCTCGCAGCCTGGATGGTAGAAACTAGATCCAGGGTCTTGATTTCCGCATCTCAAACTAGTACGATTCTATCCATGTGAATAAATGTGTTGAAGTCGAACATGGTAGAAACCACTTGATTACCAGTCAATGATGTAAACTGTTAACAAGTGTGAGAGTAACCACCAGTAATGTCAATGGCTCTCAAAGTACTCAGTACAATCCATGAAATGTGAATGAATGAGCTGAAGTTGAACATGTCACGGAATCATTCGATCGAAGGTCAATGATGTAACCTGCCGTCGAAAGCGAGAAACCTGCCATTGAGGCATGCAGATTTCAAGGTACTGACGATTTCTGGATCAACTTCCTAGATAATGAGTTGTCGTCGATAGAAAGTGATCCGTCGTAGGAAAGCCCACAACACGAAATCATAGATCAAGTTTTGAAAATATATCGGCAAGGACTGACTCAGGGATGGTCAAAAATGGATGACAGATATTTTGCAGATGAATGGTTTATTTGAATTGTCCTCTTGAACACATAACGACACTGCAGATGGCTTGGTAGCAGTTGACCCAAGGCTAATACCCAGAAACCAGATGAAGACTTTCAAATGAGGTTCGATTAACTGTTAGGAAAAGGATTTCCCAACCCAGGTGATTGAAAGTGTCGTGTTCAAGAGTGGTTAACTAGATTTTCGAAAAATCAAAATACCACAAACAAGTCATTTTCCTCTCTTTTCCCCCACCATTTCTGGCAAGTACCTCTTTATTTTTGACAAGCTTGAGGAGGATAACATTTGCTTGTTTATAAGCTCATCCTTTGGATGAGTCCAACTTATTTTAAGATTCAAACCCTAAGAAGGAGTGGTTCGTTCCTGTTGAAAATTAAACAGGTCCTTTACTACTAAATTTTAACGAGTCCAGTATAGGAGAAACTCAGTGTTTTTCAATTTTAGGGAGTCAAAAGAAAAAACTTAAGAAAAATCCATGGGTGTACTTTTTCGTAAATTTAGTATCTCGAGCCCGAAAAAGGATAAAATAATGCGGGAGAAAACTCTATTGACTGTAATTAGTCAACGTATACCTTTTTCGTAAATAGTCCATTTCAGTCTGTAAAAGGGGTAAACTTATATTGAAGGGAAGATTATTCATTTACTTTAATGAGTTCAAACAATCAAGTACTCGGCAATATTTTCATATTTAGAGAGTCTAAAAAGGGCTTAAAAGAGAACTCCATGGGTATATTTTTTTAGTAAAAAAGGATAAAATAATGCGGGAGAAAACTCTATTGACTGTAATTAGTCAACGTATACCTTTTTCGTAAATAGTCCATTTCAGTCTGTAAAAGGGGTAAACTTATATTGAAGGGAAGATTATTCATTTACTTTAATGAGTTCAAACAATCAAGTACTCGGCAATATTTTCATATTTAGAGAGTCTGAAAAGGGCTTAAAAGAGAACTCCAATGTTTCGCTTTTTCGTAAAATTTTGAAAAAGTCCAAAAAAGTGATAAAAGTATGCTCTTTGTTGAAAAATGGTCAATTATCCTGATAAATCCAATTTCTACACAAAAACTTGAAATATTACACATACCTGTTTAAAATAAGTAAAAATGCTTTCAAAATTCCCTTTTTAAAGTGAAAAATAAATAAATTAAAAAGTCATCTATTCGAAAAAACTTATAAAAAGGACTTTTTCAATTTCATTTTTACCGTTCAAGTTCAAAGTGAAAAGTAGAAGCTTTTGGGTAAAAAGTTCCTGTGAAGATTCCGGAAGATCCGTCCGACGAAATCGAGAACCGTCAGTCCCAGGTAATCCACAACCTCTTAATCTTGCTTTTCATCCGTTTACAATTCTTTTTAGGCTTTAGTTTTCATTTTTTAAGGGAAAAATATGTTTAAGAAATTACCCGCGGGGGTCCGCAGGCACAACACACATGACCTACGAACCCCGACCTTTTTCTATGTAGAAAAAGGTCATGGGTCCGCACTTTTAATATATAACGCGTGCGTTCCTACGCACTGTGTATGAAGGAAAAGTGTGGTCCCTGCGCAATTGAATTTCAAAATCAAATTTTCCATTTCCCGCCCAAAAATTTTCAAATTAGATTGTTCTAACTTATCTTTTTGTGCATTGTAGGATTAGCAAGATGTTGATTTGGAGAGAACGTGAGCATGAGGATCTGGATGACGCTGCGATGCTCCACTTTCCCACAATGCAGGCTTTAAAAACATGCGGTTTGTATAAATTTTGGGCCATTCAGGGCATGAGGGCACAGGTAGACCTCCTGACATGGCTGGCAAACAGGTGGAATGTGCAGGACCAGTGTTTCATTATTGGCGGCCACCGGCTCGAAATTGAGCTGGAGGATATTTATTTTCTGACTGGTTTGTCCAAGAGGGGCGAACAACTTTCCTTGTTTGGGACTAGGCCAGGTGGCCAAACTGTCGCTAGTCTTCGACAAGAGTTCTGTAATGATGAGGCAGACCCCAGGGACAAACGGATTGATATAAAAACTATCATCCGTCCTGAGCTAAAAGTGATTGCATTTACTGTTACCAGACTGTGTCAGAGTGCTGCACTGCATGTGGCTACCGGTTCCCAGATGCGTATTGCTGTGGACTGTTTTCGAGGCACCATTTTCAACTGGTGCGAAGCTGTGTTGGCCAATGTAAAAGGCCAACTGACTAGAGCGAAAAATGGCAAACTAAATAACTTTGGATATGGATCCATCGTGGTCACTTTTTCTCTAGAGAGGGTACCCATGCTAGCTCCGCAAAGTATTCTTGTTGATGCTGGTCGACCCCGAGAACCTAGGATGGTTCGTTGGGTTGCATTGATGGCCCGTCACGGTGCTGAGATTGTTCGATTTCCTCCTTCGTATTTTCGTTGGCTGGACCGCCAACTTTTTGTCATTGAGGACTTTCCGTATGCCGGGATAGACTTCCGCGGCGACCGGGAGATGACTCTCCCAAACGGGGAACAATGGGATGAATCAGGTAAAAACATTTTCAACGAATTCTAAATTCTAAATTTTTTATTTTTTGATCGTCTTGTCAATTAATAACCAAATTTTTTTTTATGAATGCAGATGTGGGTCCATGGCGACTAGCCCATCTCCAGACTTATGATAGAAGACAACCAGTTGCAGCCGCACCAACCCCAGTAGGCCAATCAGCGGAAATTTTGTCTGATTTAGAGCATTATCTAGAGTGTCTGACTCTAGATATTCCAGAGACAGACATAGATGAGATCCCACTCAGATTACAGAGATACGTGATTGGTGTTCCAGGACCTTTTAGGAGGTTCCTGTGTAGGGTGGCTCGAGCAGTGATTTCTTATCGTGATCACCATCAGTGATGGGATGATCGTGTTGTAGACTCATATTTTTGACTTTTTGTGTTACCATTTTGCCGATCATAAGGTGTTTCCAACCTATGATCGAAGACGATGTATATTTTTTTGAAAACATTCTATGCTATGATATATCACTATTTACCAGCTATCTATGTACTTATTATGGATGTTGTTTGTTTTACTGCTTTGATCATTGCAAATGTCGATTTATCATACTAGAAGCAACTGCGTCTGCTAACGTATTTAAATGTCTTGGAATATGTTGATATTCAATGTAATCGAATTCACGTTCCAAGAGACGAACTCTTAAAAATAACCATAATAACACTTGATTTCTAATGGAATAGACTCGGTTCAACGAGTTCAGAATCCAACCTAACAATCAAATTCCGAATTCAAAATGATATGGATTCGGATAATAACTCAATCACTGCACTATAATCGGCAATGTTATTCGTTGTTTGACCAAGGCTTACCCCATGCATGGATACTAACTCATCAGAGGGTGAATAAATAACCCAAGCTGCGGAAGAAATGTTCTGTGTACTACGATAAGCACCATCAGCAAAACTAATGTAGGTTTAAAGAGACATCGACATCTGCAATATCAAGATTAAAACTCAGATAAGCAGGAATAGTGACAAAAACACACTTCTAAACTAAGAATTCTTTTCTAATCTAAAACACACCAGCAGTAAAGAAATCTAATCTAATAAAAAATCTCCATACCAAGTTAAGCGTAGTATTGCTTCAGATAAAGTCTATTTCTGGGTTTATCTAAAGGGACACCGTCAAAATCTATCAGCTCATTGGCCCCTTTAGCTAGATTTTGCTTGAAAATAACATGGCCATGCCACATGGGCACGAATTTCCCAGCTCCTAGATTATCGTTGGCTTGATCATAAACTAAGACTAGGTCTCCTTCTGAAAAATTTCGAGGGGTAACAGTTCTGTCATACTGAGCTTTTATTCGTTTAACATGAGCCTCGTTTGCTATTACGGCATTTCGTCGATTCTCATCCAGCTGAGCTAAGTACAGGAAACGTTTCTCCTCCTCAGACGTAGCTGGGAGTAATTCTATGGCTAATTTTAATGACGGAATTTCGCATTCAATCGACAACACAGCTTCCAAATCGTAAACGAGTTGAAAGGGAGTGAAACCAGTTGATGCTTTTACTAAGGTTCGATACGCCCAAAGTGTTGAAAACAACATGGAATGCCAATTCATTTTGTGAATACCAATAATTCATCTAATCATGGTGACTAAAACTTTATTTATGGCTTCAACCAGACCATTGGCTTATGGATAATACGCAGTGGAACTATTGTGACGCAGGCCAAGTTGATCTGTCAGTTCAGTCATCATGACATTGCAAAAATGACTTCCATGATCTGTAATAATGGCTTGAGGAACACTGAACCTAGCAATTATGTGATTAAATACGAAAGTTGCAGCAGTCTTGCCGTCAGCCGAAAATGTAGGCATCGCCTCGGCCCACTTAGTAAAATAATCTACTGATAAGATAATATATGCATGCCCCCCGACCGAGTGAGGGTCACATGTAATAAAATAGATACCCCATTTCGCGAAAGGACCAACAACAATTATGGGATGAAGAGGAGAGGGTGGCGCGCGCATCTTACGATCAAAAAGTTGACAATTGTGGGAATTCTGGACTGCATAAATACAATCTTTGAATAACGACAGCCAAAAATAACCAGCACGCAATATCTTTTGGGTTGTGGCATACCCAGACATATGACCGCCACATGCTCCAGAATGGAAATCATTTAACACCTTTTCATCTTCTTCATGAACAAGACAGCGTCTGAAAACAGAATCTGCTCCACAACGATAGAGTGTTTCACTAATAATATTATACTGTTGGGATTGGAAGTGTATTTTCCGTCGCTGAGATTGTGAGATTTCAGGCCGAAAAGATTGGGTTTGGAGATAAACAATAATATCTCCATACCATAGATCTAGATTACTGATAAGAAACAGAGATTCGTCCGCAATGGGCTCTTCTGCCACAGTTTCATTATCAGTAGAGGGAAAATCACACATCAGTTCCGCAAATACCAAAGATTTCTTTGCCTTGGATTTGCCAAACTCCAAGTCAAATTCCTACAGGATAACTATCCATTTGGAATACTTGCCCCTTAGCAATTGTTTGGTTAAAATATACATCATAGGGTTGTAATCAGAAATTACTGTGGTTTTACGTAACAAGATGTAGTGCCTAAATCTTTGGACAGCTTGGACAATTGCCAATGCCAATTTCTCCACATGTGTGTATTTCATCTCGGTCGGATGCAGATTCCGACTAAGATAGTAAATCACATGTTTAGTGTGAGGTTCATCTTCCTGAACTAACACCATCCCAATGGTGGAATGAGAAGCAACAAGGTACAAAATGTAATCCTGGTTGTAGTTGGGAGGATGCAATAACGGTCCATGGGTCAACGCGTGTTTAAGTGCATCGAAAGATCGATCAGCGATCTTGTCCCAAAAGAATGGAATGTTCTGTTTCATCAACCGGGTAAAACCCTTTGTGAGCATGGCATAGTTAGGAATGAACCGACGTAAAAAATTTTCTTTCCCCTGCAAACTTTGGAGTTGGCGTAAAGTCGAAGGAGGAGGTAATTTAACAATAGCTTCGACCTTCGACGGATCGAAACGAATGCCAGATTTCGAAACAACAAAGCCCAGTAAATGACCCGATTCTACACAAAAAACACATTTCTATGGATTCAGCCTAATATTATAACGCCGACACCTCATAAAGATACCTCGTAAGTGTGTGATATGGTCATCCCTACGTGATGAATGAGAAATTAAATCATCGAGATACGGCTACACAATGTGCTTAATGTCATGAAACACATAAGACATTGCCCTTTGAAAAGTTGCTCCAGCATTCTTCAATCCAAAGAGTAGTTTGCGATAAGCAAACATCCCCCATGGACAAATAAAAGTTTTTTTTGGCTGATCAGAAGGGAGTATGTTTATTTGATTATACCCGGAAAAGCCATCCATAAAGGAAAACATTTTGCGACTGGCACAATCATCGATTATCTGATCGATATAGGGAGTTGGATAATTTTCTTTGGGACAATCTCGATTAATATCCCTATAATCGATACATACTCGTATCGTTCCTTGTTTTTTAGTCACAGGAACAATATTCGATACCCAATCCGTTAAGGGAATTGGATAAATAAAACTTGCACGAAGTAATTTTTCAACTTCTGCTTTGATAGCAGTAGCTTTTCTAGGATGTATTTGACGTAAACGCTGACGAACAGGTTTGGCATCCGGGTAAGTCTTGATTTCATGTATGACGATTGACGGATCAATTCCTGACATTTCTTCATAAAACCAGGCAAACACATCATGGAATTCTTGAAATAGGGCTTTATAAGATTTAATTTCATCTTCAGTATAGCAAGCACCTATATGAATGTTTTCAATTATTCCTGGTTTTACCGAAATGTCAATTGGAACCGTTCGAGAAATGTTTTCCAAATTAAACTCAGAATCAGGATTTTGCAATGGATTCTGGGGTTATTTGACATATTCAACAGTAAAAATTGAAGCGAAATCACCTTCAAAATGATCTGGTTCAGGTAAAAATGAAGATCGGTGATGCAGATCTTCCCATGGTAAATCATCAAGAGACAAAAATTCACGAATCTGCTCATCAGTATGAACAACATCCGGAAATGTCGTTCTGGCTGAACTGGATATAGAAAGTGATTCCTGAGGGATCCCATTCATTGGATCAATTCTGGTTGAAGAGGGGTCGGAAAGTGACTGTACAGCCTGGTATGCAATTTCAAATGGACTCAAAGGCATCATGCCATCAATTGAATCTAACTCGGAATCGGAAGGTACGATCCAAGGATCACAAAAAATAATAGTATTTGACGAAATCATGTGAATAGTTGCAACAGCAGGTGATACATTAGGAGGAGGAAAGGAAAAAGTTCCTAGCAAACCAGAATCTTTAACCAATCCTACTCCAACATCCTTATAAGGGATATCCGCTTTACCAATGTGTTGGATTGTTTCTGTAGAGGCTGGGTCGGACGAGAAATAAGTTAACTGATCTATTGTGACGATCTTTCCATGATATGGAAATTTTATGAGTCGAAAGACTGAAGAAACAACAGTAGTCATCGCATAAGACCAATTGTGACCCAGAAGAAGGTTGTAATCTAGAGGGGCATCAACCACTTCCACATCTAGATTTACAGTTTTACCTTCAACCCCTATGGGTAAATCCTGCAAAATACCAAAAGGGTGGAAACCTTGACCATCAAAAGCCTTAAGAATCGTCGGAGATTGGTTAAGTGTAGGAGAACTAAGCGATTTCCAACAGTGAATCGACATAATACACGTTGAAGCCCCCTCATCAATCACAGTCCGATAGATTGGTCTGTTTTTGACTAACACTGGTATCTGGAAAGCCATTTGATGAGGTAGACGAGGTGTACTATTTTCTAAATCAAATATTATAAGATTAGAATCTTGAACATCTACAACTCCTATAGTAGACAAAAGCAATTTACGCTGTGCTGGGCATGATTGCAGCACTTCCAAAGCCGACATTACTGAAGGGGAAATAGCTAAGTCTTCAACAATGTTGTAATTCTGAGCAACTCTCGCATGTGAATTGAAAGCTGATTTACGAAGAACACCTTTAGCATGCGGTTTGATTATTAAGTCTGGATTTTGTTTCTCTATCTGTAGCAGACCAGAAACAGGAGGAGGCGTAGTTGATGCATTTTCATTAGAAGATTCTGCTTCTTTCCCATTAGCAGGATTCTTAGTACCATAATCTTGTGATCACGTCGCAATCCTTACATGAGGCATCATCAAAATAGGTTCTTCTGAAGCAGTCGAAGTGGAACCAACCATCTTGCTATCTTGAGTCGGAAAAGGATCCTTCAAGACAGCAGGTTGTTGTGAACCTTTAACGAATTTTGCAACCTCTCCCCGATGTGGGCATTCCTTAGTGAAGTGATCCTCGTCACAAATGTAACAAGGGTAACGAGGTTTGCGCTTTTCATCATTGGATTCATTTTTATCAGTTTTCTCTTTCGAATTTTTCTTGTTTTTACTCTTCCCTTTATTTTTACCACCGGATTTAGATTTAGCCATAGATGTCTCTACGACATGAATGTCGACCGAAATTTCGAAGGAATATTATCCTTTCGAGGAATCTGGTAAGGTTATAATAGGAGAATAATTCTTTGAAGATTTCTTCTTACTTTTCGTATTGACTGTACCAATCATTCCATCAGCAGCATGAGACCCTGAAGGAGCAGTAGCTATCTGACCTTGTTTTGGAAGGTCGGGTATTTTTTCATGTAAAGTACCTGACTATGTGTAAACGAGGTCAAGGTACTGAGCTTGAGCAATCACTTGCTCTTCAGTAACAACACCAGCTTTAGCTACATCTTCAGTAATCTTGGGTAACAATGATTTAACAAACCACTCTGCCAAAATTTGATCCGGAATATAAAATTTCACCAAACGTCTTCTACGTCGCCATTCATGAATATGATCAGAAATATACGTAGACGTAGATTGCTTAAGTGAAGTTAATAATCCCATGCCATTGTCGTATCTAACAGGCAGCTGAAAATGAGTCAAGAAGGCAGTCGCTAACTAACTGAAATTATAAAACGAGCCTTGTGGTAACTCAATGTACCATTTGGCTGCAAGACCAATAAGAGTTCTTTGGAAAAGACGTAAACGAATCGAATCATCAATAATTGAATTAGACACACACTAGAGGTGATAATTCATGACATGATTTGATGGATCCTCTCCTAACTTACCTTCGAATTTCGGTATATCATTGGGCAACTTATGCGGCATTGGTGGCCAATACAGATAATAGAAAATCGGATCATTCATAAGTCGCGTCAAATCAGGTAAATCCAAAGTTGCAATAAATGGTAACTTACGGTTAGGGTCACGAAAACCTTGAGTAGCCAAAGCAGTTCTAGGAGGTGGATACCCAGGATAACTGGGAATTGGATTTGCGTTAGGAATTGTGTAACCTCCTAGAAAACCAGGATTAACCGGACCAAACCGGGGTTGTTGAGGCTGCTGATAAGTGTAGCCAAGGTACGGTTGATACTGATAATTTGGATTTTGTGAACCGGGACCGAATTGAGGATATCCCTGGTACGGTTGATACGTGAATTGCGGTTGACTTGTGACAGTTGTACTCATACCGGCTTGTCCTCCAGGAATTTGAACCGAAGTCTGAATGGAAGGCCCTGACTAGGGTACAAAGACTTGAGGGATTTGCACGGATGCAGGGATAGCCGAACTCAGAGTTACAAATACTCCAGAAATAGGTGTTACAGGTTGAACAGACGTTGCAGCAGTTGTAGCAGTTTGAGGCGGAGTTTGAGGTGTACTAGGCGCAGACTGCTGAACAGAACTAGGTGCAGGAGTTTGAATAGTAGGCTGGGCAGGTTGTTGGGTTGGACTAGAAACCAAAGGTTGTCCAGGTTGATAGAGCAGCTGCACCTTAGGCTGCATAGGCTATTGATACTGGGATGGATCCCACACCATATTCATTCTGGGGTACCATCCTGCAGAAGGTTGAACGTAAGGACCATAACCTGGTTGAACATAGGGTTGATAAGTAAGTGGTAAATTTCTGGCTGCTTGAAAAGATGACTGACCATAAGGCTGTTGGTAACCTTTAATTGGGTACTGACCTTGGGGTTGATAACCCTGAGGCTCGTACTGAAGCTGGGGTTGATAAGGACCCTGAGGAGCATATTAAGCTTGGGGTTGACCCTGGGGCGTGTACTGTCCTGAAGGTTGATAACCCTGAGGTATGTACTGTCCTTGGGGTTGTCCCCAAAAATAATATGATTCCACAGTTTGTCCTGGGAAAAATCTACCTTGAGGTTGACCCCCAGGTGGTAACTAACTTCTTGAAGGTTGCCCCCTAGGTGGTAACTGACTTCCTGAAGGTTGCCCCCTAGGCGGTAACTGACTAGCTTGAGGTTTCCCCCCAAGCGGTAACTGATTTCCCTGAGATTTCCCTCCAGGCGGTACCTGACTACCTTGAGGCTGCAGATCCGGAATATTACCAGACATCATAAAAATTTTCCCTTCGTTCGACGTTTCAGATTTAATTCCACTTAAACCAGATGATAACATGCTTTCAATCGGTTGAGGAGCTACCCCCGAGAAAGTACCAGATAGAGCCTGATATCCCGAAGGAACATAAGGACCACCATGTAGAAATGATTCCAGTGTCTGGGAAAACATGGATGACTCTCCTGCCATAATGGATGACGAATAGTAACCTCTGGGTGTTGGATGAAATGGAACTCGAGGTGGAGAAAAAGCAAGACCCGGATTCTCTAAAAAATTCATTAAGGATAAATACCAAGAAGTAGTTCGAATAGGGCTGTAGAAAATTGATTCACGTTCCCTAAGATTTAACGATTGAGGGGAATTGGCAAGAGATAACTCTTCGTCTGGATTAGTAAGTTCTTCAATAGAAATTAGTCCAGATGGAAGATCGTCAGTGACAATATTTCTTACCCTAGGTGAACCAAGATCGCTGGAAGTTGGTGAAATAAATCCCGAAGATGTTTCCAAAACAGAAGGTTCAGTTTCAGGTTCAGAAATTTCAGCTTCGTCAGCCCATTCACTAGTAGGAGAAATACTACCAGTAACTTCAGAAACTGAAATCGACTCTTGAATGTGTTCTGTTATGGGTGATTGATAATCAGGATGAACTGCTATTGATGAAGTTCCAACTTCTCTTGATTTAATCCTACCGCTACTAGATGATACCAGAGCACGAAGCCCTTCAAGTTGAATTGGTGAATATTCAGGGGGTTTCCCTTGTAGTCTCTGGGATTGCCTCGGAAATTCCGCCACGATTAATTATTTAACTAATCACACACAAACAAAGAAAATTTCAATGAAAACACCTAAAGTCTCTAAGAAACAGACAGCCGAATCACACACTTAAAAATCTAGGGGTTCAAACCACACACAAACAGTAACTTTCCGTACTAAAAACACTAGCTGGTGATGAAATCCAACTTAGTAGAAATTTAATAGAGAAAGGGCGGTTGGAACAGTTACTCCGACAACCTGCTTAATGAAACATACTGGCACAAGTTTCCTCACAAAACCATCTCATGTGAAGATAACCCCCCAAAGAGTCCAAGTGAGTCTAGTCGACGTCTGCTCCAGGTATAGTGAGATCTTTACTTCACCGTCACCTTAGGAAATAATCTTAAGTTTGTGGACACTAAGGTTACCAATAGTAACAAATATAACTGGGGGAATAGTCTACGATCTAATCCCACGCGCAAGGGTAGAGTAACAAATCTCAATCCCCTTGAAGGTTCCTCGACATGGTTAATTGGAGGTTTACCAACAAGTGACCCCAAGCTCCTCGAAAATGGTTAATCCGAGGTTTACCGTTTGTAATACGCGCAAAATCTTCTATCTTCCCCAATGAAACAAAATTGATTGTCTCAAAGGTTCGGACATGATCTTGTGATTGACTTCTTTAAGAGAAGCTTCCCAGATTATACAAATTACGATTGGGTTTATTTCCAACCGCAAGATTTGTATACTGGTTTGTTTTACTACCTTGGAGAGTTAATTACTCCCTACTCCAAGATACTAGCCTATGCTATGTTGGTGATAAGAGCCCTAGAAAATAAAAAGATTGCTAGATGAATTTTAATTAAGCGTTACTTTTAAGAGATGTTTCTTAAGTTAATGGGTGTGGAAGTGAAACTCTGATGGTGTGAAGACTCGACTTCCAAAAAACACTAAAAATGCACCTAAAAATGATAATCATATCGTTTCCTTTCAATGAAGTTCTAATTAAGGAAGAGTTAGAGAATGAAATTCTTTTAATGAACAATTCCTTCTTTAAACATAAAGAACAATTGAAAGAAAATATTTTTGTCTTTTCAGCAATAGCTCAAAATGAAACAAACTATCAAATCTCATAAGAAAAATCCTTTCACTTTCAGAAACTTGAAGCTACAAAACAAGTTTTCTTCAAAAGATATCTACAAACTTTTATAAAAAATAATCAAAACTATAAAACTAATTCTGAGAGCTACAAATGTTTATAAGAAATAATCAAAACTATAAAACTAATTCTGAGATCTACAAATTTTAATAACCTAATTGAATAAAAGCCTTAAAATTTTCTTTGAAGAAGGTTTTACTTAGTTATTAAGCAAACTAAGGATCTATTCATTCAGAATAACAAACAGATCAAAAACACTCAATTATGTTTTTATAAAAAATGAAATTCAAAAACCAATAACAAAGTTTCTTGTTGAAGATTTGCAAAGAAACAAGTAACTCTATTTCTTAATAAAGGATGATTTCACAATCAGGCCAGATTCATCAAAAGACAAAAGACCAATGTAGTCTCAGGTATTTTAAACAGTCAATGCTTTGAATCGCTACAAAGACCAAGTGAAAGACAATCCAAAATGCAAAACTTCTAGAAAATCATCAAAACACCAATACTGCTAAGATTCATTCACAGAAAGCTTTTGACAGAAACAATCATCCATCTGGGTAGAAACCAAAAAATGTAAATTAAAATAAAGATAAACTAAAGAAAGAAATCTAGAGTTTTTCAAAATTTTAACAGGGTCTGCAGGCTTGCAGAAGGAACAGGTGTGGTATTGCACTGTTTACTAAAGCAAAAATGTGAAACTGCCCGCACTGTGCAAAGAAGACAAAGTGTAGTCCCAGGAAAAATTAGAGAAAAACATAAAATATCTCAAAATTTTCAAATATAGAGAAAACCTAAGCTACCCACGCAGATGTCTATCAATCAAAAACTAGGAAAAACATTTCCTCAAATCAAAATAAAAGAGAACCAAAAACAACAAGTTCTTTCCCCAATGGAGTCGCCAATTTGTTGGAGGATTAATTTGTCTTACGGACAAGACCGATCTCCCTAGTACTAAAAGTATCTAGCAACAAACAGCCAAATAGACTAATCTTTATCTAACCATATACGATCTATGAAAAGCTCTATAGAGGTGTTAAGGACTTACCGTTTGTCCAGTGCTTGTTTGAAGTCGTTGTTGTCCTTCGCGTGCTTGAAGGAGTTTTCCTCGTAAACCTGTAGTCACAAACAAACAAAATATTACATAGCACCTGTATAGAAATCATCATAAACCATGCTTATCATAGTGATCAAGGAATCTATGAAATAAACCATTGACTGAAAGCTTATTGAGAAAAATGAGTATATTTGTATTAATTTCAAAAGAAGAAAATCCTTATAACCTGAGCCTTGATGTTGCACAGGACTTTCCGGGGTCCGAAGCAGGAATCTCCTTTACTTTGATAAGCTTTGCACTCCTCCAATCAAGACGAATAGAGGTATGTAATCTTTCCTCACAAAAGTCTTAATTAACTGAGTCTGAATCTCAACAGCACTTAACTTCAAATATTCTAAAGCTTCAACTCCCTTTGAGGCTACCCAATGCCTCTTTTTATAGTAGAATAGAGGAGGTTTTCTATTCCAACTATGAAGGGATAGAATCCTCCTCCAAAGGGATAAGCTCCTCACATCAAGGGGTTAGCTCTATAAGGTAAGGGATACATGCACCTCATAAAAGCGGTTCTATCACTCCAAGATATTTTCTGGAAGCTTCTAGAATTCACTTTTATTGAAATTTTTGGAAATTACTTGCTTATTTTTTATCTTACAGGGGTCCACACTTTTAACATAGATGAAGTGCGTTTAGGTACGCAGGATAGTTGAACATTGGGTGCGGGACCGCAGGCAAGATAGCGAGAAAGTGCGACACCAAAATTTAGGAGACTTTTAGGAACTTTTCTCTGATTTTCAAGGCTTGACATGAGGAATTGATATGCTAGACTTGAAAAGGGAGAAGTATGAATAATAATTAGCTCATACACATGGCAGAATGTCAGGATGACAATTTTCAGTGTAATAGGTAGACAACAACATGCTCCAAATAGTCAAACTCATCCACCTGGTGACTCCACACTCATAACTCCCAGAAGACCAAATGACTCCACTCATAGAGGACTGTGAACTGGTTCAAAAGATGCAATGACCTTCTTTGCAAAAACATGGATCCATACATGGATAGAGATACAAAGCTAGATACTTTGTGTGATCAATTAAATCGAATAGCACACATGTTTGGTAAAGTGATGGAGATGTATATGGCTAATCTGAATGCAAATGACGATTAATTAGAGCATCCCATGCATTTTCCAGAGGAAGAGAAAACTCCAGACCCAGATAATGAGCAGGACATGTATAATGGTCAAGAATCTGTGGAAGATGAGGAGGAGGGTAATCGGGAGGTGCCTGATGGCTCACCCTCGTATTGCACTATGCTGACTAAAAAATATCACAGTCTGATAGAAAAAGCTAACAGGTAGTGCTGCATTGAGGGAACAACTGACCACATCGAAGATGCAGAGTTTGAAGCAGAAGAAGAACCAGCATGCATGGACGCTCCTCATATAGCTGATTATTCTTCTCAGATTCCACTAGAAGAGTGGCACCCTGATCATCAGGAATGGACTGAATCAGAAATAGATCAGGAAACCTTTGAAATTCATCAGAACTTCCCTGCAAACACAAGTATTGATCCCACAAAAGAGGCTCAAGAAGATATCCAACCTCTAGGTCAGTCAGTACAAGAAACAGAGGACTGTTGTTCTTCTGTCTATGCTAATGAGCAGGACATGTACGATGCTCAAGAATCTGTGGAAGATGAGGAAGAAGGTAATCCGGAGCTGCCTGATGGCTCACCCCTATCTTGCACTATGCTAACTAAAAAAGATAACTGCCTGATAGCGAAAGCTAACAGGGAGTGCTGCATTGAGGGAACAAGTGACCACGTGGAAGATGCAGAGTCTCAAGCAGAAGAAGAACCAGGACGCATGGATGCTCCTCCTATAGTTGATAATTCTTCTCAGATTCCACTAAAAAAGTGGCACCCTGATCATCAAGAATGGACTGAATCAGAAAGAGATCACGAAACGTAAGAAATTCCTCATAATTTCCCTACAAGCATAAGTGGTGATCCGATAGAAGAGGCTTAAGAAGATATCTAGCCTCCATGACAATTAGTACAAGAAACAGAGGACTACTATTCTTCTGTCATTGATCATAGTCTCATCAGGCTTGGCACATCGCACAAGAATACATCAAACCTCCGAGAGCACACAGCTGCAATAAACGATGAGTCCTCCAATTCAGAAGATGAAGCAGACACTCTCGAGAGAGAGAGTCTTCCCCTTGATCCAGTACAAGAAGGATAAATCTTGGTCGAAGCCTGCCTATCAAATATTCATAACCAGGTATCTTATCATGATCCTTATGTTCATTTGCTACAAATATTTGAAGAAGGATCAAAGGTCTTGTTGAACAGTATGTTGCAAACAGAAAGAAAACTTTTCGAAGCTACTGTTGAAAAACATAAAGAGTAGGAACAACCCTGCCTAACCAGCCTCCAGTCATGGGATGACTTGATCTACCGCTTGCATTCGAAGACAATGTTTGTAAGCTAGACTTATTAATATTCCAGTTAGGGTAGGGGAGGTACCAAAATATCAATAAAACTCAGTCTGTGAGCATTTAGTCATGTGTTTTGAATTTATGCAAAGTTTTCAATCCGTGAGCAATTTTGTCTTTATGCCACGGTCCACAGCCCACTTCCTCGGATTTTATAATTGATTTTTTTTATTGTGTAGGGTACACAGAGTGATGAATTCACTCTATTTTTCATAATCGCAATCACTACGATCCGAAATATAGAGAAGTCCATTACAGCAGTAGCTCAGTGAAACAACAGAGACAGATTAAGAGGATTAAGGCCCGTTAAATGAATATTTGAGACCTAATCCCGTGATCAAAGGAAAAGACGCAGTTTGAACATAAAGAGAAAATGAACCAAGCCATATCTGCTCTCAGAGGGCATTGCTATTAAGCACAGTGGGCATAAGTACCATCCCCCATTCTGTCTTAATAAATCCATTTAATATGTATCACCTACTCGTGCTATCCATTTTTCCTATAAAGAACCCCAGAAAACATTATTTTGGGAGAGGGTAGCAGAGTAGTTTGTAAAGTAGTAGGTTGGCAAGAGAAAGTTGAGATTGTAATCAGATATTTTAGACTACTTTTTCATCAATTAATCAAGAAATTTCACTAGATCTTGGTCTATTACTACGGGTGATGTTATTCTTATCTCATTGTTATTTACATTTTTCATGTTGTTCATTGGTCTTCTGGCACACATCAGAAATATAGCATAGGCTTTACCCTCGGTCCAGGAGCGCTATATCCTAGGGCCCCAAAGTGGTTATGATGTTGTCTCATCTTTTGGTCTTGCCAATCTGGCCAAAACATGGGAAACCCGACATATTTTTTCTTTAAAATTGAATTAAAAATAAAAAAAGTTATAAAATAAATTCCAGCTCTTATTTTAGTACTAAAAATATTATTAGTACTAAGTTACAAATAAAAATATTATTAGTGCTAATTCATAAAAAGCGATCATTGATAAGCAATAGGTAGTAGTTACTCTGTCATACTCATATTAATGCCAAAAATAAGCTAAGCATATGTAGCAGATCTAATCTACACAACAAATGCATATGCTCATGGGTCATCGTAGTAATTATCAATTGGCTACCATCATCAACACAAAAGTTCTTTTATTACAATTTAGATAGATTTAAACTACTACTATATAGCACATAAATTTCTAATTTTTACTTTGATTCAATTATATTTAAACTAAATTAAGCAGCAACTTTATCACAAAGAAAATACTAATAGATATATCTAATTACCTAGACTCACAAGCAAAATACCTCAATTTAGAATTTACTAAAAAACCTAAATTGATTAGATTGTAAACCTTAACACTTTGAACTAAACTAAACAACAAATTTATTAAAAAGAAAATCCTCAGAAACATGTTGAAACTCAAATTGCAACATTTCTATATTTGTATTAAGCAACAGGTAGTAGTTACTCTGTTATACTCATATTAATGCCAAAAACAAGCTAAGCATGTGTAGCAAATCTAATCTATACATCAAATGCATATGCTCATGGGCCAAACTAGTAATTATCAATTGGTTACCATCATCAACACAAATGTTGTTTTACTATAATTTAGATAGATTTAATCTACTACTATATAGCACATAAATTGTTATTTTTTACTTTAATTTAGCTATATTTAAACTAAACTAAGCAAAATATTTATTACAAAGAAAATCCTCATAGACATCCTTTAATTCAAATGGAAACATTTAGCAAATCCTCATAGACATGCTCAAATTCAAATTGCAACAATTATTTCTAATTTAATTTAACTATACTTTATTACAAAACAAATCTTCATAAACATCCTCAAACTCAAATTGTAACATCTCTATGATTACACTAAGCACCATGTAATAGCTGTAATAGCTATCCATAGACATTTTCCAACATCACATTTCAACATTACTATATTTAAACTAAGTGGCAAGCCCCAAAGTGGTTATGATGTTGTCTCATCTTTTGTTCTTGCCAATAAGCATATGTAGCAGATCTAATCTACACAACAAATGCATATGCTCATGGGTCGTCCTAGTAATTATCAATTGGTTACCATCATCAACAAAAAACTCTGTCATACTTATATCAATGCCAAAAACAAGCTAAGCATATGTAGCAGATCTAATCTATACATCAAATGCCTATGCTCATGGGTCATGCTAATAATTATCAATTGATAACCATCATCAACACAAAAGTTGTTTTACTATAACTTAGATAGATTTAAACTACTACTATATAGCGCATAAATTCCTACTTTTTTACTTTAATTTAGCTATATTTAAACTAAACTAACCAAAAACTTTATTACAAAGTTAATTCAAATGGAAACATTTAGCAAATCCACATAGACATGTTCAAACTCAAATTGCAACAATTATTTCTAATTTAATTTAACTATAATTTATTACAAAACAAATCTTCATAAACAACTTCAAACTCAAATTTTAACATCTCTTTGATTACATTAAGCAACATGTAATAGCCGTAATAGCTATCCATAGACACTTTCCAACATCACATTGCAACATTACTATATTTAAACTAAGCGACAGGTAGTCGCTACTTGTAGCTTTGTTTTAGTGTGGTTACTAGTAAAATGATTTAATGTCATTTTAGTATGGTTTTTAGTGTTGCGAGAAATGAAGAGAAATTAATGGTGTATACATTTAACATGTCATTATATTATATTATGATGTGATTACTGTTAGGTTAATTTATCTTTTATTTATAATTTTTTCTTATTATTTTTTCACTATTGTGGTTGATGTGTGTAACTATAGGCTCATTATCTTCTTTTCAAATGTGAGTGGACTAGGTTATTCTAACATGTGATGAACGAATGGATTGAATGTCCGACTTATATTTCTTTATGTGAGCATTATCAAATACAACATGTTTAGTGTTTCTCTTGCATGGAAATCCATTCTCCTTTGTGTGGTGGTTAGGTTATTCATTTGCTCAAGATTCACAAACTACGCTTGAGGGACTCCAAGTGAACACCTCATATGTCTTCGTCAAGGTCCAACATAGGACATCAACCAATTGGAATTTTAATTAACATTCCCTTTCCCTACACTCTTCACTAATTATTATGCTCGATTCTAAGTGTAGACCTTTGCCTTGATCTTCACTAAGCACAATGCTTCATATTTTCATCAAGCACATTCACCAAGTAAAGAAGCACAATTCTTCATCTTTTCATTTATCATATTCACCAAGTAAAGCCGCTTTTATTAATAGCTCTACATTTCGGAAAAAATAGACTTCCCTTTATTCCCTCTACTTGATAATGCACCTTTATTTTCTTAGTGATATTGTACTTAACTATAATTGTCATGTCATTATGCAATGAAATGCACAATAGGATGAAATATTTGGTTGAGATACTCCATTACATGCAATATATTTTACACTTAGGAAAAGATGAAATAAGCATTGTTGATCCATTTATTGAATCAGATGATGTGTTAGTGCTTAATTTGTCTCCTACATTTAAAGCCCCGATTTCAAGAGGATTCATTGTCCATTGGTCTATTCCTCAATAATAACACATGAAAAGAAAGAATATTCAATGACCTTTGCCTTTGTTAGCATCAATGAACCCTAAAGTGGTATCAAATTCTTTTGATGTTAAAATACTTAATGAAAAAGAAAAATGAATGATTTATTTCCCCCGTATATGTGGTGAAATTCCCTAGGTTCAATTAAATCATAGACAAAGGTGTAAGCCCCAAGAAGTGATGACACATGTTAGATAGTTCGAAGGCATGTTATGAATGCCAATACATGTCAAGTCCTAAGGAATTCCAATATGTTCCAGGTGTTAGGGTGTGGCACCAACGCATGCTAGGGAGTGTCAGGGAAACACAAGAGAGAACCAATTTCAATTGCATGTAAATGAATTCATAAGAGTGTGTGATACAGAGTGTTAGCAAGCTCCAAGTGTATTAAGGAGGGAGTGAAAAGGTATGCTAGGTAGTGCCAAGGCATGTAAGAGTGCTAGGGGCATGCCAAGATGTACAAAGTACCAAGGTGTCCCAATGTGTGTTAATGGGTGTTAGTGAATTCTAAGGAAACTCAGGGGATAACTAGGTCAAAATGCATGGAAATGAATGAATAATAGTGTGTGACAGGGAGTGTTAGTGAGGTCCAGGTGTGCTAAGGAATGAGTGACATGGTATGCTAGGAAATTTTGAGGCTTGCTAGAGTGATAGGGCAACATGCGACCAAGATGTGCCAAGGTGTGCCAACAGGTGCTAAGAAGTTTTAGGGAGTGAAAGGGAAACACAAGTTCAGAATAAGACTTGCAGGAGGCAAGCCTATTGTTGTGATAAGGCGTGGAAAAAGTAGTTTCAAAGAAAGGGAGACTTTGGGTTGGGAACAACAATTTTTTTCCAATGACTTGGTTTGGTTCCCAAGTCGTAGAAAAAGGCTATCTATGAGGGCATGACATCTAGGGATCGCCAAGGTGTTCCGGGGAATGCCAGGAAGTACTAGCACATTATATATAGTTCAAAGGCATGTTAAGCATCCCAAGACATTCCAAGTTATAAGGCATGCTAAGATGTGCCAAGCATCAGGGTGTGGCACCAACGCATTCTAGGGTGTGTTAGGTCCAAGTGTTAGGGAAACATAAGGGAGCACTAGTTTTAAATGCATGGAAATGAATGAATAAGAGTCTAACGGGGAGTGTCAGCGAGTTCTAGGTGTGTTAGGTGAGGCATTGCTAGAAAGTGCTAGGGAGTGATAAATAATTTTAGTGAATGCAAAGGATGCTAACACATGAAACATAGTGTCAAGGGAGTGTTAGACGTGTTAGGTGTTAGGGCACATCAAGATGTAAACTATGTTGCTTGGTTGTTTTACGACCATGATTGAATGTGATTCGTAACTTGTTAAGTTGTATGATTTTAGATTCAACATGAGTAAGCTAACATGAGTTATAGTAATTTCTTAGATGAACAAGGAATATTCTAGTTTTAGTAATTGTAACTTGGTCAAGTTGTTATAGTTGAGGCAGGATTTGGTTGGATTCCCAAGTTACAAAAAAAGTAAGCGTAGTTGTGAGGGCATGATAGCTAAGGAGTGTCAGAGTGTTCCAAGAAATGAAAATGTGTGCTAAAAAATGCTAGATAGTGTCAATGCATGTCGAGGAGTTTTTGGGAGTGTCAGGGCATCACAAGGGAGAACTAGTTTAAAATGCAAGGAAATGAACGAATAAGAGTGTGTGCCAGGGAGTGTCAGAAAATTCCAGGTTTCCGAAGGACAAAGTGTGTTAGGATAATTTTAGAATAGGACTTGTAGGAGGCAAGACTACAGTTAAGATAAGAGGTTGGACAAAATTAGAATCAGAAAAAGAGATACTTTGGGCTAGAAACAACACTATTTTTTCAATGTCTTGGTTTGGTTCCCAAATCGCAAAAAAAGTAAGGCTATCTATACGGGCATGGCGACTAGAGGTGTGCCAGGGAATTCCAAGAAGTGATAACAAATGCTATATAGTTCCAAGGCATATTATGCATGCCAATACATGTCAAGTCCTAAGGAATTCTAATATGTGGCAGGTGTTAGGGTGTGGCACCAACGAATGTTAGCAAATGTCAGGGAAATATAAGAGAGAACCAATTTCAATTGCATGGAAATGAATGAATAACAGTGTGATACAGAGTTTTAGTGAGTTCCAAGTGTGTTAAGGAGTGAGTGATAAGGTATGCTAGGTAGTGCCAAGGCATGTTAGAGTTCTAGGGAAGCATGCCAAGATGTACGAAGTGCCAAGGTGTCCCAATGTGTGTTAAGGGGGGTTAGTGAATTCTAACGAAAAACACGGGATCACTAGGTCAAAATGCATTGAAATGAATGAATAATAGTATGTGATAGGGAGTGTTAGTGAGTTCCAAGTGTGCTGAGGAAGGGGTGACATGGTATGCTAGGCAGTGCTAAGGCATGTTAGAGTGTGAGGGCAGCATGCGACCAAGATGTGCCAGGTGCCAAGGTGTGCCAACAGGTGATAAAAAGTTTTAGGGAGTGAAAGGGAAACATAATGGATAACTAGATCAAATTAATGCATGGAAATAAATGAATAATAATTTATGAAAAGAAGTGTCAGTGAGTTTTGGGTATGCTAAGGAGGGAGTGACAAGGTATGCTAGGCAGTGTTAAGGTATACTAGAGGTTGGGGAAACATGCCAAGATGTTCTAAGTATCAGGGTTATGATTTATGAGTGTAGGAGTCAAGGAATTATGCCTTGGGGATTGAGGGGATAGGGAATTCAGTAGTTGTGGGTTAAGGGCTTATGGGTTGTGATAATGGGGCCACTAATTCCCTTATCACCATTGTTTGGGGTTACCCTATAAATTGCTATTTTTTCCTTCCCTTTAGGCCCCCTATCCCCTAGGAAATTAGGTCCAAAGCCCCCTTCAAAGGATTTAAAAATATCCTCAACCTAGGTTCCCTCAACTTTAAAAGGAATTACTTTAAATAGCCCTTTACGAATCCATACCCAACAATAGAACTTTTAGAATACATTCCAAGTGTTATCATGAAAGAGAAGAACCAAAAGTTTTTGGTTCCAATATTCAGGGTGGAACCATGGGAGGCATCAAAGAGCATGGAACATGTTGACAATGTTGGATCTTGCCAACATGGAGGGGGTCTCCTAGATATGAAGTACCAATTAGACCTCACACCATTTAGGGTGGAAGCCTCATCCGGAAATGTGACTTAGTTGCCATGTTATTAAAGATTTTCCTAGGATGTAGTTCTTAGTATGTTGAACTATGTTTGGTTGTTCTTAGGTGTTGTAACAATGTATTTATACATCGCCTATATTTTAGAATACGAGTTTTCTAATATAAAAAACCCCTCAATTCTCTAACATGGTATTAAAACTAATGGTTTGAGATATAGCATGTTGCCTACAAGTCTTATGCAAGCTATAGATGCTCTTAAAAAGTCAGATATGTTTAGTGGACTAGTTTGAGGTTTCTAATTGCAAAATAAATCTAGGATCAAATCAGTGGGTCAACATTATGAGTTTCAAGCTAGATATTATAAATTTTAATGGACACAATTATGGAATTTGGGCACAAGATATGGGAAAATTGTTGAAAAGTGAAGATTTATAGGACTTTATGAAAATGGTGCTTCTTATCCAAGGGATAACTAATAAAAGTTTTTCATCAACATGAAGAAGGACGAGGCACTAGGAGTCATAATGTTGAAGAATGTAACTAGGTTCGATCTTCATTATTAATTTATTTGTCAAAAGAACTTATTATTATTATTAAATGACTTATTAAGGCATGGTTTGCATGCTTGGGTCATATTTATATTAAGGTCCCAATTTTGGACTTCTAGGTTAGTTATTACAGATTTAAATTGATACAATTTTTGGGCTTTTAAATCATGTAACATTAGGTTTACAAAAGGCTCCTCCATCAAGTCATCTTCTTCAATTTCATCATCCTCAAAATCTACTTCAAAGAAAACCCTCAAGTCAAGTGATATAATTCATCAAAGTTGCCTCCTTAAGTCAGCCTCAATCAGTCTTCAAGTGAGCTCAAATCAAGACACAACACTTCACACTATCATGTTGTCTCAATAAATATGGGAAAAAATTATATATACATGTTGGGTATGTGTTATATTCTTTCCACGACTAGCTACATGCGCTGTACGTTGCGTCGGGCGCAGCAGGGTGGTCACAAGGGGGGTGGCAGCGCCCCGGCGAAATTTTTTTGGTATGCGGTCCCTCATATGCGGACCCACCCATGTTTTGTGAATGAGTTTGCACATGGTTTTGGGGTACCATGGTTTTCGGCCCCTGGTATTTTGTAGATCCAGTCAAGGGAACTATGGTTATGTTCTAATCCAGGGTTAATGGATTGGGGTTTATGTATGCTTCGGCATGTATATATATGTGTTGTAACACTAAAAGGAATATAATGAAAAATCAAGCTGGTCGTCCCAATTTGGGATCCAGGGGAAAATCTCTGTGTTTATCTGTTTTATGCTCTCACTATTGTTTGTTTTCTGTTATAAGATTCGTGTGTAGATAATTTCTGTTCAGGGTTAAAACCTACAATATAGGGGTATTATTTCGCATTTCTACCAAAAAAATATGGACATCTCTGATGTTTCAAACCATAGATACAGTTTGGATCATGATCATAGGTTCAGTGTTGGAGGATAAGGTCTCGAACCTGTTACAGAATTCAGGAAACCATCTATGCTATGATTCAGGTAGCTTCCATGCTACGATGTTACAACAAAAGATGAATGCCTGAGTGTCAACAAAAATCTACCACATAATCAATGCTATGATATGATACTCAATGTTATGAAGATGCTCGATGATCTCAATTATGATGCTCAATGTTATGATGATGCTCGATGTTCTGAGTAATGATGCTCAGCGCTATGTTGTTATCTCAAACTCGGTCAAGTTAATGAGGATGGAGTTTAGGTACAAGCAAAGGAGATCTTGGTGTGATGGATATCTCATTGCTAACACAGTGAAGGGATGAATTGATGGAGGAATTCTATAGTCTAAATTTCTTGGTCATCTCATCTTGAGTCTACTAAAGGACGAATTTTGACCAAGTTTTCCCTAAAGAGTGGGTTTTTTCCCTGGCATGTGTCTACATCTTGTGTCTTCTTATATTTTTTCATTGACGTTACTCTTCATGATAAGAAAATATAAATTTCAAAAACAGATAATAATAACAAAACATCACAAGATAATGTCATGATAAGAGAAATTGTTTAACTTCCATCTCCTTAATTTCCCTAGCACATAACAAACTCCATCTCAAGGTGGATTCCATGTCATATAATCCATATAAACTACTCATATCATCAATACTCTTTAGTATATCAAAGAGCTAGAAATTGATTCTTTTTTTCCCCTAACACCCTACAAACCCTATATTCTTCTTGCAAACATTAGCCTTTATAACAAAAGCAACAAAATTCCTACATAATTTACAATGTCAATGACTTTGAGAATTCCACCAATTCAGTGACACTTCAAACAATTTTTTAGAAAAAAGATTTGCGCAGCTCAAAAGACTCCATATGTGGCATTGATCATGATGGTTTCACTCTCTAGTAAATATTTTTCAGTGGAATCACTGATATAATTTAAATTCATCCCCCTCCACAGATTTATCTCAAGGCATTGATTATGTTGGGCTATATCTTACACAATTTTTCTAGTGGCCCTATGGTTCCATGAAACACACCTAAAACATGTCATCCATAGAGGACACAAAGTAAATTTTTCATTCCCTCTCATAGTACATTAACACTCTTACCCAGTCACTTAGCACACCATAGACCAACATGCCTTCCCTCATTGTGCAAGTTGGCCTTTATTTTGAGAAGATTAAGAGTTGGAGGGTCAGCATGACGAGGGTGTCATTTTCTCAAGACGAGTATCTCATAAGGATAAGCACTTTAATGAGAAAGACAATCACAATATTTACCACTCACTTCTCACCATTCCCACACTATTAAAAAAACCCTAAAAATGTCATTCTTAAAATCTCTTGTATATTTTCCTAATGTCATTCAAGTAGAATCTCGCAATTACTTATGTCAGTATTGGTGCAGTCATTTTTTTATTCTCTTAATGGAACTCTTTCTAGACATGCACCCCATCAAACATAGATAATCGAGTCAAAATGAATGGAAATGAATGAAGAAGAGGGTGTGTCGAGGAGTGCCAGTGAGTGTAAGGCGTGCCAAGGGGGGAGTAACAAGGCATGCTAGGGAATTATAGGGCATTTCAAGAAATTTTAGGGTGTGCTAACATGTGCGAGATTGTGCTAAGGAATGGCAATGCATGCCAGGAATTCCAAGACATTTCATGTGTTAAGGCATGAAAATATGTGTCAGGTGTTAGGGTATGTGAACACATTTCAATGTGTGTAAGCTGAAAAAAGGGAACATCAAGTTAAAATGCAAATAAATGAACATATATGATGGTTAATAATTCATAACCTTAAATTTTCAATAGGGATGGCATGCTAGGAATACCAACACTAGTGCCAATACATTCCAAGGGCCAAGTGCTAGCGTGTCTTAAGTGCCAAGTCATCCTCTATTACTTCTCTCTTAATTGTGAATAATTGATCTCAAATAAATTTGATCTTGAACCGTGCCAAGGCATTCCAGGGCATCCAAGCACATTCTAAGAATTGTCAAGTGCATATATACTTCTATTCTAATTGCTTTAGAACAAAATGTATCCACTCATAGAAAAAAATACAACTCTTTCCTCCATAAGAGACTCGGCCTAGCTCATATGGATCCATAGATTCTAGTCATTTCTTTGACTGAATCTTGATGTGAACTTAGATGTCTGACCTTCAAACTACGGTTACCTCAGTCAATATTACACCTCTAACTACTTCTGTTCTAGCCCTAAATTCTAGTGCAGACCCTCCTCCATTTGTGTTGGTATTTATCACAGACCTTGCAACCTCGTAACCCCCACAAGGTAGGGTCTCAACCCTCTCTAATATTTCAAATTTTGACACGGACTTCACATATAAACACCACTAAAATAAAATGCAAAAATTCTCATGAGTCGCCTCTCTTTAGCTTTATCTGCCCTAAAAGAACCAACAATATGGCATCCTACTTCATATCTCGAACCCATTAAGGTATGTGACATTCTTGTGAACCCTCACATGATGATCATACTCTTGGTGGATGATCATGGCCTCTCTTTAGCAACGCTTACTCAACCCTCTAACTTAACCTACTTTAGGACTACATCTCTCCTAGCCTCCTTGATAAAATTATATCCTTCTCACTTGATGTTCTTGCCTTCATACTAAGGCCTCCTTAAATAGCTTTTCCTAGCTAAGCCTCTTAAGAACACTCTAGAACTTTGAACTTTATCTACTTAGATCTTGGGAAATATTATCTTTCTGTTTAATTTTCTTTTAGATTTTAAACCTCATCTTGGGTCCAAATCCCCTTCACTTGGGTTATTTTCCCACAAAACCTTTTGTGGTAAAACTCACACAAACCCATCTCACTAGGCTTGTGGAGTACCTCCCAACCTACACAATTCAACTAAATAGTCTAGTTGTATTAATCGTAACTTGGTCAAGCTCCTATAGTCAAGCGAGGACTTGGTTGGGTTCCCAAGTTGAAAATTATGTAAGGGTAGTTGTGAGGGCATGATAACTAGGAAGGGTTAGGGCATGCCAAGGAATGAAAAGGTGCGCTTACACATGCTGGACAATGTCAATGCATGTTGAGGAGTGTTAAGGAGTGTTGAGGCATCACAAGGGAGAACTACGTCAAAATGCAGGGAAATGAAAAAATAAGAGTGTGTTCCAGGGAGTGTCAGTGAATTCAAGTGTGCCAAGGATGAAGTGTTGTAGAAAAAGTTCATAATAGGATTTGTAAGAGGCTAGCCTATGATTGCGATAAGGGGCTTGACAAAGCAGTTTTAAACAAGGGGATACTTTGTGTTGGACACAACACTACTTTTTCTTTATCTATTATTTTTATATGACATGTGGCACACTTTGGCTGAATGCTCATGTTTTAAACTATTTTAGACAATTCCATATTGTACATTGATGTGTATCAACTTTATGGAACTCGGCTTGTGCTGACCTATATCTTGTGTGCCTTGTGTATCCTATGGTTCTTGCAAACTCTCAATTAATGTTCTAGTATTTATATGAACTGGATATACATGTGGAATATTGCCTATGTAAGCTATGTTGCTTAATTTTTTTATGGCCATGGCTAGATGTGATCCTTGTCTTGGTAAGTTCTTAGGTGGGAAAATTTCAGCTTGGACATGACTGGCCTAAGATGAGGTATAGGAAGTTCTTATGTGAACAAGGCACAATCTACTTGTAGTAGGTGCAATTGATCAATTTTTTATGGCTGAAGCAGACCAATGTCACATGAATTGGAGTAGCTAAGGACTTGATTGGTTTCCCAAGTCGTGAAAAAATGTAAGGTTATTTGTGAGGGCATGGGTGCCAAGGCTTGCTATGGAATTCTAACACGTGCCAGATAGTTTTAAGGCATGTCAAAAATGGTAAGATGAGTCAAGTGCTAAGGCATGCCAAGATCTGCAATGGTGTGACAATACATGTCAGGGACTATCAAGGCAAAAAAAAGGAGAAACAAGTTAAAATACAAGGAAATGAACACATCATAGGGTTAATAAGTCATCAATTTACATTTTCCAATAGGGGCATGTTATGCACACCAACACTAGGTGGAAATGAATGTCAAGTGCCAAGTGTTAGTGCATTCGAAGTGCCAAATCATCCTCTGTTACTTCTCTTCTACTTTCCATAACTGATCTCAAATAACTTTAATATCAAAGCATACCAAAGCATACAGTGGCATCTTAATGAATGCGAGACATGATAATGATCATGGCCTCTTTAGAACTACATCTCTTTTCGTCCCCTTGATCAAATGGACTCCTTCTCACTTGATGGTATTTCCTTCATCCTAAGGACCCCTTAAATAGTTTTTCCTAGAGCTCTTAGGAACCCTATAGATCAACTTACAAGTTTTATCCACTTAGACCTTAGGAAACAATAATTTTCCTTTTTAATTTTCTTTTATATTTTAAACCTTGTCTTGGGTACAAAATCCATTTGCTTGGATTTTATTCCCACAAAGCATTTTGTGACCAAACTCACACAAAGCCATCTCACTAGGCTTGTGGAGTACCTCCCAAGCTACACAATTCAACAACATAGTCTATTTGTAGTAACTATAACTTGGTCAAGCTTTTGTAGTCAAGGGAGGGCTTGGTTGGCTTCCCAAGTTGAAAAATAAGTAAGGGGAGTTGTGAGGGCATGATGGCTAGGGAGGGTCAAGGCATGAAGAGGAATGAAAAGGCATGCTAACACATGTTGGACAATGTCAATGCATGTTGAACTAGAGTGTTAGGGAGTGTTGGGCATATCAAGGGATAACTAGGTCAAAATGCATGGAAAGGAACAAATAAGAGTGTGTGCTAGGGAGTGTTAGCGAATTCAAGTGTGCTAAGGATGAGGTGTGTTAGGGGAATTTTATAATAGGATTTACATAAGGCAAGCCTACGATTGTTATAAGGGGCTCGATATAGTATTTTTAGACAAAGGGAGATCACTTTGTGCTAGGCACAACATTATTTTTCCTTTAGTTACTTTTTTATATGAGATGCAGCACACTTTGGCTACATGCTCGTGTTTTAAACTATTTTAGATAATTGCATATTGTACATTGTTGTGTATAAATTTTGGGGCACTCGGCTTGTGTCAGCTTATATCTTGTGTGCCTTGTGAATCTTGTGGTTCTTGCAAACTCTCAGTTAATGATCTATTGTTTATATGAACAGAACATACATGTGAAATATTGTTCATGTAAGCTATGTTTCTTAGTTGTTTCATGGCCATGGCTAGATCATGTGATCCTTGTCTTGGTAAATAGTTAAGTGGGACAAGTTGAGCTTGGAAATGAGTGGCATAAGATGATTTATAGGCAGTTCTGAGGTGAACAAGGCACAATCTACTTGTAGTAGGTGTAATTGGTCAAGTTGTTGTGGTTGAAGCAGACCAATGTTTTCACATGAACTGTAGTATCCAAGGAATTGATTGGTTTCCAAGTCGTCAAAAAATTTAAAGGTCTGCTATGAGGACATGAGTGCCAACGCGTGCTAGGGAATGCTAAGATGTGCCAGATAGTGCGAAGGAATTTCAAACATGATAAGATGTGCCAAGTGATAAGGCATGCCAAGATGTGCAAGAGTGTGTCAATGTGTGTCAGGGACTGTTAAGGAAACAAAAAGGAGCAAAAAGTTAAACGACAAGGAAATTAACACATAAGAGGGTTAATAATTCATCAATTTACCTTTTTCTAAGAGGGGCATGCAAGGCACACCAACACTAGGCGCTAGTAGGTGCCAAGTGCAAAGTCTTAGTGCATTCTAAGTGCCAAGTCTTCCTTTGTTGCTTCTCATATACTTTCTAAAAATTGATCTCAAATAAATTTACTATTAAACCATGCCAAATCATATGAAGGCATCTCGATGTGTTCCATACATGATAATACTTTCCAAGCGCTAACACATTCCAAGCGCCAATATGTGTTAGGGAGTTTTATGCATGCAACGAAGTGGAATGGTATGTTGAAGATTGCTAAGGTGTGCTAGAGAGTGCTAATGCATGTTGAGGAGTGTTAAGGAGTACTAGGACAAAACACTAAGGGAGAAGTAGGTCAAAATTCATGGAAGTTAATTAATATGAGGAACATGTGCGAGGGACTAGTGTTAATGAGTACTAGTTTTTATACCAAGTTGGGAGTGACAAGGTATGATAAGCATTGCTAAGGCATGCTAGGTAATATCAAGGCATGAAAAGAAGTGCCAAATTCTGTTAGGGAGTTCCAAGGTGTGCTAATTATATGTTCCAAATAGTGCCAAGATCTGCCAATACATGTCAAGTGCAAAGGATGTGTAGGGTGCCAAGGTATGTCAATAACTGAGAAGTGTGAAGTCAACAAAAGGAAGAACCAAGCTAAAAGTGGAGGAAATGAACACATAAGAGGGTTAATAAGTCAAGACTTCATCTTTTTCAAAAGGGGCATGCATCACACTAATAATAGGTCCCAATACATGCCAAGTGGCATTTTGTGCCAAGTGCTAATGTATGTCAATGCATTCAACCAAGGTGTTCCAGGGCATGCTAGGGACTACATGCTAGGAGAGTTCCATGTTTTGCTAGCGGATGCCACCATGTGCTTAGGCGTCAGTTTCATGACAAGATATTGTAGGTACAAATATATTCCAAGACATGTGAGGTGCTAAGAAATGTTAGTGTGTGACAAAGAATTAATTTAAGGTGTGCTCGGATTGTTGAGGAGTGGTAGGTATTTCTCATTAATAGGATTTTCAGAGCTTGATTATGTATTAAATAATATATATCCTACACACACTAATCGAACTTTATCTAAAGGGAATTTGATAGATAATAAACTTAATATATATGAATCATGTGTTGAATCATAGGAAAACTCTATTTGACTAATGGTTACCTGAGAGAAATGATACACACTAATTACTTCTTAAAAAATTGTATGATTCTAACCACTATCACCTTCGAAATATCATAAAAGATACTCCAAAATAATGGTTTTAAATCTTTATCTTTTGAAAAAAAATATATTAACAGGCATATAGCATCATCAAAAACTCATTGGAATGATCAATGGTGACGAGCAATTTTTGACCGTCACCAAAAGTAACAAAAACAACATTGGTGAGGGTCATTAAAAGCTTGTCACTATAAGTGTCACCAAAGAGAGAATTAGTGATGGGCCTTTAACGACCCTCACCAAAAGTGACATTGAAAATGGCTTTGGTGACGAACCTTAGAGGACCATCACTATATACACTTACAGTGACACTTTTTTAAGGACCGTCATCATATGTGACATTGGTGATGGACCTTAGAGGTCCATCACATGCATGACCCTCACCAATGTCATTTTTTCTTGTAGTGCAAGTTATAGTTACTAGAAATAGACTATGTTGTTGAATTGTGTAGCTTGGGAGGTACTACACAAGCCTAGTGAGATGGCTTTGTGTGAGTTTGGTCACAAAAGGCTTTGTGGGAATAGAAGCCAAGCAAAGGGATTTTGGACCAAAGACAAGGTTTAAAATCTCAAAGAAAATTAAAAAGGAAAATTATTGTTTCCTAAGGTCTAAGTTGATAAAACTTGTAAGTTCATCTATAGGGTTCCTAAGAGCTCTAGGAAAAACTATTTAAGGACTCCTTAGGATGAAGGAAATACCATCAAGTGAGAAGGAGTTCATTTGATCAAGGGGACTATTTTGCATCAGCCCCTCTATTTAAATTTTGGCCACCGAGTCCCTTTGGATTTGTTCAAAACATCTTTCGCAGTCACAGACCTCCATATTTTGTCTATGGTTACCTTTTCAGCTCATAAAATACACTGTGCCAAGGTTAAAACCCATTATTTGAAGTTTATCGAGCTTAGTCCTAAGATCTTAGCCCTCCATGTTTTGGTTTCCATATGTCCCGAGTGCAAAACCTCATGCCAGAAGGAAAAAGGGCTTAACAATAAACGTTTGCGGGCGCAATTGTAACCGTCTGATCAAAACCAATCGACGGCCCGAAATTAAGTCATTCGTGGTGGCCCCCGTGCATGAAAACCAGTGGTTAATTCCTCACCACCTCCACCGAGCCGGCGGTTTTAAACCAAATGCGAGCGATTCCATTGAAAATGCACCGCGTGTCTTTTGTACGGTGTTCAAAACCACTTTTTCACGCATTAAAAGTTAGACAGTGGCCAGGCAGAGGAATTCATCCGCGCCATTGGATCTGTTGACCTCCATCCTACGACGGATATCCTCCAAAGATGCCCACGCATTATCCCATGTTTGTTGCGTCCTGTGGCCCACAATTACGCCGTTCCCATCGCCTTCGAGCCGCTGATCTGTCTTCCAAAATCCGACTGCCCAGAATCCAGTCTTCTCTGTCTGTTGACCCCGCAGCCACGTCATCCACCCACCTGTCCTTCTTACACCCATGTGTCATATTCCCGTGTTTCCGTGACATTCTCCCCTGCCGAATATATATATGTGTGTTTATTCATATTCATTGTTTTATTCCGCCACCACGTTCAAACCATTTTACGTGGAAAACCTGCGTTACCTCTGGTTATCAAAATCTCCCATCGTATTTTCTCCACCACCCTGCGCGTTCTTGTCATTCAGCCATGTCCTCACCATCATTATCGTCGACACCTCCTCATCCATCCCACTTCTACCTGGCTTTTCTAATGTGTTGGTGGATTTTGAAGGGTTTCAACCAACGGAAAGATGTTTTAACTCACATTCTTGGCTGCAGTGATGGAGCATCTCAGAAGGCAATTCAATTGAAGCTATCATTATGAAGGAAGGTCATGAAAGCCGCCATGATAAGACATCCATTGCAGGAGCAGGATTTAAAATCTTTCAAACTCTCCAAGGACAATTTAAAGATGATGGTTAGCATCTAGGGATATAAACGTTCCTGCAAGGAACATCAGCAAAGAATTAAGGATCTTAGCAACCTCATTGAAGATTATGAGCTCATATTTGGTGTTAAAAGACAAGGGTATTGGACCAGAGATTTTCTAGATCAAACCGAGGGTACAATACATTAAAAATCATACCCCACAGATTATATTTCAGCTGATTTTCTTCTCAGGAAAGTACAGAAGGTTCATGAAGATTTTCTCTTATGCCGTGTCTCTTAAGAGATCATCTTCCCAGTCCATTTATTCTTGCAAGCAACCTCAAGGTTTTATCGTAGCAGATTTTCCTCCTCCAACCAAGTACATAGCATTTGTATATTTTATTATTTATGTCTTGTTCATAAGGAAATTTTTATCTTCATCATTTATTTCATGAAGTAGTAGCTGAGTACGTGCATCAGTTCAGCACCGCCAAATAGCATAGGCGGGATTTTCCTTCAAATTTGTTTAAATGAGACCATTAAATGTATATCACCTACCTCATTCTCTATAGTTTTCTCTTTCCTCTATAAAAATGAGAAAGAAAAACATTGTAAGGGTTCCAGATTTCTATCAGCAAACTGTGCAGTGAAAAGGCTTTTGTATACATTCTGTAATGCTTCTATATGAAGGCTCAGAGCCCGTAGGGTCTGAGTGAGGAGGAGTTATAACTGTAATGAGGATTCTGGTCTTTGGTATTTCACAGTATGTAATTTTCTCTTATGTGTTAATACAAAATCTCATTTCATGCTATTTCTCTTCTTGTATCATGTTCTAGAATGCGAGTGGCTCACTGATCTTAAGTAAGGATTCATCCTAGTTGGTGCCCATACTTGGGTTAGTCAAGCGCTTTCAATAGGCCTAGTCATGATATACTATTCCATGTTCATTTCATCCATATTTTCTGCTATATTAGTTACTTGAGGACGATGCTTTTAAAACGCCATTGCCATGTATGGATTCTTAGTTGGATAAGCCCATATATGATTCTGTTGTGTATCTAGGTATCAGTCTCATGTTAACTAGTATCTTCTCCATGTTTCTGCACTGCATCCACTTTCTGATATTTGATTTCTGTGGCATATTATTTGAACTAGCCCTCTTTACAGTAAGCTGTCTCTTAGCTGTCTGATGCCTTTGTATTGGAGTTTCGCATGATGTTCCTACACTATTCTTATCCTTGTATCAGCTTCTAAGAGAGATTGGTCCCATTTAAACTAATTTCCTTGTTCAACAAGAGATAGTAAGAGAGCTTTTGGATTGACAACCCAAGCTATATGATGAGCTCCTTGCTATATTAAGATGTCCTAGGCACTGGTCTATGGAAACTCTAGGCTGTCTCTAGGGGTGACAAAATTGTCCACAACATCTTTCTGGCGCCGTTGCCGGGGAGTGAATTCAAAAATATCAGTATCCCTGGGCCTCGACAAATTGTTTTCACTCTCTAATCAGGTGAGCACAGAGAGTTGAAGAGTTGCGTATCTCTCACCTTGGCGACTCCACTGTTCTTTATTTGATAAATTTATTGGCAGTCCTGGCTCCTCATAAGCCACATTTGAGGTCAGATAAATCTAAGTTAAAGACACCTTACGTGTCTGACCCAGAGAAGATCATTCATAAAAGAGTTTGGAAGGAGACGAAATCAGTTCGTGCTGAAAACCCTGAATATTCCGTTGAAGATTATCCGCCCTCTTCTTCTCAAGAAATCAGAACAGAAAATCCCGAGTTTTACTCAGAAACTCCACGTAGAGGAAGCGTTTGGATAGAATAATATTCTCACCCTACTCCCGAGGCTGAGGAAATCAAAGAAGTCACAGAAGTAGCTGCTATTAACCGTGAACTATTCCCAACCACACCTCAGGCTCCTATACAATTTATTCCCATTGTTATACATACCCCACTTCCTCCTACTCCTCTTCCTTCATTTGTATCTCAGACTGTTGCACAACCCCCACCTCCTCCAATGGCTAATGTTCCTGCTTTTCTATTGAACAAATATGCTCCACTGGCCTTACCCCAAGTATTAAATGACATGCCACAGGATTATTTGAAGATACTGCCGAGATTCAATGGTGAAAATGAAATTGATGCTCAGAAACATCTTGAGACCTTCTGCTCTTTTGCAGAAAACTTAAATGTTGAACATTTGGATGTGGTCTTAAGATTATTTGTTCAATCTTTGGAAGGTGAAGCCAGAAAATGGTTCAAAGCCTTGGGGAACCATTCAGTGACCACCTGGGACGAGATGGAGAATACTTTTCTCAGAAAGTGGGGAGAAAAGAAATATTATGGTCAGTGTCTTACTGAATTTAATACCTTGAAGACGAAGCAAAATGAAGGAGTGTCAGAGTTTATTAAAAGATTCAACAAGTTATATTTGAGCCTGCCTCCTGAAATGAAGCCTCATGAAACTGCTGCCAAGGTAGTTTTTATAGCAGCCCTTGATTTTGACTTTGGATTCTTATTGAGAGAAAGAAAACCTGCCACTTTAGATGATGCTCAGTCAGATGCTCTGGAGCTGGAAGAAAACTTTGCCTCCACTGGGAAACTGAAGGGAACAATTGAACATGATACTAGGAAGAGAGGCAAGGAAGAGGTTTCCACCTCCAATCAAGAGAAAGATTTAGACAAAATGGATGAAATAAGAAAAATGATAAAAAATATGGTCAAGCTGGAATTCGAGGCTAAAAATGCAGCTCCTAAGAATTTCTATAATGCTCCCAACAGAGGATACAATCCCCAATATAAAAGACCACCATTGCAAATATTGCCGAGAGAAGCAAAGGAGCAACAAGACCAGGTACCACATCCCTTGTACCTGGAAGGTCCAGCAGAAGACTCCACTGAAGATGCCACTTATCAATTAGAAGATTCAAATCTGGCTTTTTCAAATAATGATGATATAGAATGCCCATTTCAAGATGAAGAAGAAGAAGTAGAGATTGACCATTATTGTAAGCAATTTGCTGATTTCATGCAAGCACAGTTCAACGTGAAATATGATCTCAGATCTTCAAGGAAGAGGACCCGAACTCAAGAACAAGAAGAGGAGCTACCTCAGAAAGAAGCACCTGCTCAGAAGGAATCAGCAACAAAAAGAAACATAGAAAAAAGGAAGAGTCCTCTAAATGCTCCCTTGCAGCCTAATGATCAAATTCCTTCTTCTTCAAAAATAGTCAGTCCTCCTAATGCTGAGTCAGTGCCAAAGGAAGTTAAATCTTCAGCTGAAAACAAATATTCAAAAGAAACAGTGATAGAAAAGCCCCCACCTGCTTTCAATCTGCAAAAAGAACTTGAGAAAATTAATATTCCAGTCCCCCTGACCGAACTATTAAAACAACCTCTATATCAGTCTCAAGTTACTTCCTTCATGCTTCCTCCCTAAATACCAATTGTACCTGATATTTTAAACCTTCAAGAAGAAATACCCATGGTAGTCTTTGGCCCACATGTCGAGGAGATAGATCCCTCTACTCCTCCTTTTTATGTGTCTCTAGTTATTCATGACCTGCTGTTACACAATTGTATGTTAGATTCTAGGGATTCCCATAATCTCATGCCTCTGTCTGTTATGGAACAACTAGGGCTGCAAATTACAAGACCATATAAAGACCTATATTCCTTTGATTCCAAAAGAGTTAAATTCTTGGGAATGATTAAAGATTTAGTGGTCAATTTGGCCCAGATTCCAGCAAAGAGTGTGGTCATGGACATTGTGGTTGCTGATATCCCAGCTCGCTTTGGCATGTTGTTGTCAAGGTCCTGGGGTACAAAAATTGGTGGGTCAATCAAATTGGATTTGACATATGCTACGGTCCCAGTCTTTGGAGGCCAGGAGAGGAGGTTATACAGGGAGACTAGATTTGTCAAAATGGTAACTAAGGTTGATTGCTCAGAGAATTCCCCAGTTTATAACAAAGAGGGAGACTTCTCATGTTTGATGTTAGAAGAAAATCAAAATTATGCTCATGAGCCCCTTTTTGGTCAAATACAAGCTGAGCAGCCTAAGGAGGACCAGGAATCAGGAATTTGGACTTTGCATTTTGATGGGGCAAATTCAAGGGAAGGAAATGGAGCTTGGGTATTATTAATCTCTCCCACAGGAAAATGGGTGCCATTGTCCTTTAAATTGGAATATGAGACCACAAATAATGTAGCTGAATATGAAACACTTTTATTAGGACTGCAGACAGCTAAAAACATGGACATCCAAAGTCTAAAAGTCATGGGAGACTCTGAGCTAGTGGTAAGGCAGAACAGAAATCAATGCCAAACTAAGCATCCTCGGCTGAGAGCATATAGAAACGAAGTATGGGACATGGTGGAGAATTTATTCTCAGCATTTAACATATAGTTCATGCCCCGGGAGCAAAACAGAATAGTAGATTCTCTTGCTGTGGCTACCAGTACATTCCGTCCTCCTCAGAATCCACTTTTAAGATACGAAGTGGAGGTACGTTACAGGCCATCTATCCCAGATAATGTGAAGCAATGGTAGGCATTTGAAGATGATGAACAGATGAAGAGATTCATGGAGACAGTGGGAGAATTCTCTAATATGGAGATTGATGATAATGAAGAAGAAGAAGCCGAAAATGTGGCAGAAAAAAGATGGGAAGAGAAGATAGCAGGTAATAGAGTGCTGCAGCTGAAAGGAAATGTTATACCTAGAGGTTTGGTGCCTCTAGAAAGATTATTTAACAAAGATGATATTCCATTGCAGCCAAACAAAGTGGTAGAAGAAAATCAAGTGGAAGATTTAAATCTGGGTACCTATGCTGATCCCAAAATTGTGAAACTGTCTAAAAAAGTCCCAGAAGAATATAAAGAAAAATATTTGAAGTTGTTTCAATCTTATAAAGATGTATTTGCTTGGTCCTATCAAGACCTAAAAACTTTTGATGTTAATATAATGTAGCATAAAATTCCTTTGAGGGAAGATGCAAAGCCTTATAAGCAGAAGCTCAGACAGATAAATCCCCTGTTGCTTCCCTCTATTGAAAAAGAAATCAAGAAGCTACTGAAGGAAAAAATAATTGTGCCATTAAGATACTCAGAATGGGTAGCAAACCTTGTTCCTGTTCGGAAGAAGAATGGAGAAATAAGGCTGTGTGTGGATTTTAGGAATTTAAACGGAGCATCTCTAAAATATAATTATCCACTTCCTAAGATGGACCACATCCTGCAGAAAGTGGTGGGAGCATCCAGAATGTCAATGATGGATGGTTTTTCTGGCTATAATCAGGTAGCCATGTTTCCAGAAGATCAGAAGAAAACTGCATTCACTACACCATGGGGAACATTTACGTATGCCAGGATGCCATTTGGATTGATCAATTCAGGAGCTACTTTTTAGAGGGCAATGGACATAGCCTTTGTTGGAGAGCAGGACAAGTTTTTGGTGGTATATATTGATGATATCACAGTGTTTTCAAAGAATGATGATGAGCATATTGAGCATTTGAGAAGAACTTTTGAAAAATGCAGAAGGTATGGCCTTTCCCTCAATCCCCAAAAATCTCTATTTGCATTAGATGAGGGAAAACTCTTAGGGCACATTGTAACTAAATATGGTGTGAAAATAGAACCTAAGAGAGTTGAAGTAATAAACAGTATTCCTTTACCAAGGAATAAGAAGGAAGTACAGGTGTTTTTAGGTCGAATTAATTTTCTGAAAAGGTTTATTCCTAACTACGCTAAGATAGTTAGGCATATAACTGATATGTTGAAAAAGGATAATGAAGTAAGATGGTCCCAGGAGTCCAGAGATGCATTCACCAGAATAAAACAGGAATTTTCTAAAGCTCCAGTGCTAGCTAGGCCAGATTATGCAAAGCCATTTATGATATTTTCATTTGCTTCGCCTCATACAATTGCAGGAGTCTTATTGCAGAGAAATGAAGATGGATATGAGAAACCTATAGCTTTCTTCAGTCAAGTGCTGCATGATGCTGAATTAAAATATAATATATTGGAGAAGCAGGCATATGCCCTGGTAAAGTCCCTCAAAGCTTTTAGAACCTATGTTTTGCAATCTCACATTACTGCATATGTTCCCACAGCAGCTGTCAAAGACATTCTTGTTCAGGGGGATAGCGAAGGTAAAAGAGGAAGATGGATTGCAAAAATACAGGAGTATGATTTGGACATAAGGCCTACTAAGCTGATTAAAGGACAGGGACTTGCTAAAATGTTATCTGAATCAAATCATCAAGCCTTGGGCATCAATTTATCCATGATAGCAAATGAAGAATCTGAGAAAGGAGAAGAACAACAAGGACTAGAGATGGCCACTCAAAAGGTACACATGAAATACCTCACTAGCCCTTGGTATAAAGAAATAGTTGAATATCTTTTAACACTTAGCTGTCCTCCAAGTTGTGATAAGATAAAATACAGAGCTGTAAGAATGAAGTCCCAGAAATACATAATTGCTAATGGACAGCTATATTGGAGAGATCCCTCAGGTATATTACTATTATGCCTCACAGAAAGTGAAGTGGAAAACATAATGACAGAATTTCATGAGGGAATATGTGGAGGACATTACAGCTGGAGGGCTACAGCTCATAAAATCCTGAAGGCTAGTTTTTACTGGCCAAAATTGTATACAGATGCTTTTGCTTGGGTCAGAGCATGTGACAAATGCCAAAGATTTGCATAAAGACAGAAGTTAGCAGCTTTGCCCTTGATTCCTATTCATGTAAATGAACCATTTCAGAAATGGGGATTAGATTTCATAGGAGAAATACATCCCCCATCAAGTGGCCAATATAAATGGATACTAACAGCCACAGATTATTTCACAAAATGGGTGGAAGCCATACCTACAAGAAATGCTACAGATGTTGTGATAATCAAGTTTATGGAAGAAAATATCATATCTAGGTTTGGCTGTCCTGCTAGAATTGTAATTGATAATGCCCAGGCTTTCAAGTCTGCCAGATTTGTAAATTTCTACCAATAGTATAACATCATATTGACTCATTCAACAGCTTACTATCCCCAAGGAAATGGCTTAGCAGAGTCTTCTAATAAAACCCTGGTGAGGGCCTTGAAGAAAACAATAAGTGAGAATCAGAAGAATTGGGACTCTCAATTAAAATTTGCTCTGTGGGCGAATAGGATAACCAGTAAGAGAGCAACAGGGAAATCTCCCTATGAATTGGTATATGGGCAAGCAGCTATGTTCCCTATTCAATTGGCGTTACCGGTAGCATGTTTTATGCGGGAAAGCCAGGAAGAACCAGATGACATGGTAGAAGGATTAATCATCTGGTAGAATTGGAGGAAACACGGAACCAGGTGAATCAGAGATTGATAGAATATTAGGAGAAAATGAAGAATATATTTGATTGGCATGCGAAAGACAGGAAATTCCAGATTGGAGACCTGGTTCTCAGATGGGACGTTCGAAGAGCAGAGAAAGGCAAGCATGCCAAATTTGATCCGTTGTGGTTTGGCCCATTCAAAATTGTGAATCAAGGAGGGAACAATACTTTCATGTTAGAAAACCTACAGGGTGATCTGCTGGACGCCCCCGTGAATGGCCAATTCCTCAAACCATACTTTCAATTCTGATCCAGGCTAGGAATGCCTGTTGTATTATATTGTATATAGGTTGTTTCAACTTTCATTTTTATAAAGAAAGGATACTGGCAAATTTTCAGAAGAAAAGCAGAGAAATTGACAAAAAGAATGTACATACAGGGATGTTTAGCGGCCTACAGGTTCTCGACATGTCCGAGGACGAACATGCCGTCCCCAGATGGAGCTGATGTTGTGCATATTCCCCCCCTCCATTTAAATTTTGGCCACTAGCTCCCTTTGGATCTGTTCAAAATATCTTTCGTAGCCAAAAGCCTCCATGTTACGCTCGTCACCACCTTTTTGCCCAAAAATACATTGTGCAAAGTTAAAACCCATGTTTTAAATTTTATTGAAGCCTTAGCCCCTTTCGTTTTAATCCACATATGGCCCGAGCGCAGATCCATATGCCAAAGGAAAAGGGGGCTTAACGATAAATGTTTCGGGCGCACCTGCAACCGTTCGATCTCAGTTAAATCTACGGCCCGCAATCAACGCAGTGATAGTGGTCCCCGCGCCAGAAAACTGGCGGTTAATTCCGCACAGCTTTGGACAAGCCGGTGGTATTCACCATGGGGGCAGCAATTCCACTAAATACGCGCTGCGTGTCTTTTGTACGGGCCCTAAAAACCACTTTTTCGCGCGTTAAATTTTGTACAATGGCCGGGCAGCGGAAGTCATCCGCGCCATTGGATCTGTCGACCTCAATCCAACGGCAGATACCCTCCAAATCTGACCGCCCATTAACCTGTGTCCGTTGTGTCCTATGGCCCACCGTTACGTCACCCCCGCGCCTTCGAGCCGTTGATATGGTTTCGAAATCCGACGGTCTAAAACGCGTTCTCTCCCGCCTGTTGACCATACACCTCCACATCACCCTTTCTGTTGACATTTGTCGTACTATCGTCCACGTATCATACTCCCACGCATCCATGGTGTTTTCCCCACCGTATATATACATGTGTGTGTTTTTATTTGTATTCATCATTTTTTAGTCATCACATTTAAAACCGTTTCACGCGGAAGGTTTACATTCCAAAGCCTCCATTGTTTTTCTTTCGTCACCCTGTGTGTTCTTGTCGATTGTCCATATCTGCGATGTCATCACCATCTTCACCTCCTCGTCCATCCCACCTCTACCTGGTGTTTCTAATGTGTTGGTGAATTTTGCAGGATTTCGACATATAGAGAGATGTTTTAATTCACAGTTTTGGTTGTAGCGATAGATCATCTCAGAAGGCAATTCAATTGGAGCTGTCATTATGAAGAAGGGTCCTGAAAGCTGCCATGGTAAGACATCCATCACAGGGGCGGGATTTAAAATCTTTCAATCTCTCCAAGGACAATTTAAAGATGCCAGTTAGCGTATGGGGATATAAATGTTCCTGCAAAGGACATCAGCAGAGAATTAAATATTTCAACAACCCATTGAAGATTATGAGCCCGTATCTGGTGATTAAAAGACAAGGGTATTGGACCAGATATTTTCAAGATCAAGTCGAGGGTACAATACATTAAAAATCATACCCTACAGATTATATTTCAGCTGATTTTATTCTCAGGAAAGTACTGAAAGTTCATGAAGGTTTCCCCTTATGCTGAGCCTCTGCAGAGATCCTCTTCCCAGTTCATTTATTCTTGCAAGCAACCTCAAGGTTTTATCGCAGCAGATTTTCCTCCTTTAGCCAAGTACATAGCACTTGTATATTTTATTATTTATGTCTTGTTCATAAGGAGATTTTTATCTTCAACATTTATTTCATGAAGTAGTAGCTAAGTGCGTGCATCAGTTCAGCCCCGCCAAATAGCATAGGCGGGCTTTTCCTTTAAATTTGTTTAAATGAGGCCATTAAATGTACATCACCTACCTCATTCTCTAGAGTTTCTCTTTCCTCTATAAAAACTAAAAGGAAAAACATTGTAAGGGTTCCAGATCTCTATCAGCAAACTATGCAGTGAGAAGGCTTTTGTATACATTTTGTAATATTTCTGTATAAAGGTTCAGAGCCCGTAGGGTCTCAGTGAGGAGGAGTTATAACTGTAATGAGGATTCTGGTCTTTGGTATCTCACAGTATGTAATTTTCTCTTATGTGTTAATAAAAAATCTCATTCCATGCTATTTATCTTCTTGTATCATGCTCTAGAATGCGAGTGGCTCACTGATCTTAAGTAAGGATTCATCCTAGTTGGTGCCCATACTTGGGTTAGTCAAGCGCTTTAAATAGGCCTAGTCATGATATACTGTTCCATGTTCATTTCATCCATATTTTCTGCTATATTAGTTACTTGAGGAGGGTGCTTTTAAAACGCCATTGTCATGTATGGATTCTTAGTTGGATAAGCCCATATGTGATTCTGTTGTGTATCTGGGTATCAGTCTCATGTTAACTAATATCTTCTTCAGGTTTCTTCATTGCATCCACTTTCTGATATTTGATTTCTATGGCATATTATTTGAACTGGCCCTCTTTACAGTAAGTTGTCTCTTAACTGTCTGATGCCTTTGTATTGGAGTTTTGCATGATGTTCCTACACTATTCTTATCTTTGTATCAGCTTCTGAGAGAGATTGGTCCCATTTAAACTAATTTCCTTGTTCAACAAGAGATAGTAAGAGAGCTTTTGGATTGACAACCCAAGCTATATGATGAGCTCCTTGCTATATTAAGATGTCCTAGGCACTGGTCTATGGCAACTCTAGGCTGTCTCTAGGGGTGAAAAAATTGTCCACAACAGGGACAAAAATAAATGTAGTTCTAAAGAGGCCATGATAATTATCATGTCTCGCATTCATTAAGATGCCACGGTATGCTTTGGCATGGTTTAATATTAAAGTTATTTGAGATCAATTATGGAAAGTAGAAGAGAAGTAACAGAGGATGATTTGGCACTTTGAATGCACTAACACTTGGCACTTGACACTCATTTCCACCTAGTGTTGGTGTGCATAACATGCCCCTATTGGAAAATGTAAATTGATGACTTATTAACCCCATGATGTGTTCATTTCCTCGTATTTTAACTTGTTTCTCCTTTTTTTTGCCTTGATAGTCCCTGACATGTATTGTCACACCATTGCAGATCTTGGCATGCCTTAGCACTTGACTCATCTTAGCATTTTTGACATGCCTTCAAACTATCTGGCACGTGTTAGCATTCCCTAGCATGCCTTGGCACTCATGCCCTCACAAATAGCCTTACATTTTTTCACGACTTGGGAAACCAATCAAGTCCTTAGCTACTCCAATTCATGTGACATTGGTCTTCTTCAGCCATAACAACTTGATCTATTGCACCTACTACAAGTAGATTGTGCCTTGTTCAAATAACAATTTCGTATACCTCATCTTAGGCCAGTCATGTCCAAGCTGAAATTTTCCCACCTAAGAACTTACCAAGACAAGGATCGCATCTAGCCATGGCCATAAAACAACTAAGCAACATAGCTTACATAGGCAATATTCCACATGTATATCTAGTTCATATAGATACTAGAGCATTAACTGAGAGTTTGGAAGAACCATAAGATACACAAGGCACACAAGATATAGTTCAGCACAAGCCGAGTTCCCTAAAGTTGATACACAATAATGTACAATATGGAATTGTCTAAAATAGTTCAAAACATGAGCATTCAGCCAAAGTGTTCCACATGTCATATAAAAATAATAGATAAAGGAAAAATAGTGTTGTGTCCAACACAAAGTCTCCCCTTGTTTAAAACTTCTTTGTCGAGCCCCTTATCGCAATCATAGGCTAGCCTCTTACAAATCCTATTATGAACTTTTTCTACAACACTTCATCCTTGGCACACTTGAATTCACTGACACTCCCTGGAACACACTCTTATTTTTTCATTTCCATGCATTTTGACCTAGTACTCCCTTGTGATGCCTCAACACTCCTTAACACTCCTCAACATGCATTGACATTGTCCGGCATGTGTAAACGCACCTTTTTATTCCTTCGCATGTCCTAATCCTTCCTAGTTATCATGCCCTCACAACTACCCTTACATCATTTTAAACTTGGGAACCCAACCAAGTCCTCGCTTGACTATAGGAGCTTGACCAAGTTACGATTAATAGTACTAGACTATTTAGTTGAATTGTGTAGGTTGGGAGGAACTCCACAAGCCTAGTGAGATGGGTTTGTGTAAGTTTGACCACAAAAGGTTTTGTGGGAAAATAACCCAAGTGAAGGGGATTTGGACCCGAGATGAGGTTTAAAATCTAAAAGAAAATTAAACAGAAAAACAATATTTCCTAAGATTTAAGTAGATAAAGTTCATAAGTTCTAGAGCATTTTTAAGAGGCCTAGCTAGGAAAAGCTATTTAAGGAGGCCTTAGTATGAAGGCAAGAACATCAAGTGAAAAGGATCTCATTTTATCAAGGAGGCTAGGATAGTTGTAGTCCTAAATTAGGTCGAGTTATAGGGTTGAGTAAGTATTTCTAAAGGGAAGCCATGATCATCCACCAAGAGTAAGATCATCATGTGAGGGTTCACAAGAATGTCACATACCTTAATGGGTTCGAGATAGGAAGTAGGATGCCATATTGTTGGTTCTCTTAGGGCAGATAAAGCTCAAGAGAGGCAGATCATGAGAATTTGGGCATGTGATTTTAGTGGTGTTTCTATGTGAAGTTCGCGTCAAAATTTGAAATAGTAGAGAGTGTTGAGACCCTACCTTGTGCGGGTTACTAGGTTGCAAGGTCTCTGATAAAGACCAACTCAAATGGAGGAGGGTCTGCACTAGAATTTAGGGCAAGAACAAAAGTAGTTAGAGGTGTAATATTGACTGAGGTAATTGTAGTTTGAGGGTCATAGACATCTAATTTCACATCAAGATTCAGTCAAATAAATGACTAGAATCTATGGATCCATATGAGCTAGGCCGAGTCTCTTATGGAGGAAAGAGTTGTATTTTTTTCTATGAGTGGATACGGTTTGTTCTAAAGCAATTAGAATAAAAGTATATAGGAACTTGACAATTCTTAGCATGTTCTTGGATGCCTTGGAATGCCTTGGCATGGTTTAAGATCAAATTTATTTGAGATCAATTATTCACAATTAAGAGAGAAGTAATAGAGGATGATTTGGCACTTAAGACACGCTAGCACTTGGCCCTTGGAATGTATTGGCACTAGTGTTGGTATTCCTAGCATGACATCCCTATTGAAAATATAAGGTTATAAATTATTAACCCTCATATGTGTTCATTTATTCTCATTTTAACTTGGTGTTCCCTTTTGTCACCTTACACACCTTGAAACGTGTTCACATACCCTAACACCTAACACATATTTTCATGCCTTAACACATGAAATGTCTTGGAATTCCTGGCATGCATTTCCATTCCTTAGCACAATCTGGAACATGTTAGCACACCTTGACATTTCTTGACATGCCCTATAATTCCCTAGCATTCCTTGTTACTCCCCGCTTGGCACGCCTTACACTTACTGGCACTCCCCGACACACCCTCTTCTTCATTCATTTCCATTCATTTTGACTCGATTATCTATGTTTGATGGGGTGCATGTCTAGAAAGAGTTCCATTAAGAGAATAAAAAAATGACCGCACCAATACTGACATAAGTAATTGCGAGATTCTACTTGAATGACATTAGGAAACTATACAAGAGATTTTAAGAATGACATTTTTAGGGTTTTTTTAATGCTGTGGGAATGGTAAGAAGTGAGTGGTAAATATTGTGATTGTATTTCTCATTATAGTGCTTATCCTTATGAGATACTCGTCTTGATAAAATGACACCCTCGTCATGCTGACCCTCCAAATCTTAATCTTCTCAAAATAAAGGCGAACCTGCACAATGAGGGAAGGCATGTTGGTCTATGGTGTGCTAAGTGACTGGGTGAGAGTGTTAATGTACTATGAGAGGGACTGAACCATTTAATTTGTGTCCTCTATGGATGACATGTTGTAGGTGTGTTTCATGGAACCATAGGGCCACTAGAAATATTGTGTAAGATATAGCTCAACATAATCAATGCCTTGAGATAAATCTGTGGAGGGGGATCAAGATAAATTATATTAGTGATTCCACCAAAAAATATTTATTAGAGAGTGAAACCATGGTGATCAATGCCACACATGGAGTATTTTGAGCTGGGCATATCTTTTTTCTAAATTTTTTTTTGAAGTGTTACTAAATTGGTGGAATTCTCAAATTCATGACATTGTAAATTATGTAGGAATTTTGTTGCTTTTGTTATAAAGGCTAACGTTTGCAAGGAGAATATAGGGTTTATAGGGTGTTAGGAGAAAAAAAGCATCAATTTCTAGCTCTTTTATATACTAAAGAGTATTGATGATATGAGTAGTTTATACGGATTATATGACATGGAATCCACCTTGAGATGGAGGTTGTTATGTGTTAGAGAAATTAAGGAGATGGAAGTTAAAAAATTTCTCTTATCATGACATTATCTTGTGATGTTTTATTATTATTGTTTGTTGTTTAAATTTGTGTTTTCTTATCATCAAGAGTAACGTCAATGAAAAAATATAAGAAGACACAAGATGTAGACACATGCCAGGGTAAAACCCCACTCTTTAGGGAAAACCTGGTGAAAATTCGTCCATCAGTAGACTCAAGATGAGACGACCAAGACCTTTAGACTATAGAATTCCTCCATAAATTCATCGCTTCACTGTGTTAGCACTGAGATCTCCATCACACCAAGATCTCCTTTTCTTATACCTAAACTCCATTCTCATTAACTTGACCGAGTTTGAGATAGCAACATAGCACCGAGCATCATTACTCAGAACATCGAGCATCATCATAACATTGATCATCATAATTGAGATCATCGAACATCTTCATAGCATTGAGTATCATATCATAGCACTGATTTTGTGGTAGATCTTTGTTGACACCGAGGCATTCATCTTTTGTTGTAACATCATAGCATGGAAGCTACCTGAATCATAACATAGACGGTTTCTTGAATTTTGTAACAGGTTCGAGACCTTATCCCCCAACACTGAACCTATGATCATGATCCGAACTGTATCTATGGTTTGAAACTTCAGAGATGTCCAAATTTTTTTGGTAGAAATGCGAAATAATACCCCTGTATATATAATTGTTTCCCATAGTTATTGAGACAACATGATAGTGTGAAGTGTTGTGTCTTGATTTGAGCTCACTTGAAGACTGATTGAGGCTGACTTAAGGAGGCAACTTTGATGAATTGTATCACTTGACTTGAGGGTTGTCTTTGAAGTAAATTTCGAGGATGATGAACTTGAAGAAGATGACTTGATGGAGGAGCCTTTTTACAACCTAATAGTACATGATTTAAAAGCCCAAAAATTGTATCAATTTAAATCTGTAATAACTAACCTAGAAGTCCAAAATTGGGACCTTAATATAAATATGACCCAAGCATGCAAACCATGCTTTAATAAGTCATTTAATAATAATAATAAGTTCTTTTTACAAATACATTAATAATGAAGACCGAACCTAGTTACATTCTTCAACATTATGACTCCTACTGCCTCATCCTTCTTCATGTTGATGAAATTTTTTTATTAGTTATCCCTTGGATAAGAAGCATCATTTTTGTAAAGTCCTATAACTCTTCAATTTTAAACAATGTTCCCATATCTTGTGCCCAAATTTCATAATTGTGTCCATTAAAATTTATAAGATCTAGCTTGAAACTCATAATGTTGAACCACTGATTTGATCCTAGATTTATTTTGCAATTAGAAACCTCAAACCAGTCCACTAAACATATCTGACTTTTTAAGAGCATCTACAACTTGCATAAGACTTGTAGGCAACATACTATATCTCAAACCATTAGTTTTAATACCATGTTAGAGAATCGAGGGGTTTTGTATATTAGAAAACTCGTATTCTAAAATATAGGCGATGTATAAATACATTGTTATAACACCTAAGAACAACCAAACATAGTTCAACATACTAAGAACTACATCCTAGGAAAATCTTTAATAACATGGCAACTGAGTCACATTTCCGGATGAGGCTTCCACCCTAAATGGTGTGAGGTCTAATTGGTACTTCATATCTAGGAGACCCCTTGCATGTTGGCGAGATCCAACATCGTCAACATGTTCCATGCTCTTTGATGCCTCCCATGGTTCCACCGTGAATATTGGAACCAAAAACGTTTGGTTCTTCTCTTTCATGATAACACTTGGAATGTATTCTAAAAGTTCTATTTTTGGGTATGGATTCGTAAAGGGTTATTTAAATTAATTCCTTTTAAAGTTGAGGGAACCTAGGTTGAGGATATTTTTAAATCCTTTGAAGAGGGCTTTGGACCTAATGTCCTAGGGGATAGGGGTCCTAAAGGGAAGGAAAAAAGAGCAATTTATAGGGTAACCCCCAACAATGGTGATAAGGGGATTAGGGGCCCCATTATCACAACCCATAAGCCCTTAACCCACAACTACTGAATTCCCTATCCCCTCAACCCCCAAGCCATAATTCCTTGACTCCTACACTCATAACTCATAACCCTGATACTTAGAACATCTTGGCATGTTTCCCCAACCTCTAGTAGACCTTAACACTGCCTAGCATACCTTGTCACTCCCTCCTTAGCATACCCAAAACTCACTGACACTTCCTGTCATCAATTATTATTCATTCATTTCCATGCATTAATTTGATCTAGTTATCCCTTGTGTTTCCCTTTCACTCCCTAAAAATTCTTATCACCTGTTGGCACACCTTGTCACCTGGCACATCTTGGTCACATGCTGCCCTCACACTCTAACATGCCTTAACACTGCCTAGCATACCATGTCACCCCTTCCTTAGCACACTTGGACCTCACTAACACTCCCTATCACATACTATTATTCATTTATTTCCATGCATTTTGACCTAGTGATCCCGTGTTTTTCCTTAGAATTCACTAACCCCCCTTAACACACATTGGGACACCTTGGCACTTCGTACATCTTGGCATGCTTCCCTACAACTCTAACATGCCTTGGCACTACCTAGCATACCTTGTCACTCGCTCCTTAACACACTTGGAACTCGCTAACACTCTGTATTCCACACTCTTATTTATTCATTTCCATGCAATTGAAATTGGTTCTCTCTTATATTTACCTGACATTCCCTAACATCCGTTGGTGCCACACCCTAACACCTGCCACATATTGGAATTCCTTAGGAATTTACATGTATTGGCATGCATAAAATGCCCTGGAACTATATAGCATGTGTTATCACTTCTTGGAATTCCCTGGCACACCTCTAGTCGCCATGCCCTTACAGATAGCCTTAATTTTTTTGTGATTTGGAAACCCAACCATGACATTGAAAAAATAGTGTTGTTTCTAGCCCAAAGTATCCCTTTTTCTAAATCTACTTTTTTCCAACCCCTTATCTTAATTGTATTCTTGCCTCCTAAAAGTCCTATTCTAAAATTATCCTAACACACTTTGTCCTTCGGACACCTGGAATTTGCTGAGACTCCCTGGCACACACTCTTATTCATTCATTTCCTTGCATTTTGAACTAGTTCTCCCTTGTGATGCCCTGGCACTCCCAAAAACTCCTCGAAATGCATTGAAACTATCTAGCATTTTTTAGCACACATTTTCGTTTCTTGGAACAGTCTGACACTCCTTAGCTATCATGCCCTCACAACTATGCTTACTTTTTTTGTAACTTGGGAATCCAACCAAATCCTGCCTCGACTATAACAACTTGACCAAGTTACAATTACTACAACTAGACTATTCCTTGTTCATCTAAGAAATTATTATAACTCATGTTAGCTTACTCATGTTGAATCTAAAATCATACAACTTAACAAGTTACGAAGACAAGTCTCACATTCAATCATGGTCGTAAAACAACCAAGAAACATAGTTTACATCTTGATGTGCCCTAACACCTAACACGTATAACACTCCCTTGACACTATGTGTCATGCGTTAGCATCCTTTGCATTCACTAAAATTCTTTATCACTCCCTAGCACTTTCTAGCACTGCCTCACCTAACACACCTAGAACTCGCTGACACTCCCTGTTAGACTCTTATTCATTCATTTCCATGCATTTAGAACTAGTGCTCCCTTATGTTTCCCTAACACTTGCACCTAACACACCCCAGAATGCATTGGTGCCACACCCTGGTGCTTGGCACATCTTCGCATGCCTTAGAACTTGGAATGTCTTGGGATACTTAACATGCCTTCGAACTATATATAATGTGTTAGTACTTCTTGGCATTCCCCAAAACACCTTGGCAATCCCTAGATGTCATGCCCTCATAGATAGCCTTTTTCTACGACTTGGGAACCAAACCAAGTCATTGGAAAAAAAATGTTGTTCCCAACACAAAGTCTCCCTTTCTTTGAAACTGCGTTGTCCATGCCTTATCACAAAAATAGGCTTGCCTCCTGCAAGTCTTATTCTGAACTTGTGTTTCCCCTTCACTCCCTAAAAATTCTTAGCACCTGTTGGCACACCTTGGCACATCTTGGTCGCATGTTTCCCTAGCACTCTAGCACGCCTCAACATTTCCTAGCATTCCATGTCACTCATTGCTTAGCACACCTGGACCTCACTAACACTCCCTGTCACACACTGTTATTCATTCATTTCTATGCATTTTGACTTAGTGATCCCCTGATTTTCATTAGAATTCGCTAACACCCATTAACACACATTGGGACACCTTGGCACTTCGTACATCTTGGCATGCCCCTAGCACTCTTACATGCCTTGTCACTACCTAGCATACCTTTTCACTCCCTCTTTAACACACTTGGAGCTTGCTAACACTCCGTATCACACACTCTTATTAATTCATTTACATGTAATTGAAATTGGTTCTCTCTTGTGTTTCCCTGACACTCCCTAGCATGCGTTGGTGCCACACCCTAACACCTGGAACATATTGGCATTCCTTAGGACTTGACATTTATTGGCATTCATAACATGCCTTGGAACTATCTGACATGTGTTATCACTTCTTGGGGCTCACAACTTTGTCTATGATTTACTTGAACCTAGGGAATTTCACCACACATACGGGGGAAATAAATCATTCATTTTGCTTTTTCATTAAGGATTTTAACATCACAAGAATTTGATACCACTTTAGGGTCCATTGATGCTAAAAAAGGCAAAGGTCATTGAATATTATTTATTTTCATGTGTTATTATTGAGGAATAGACCAATGGACAATGAATCCTCTTGAAATTGGGGCTTTAAATTTAGAAGACAAATTCAAGCACGGAAACATCATTTGATTCAATAAATGTATCAACAATGCTTATTTCATCTTTGCATAAGTGTAAAATATATTGCATGTAATGGAGTATCTCAACCAAATATTTCATCCTATTGTGCATTTCATTGCATCATGACATGACAATTATAGTTAAGTACAATATCACTAAGAAAATAAAGGTGCATTATCAAGCAGAGGGAATAAAGGGAAGTCTATTTTTTCTGAAATCTAGAGCTAGTGATCAAAGCGGCTTTACTTGGTGAATATGCTTAATGACAAGATGAAGCATTGTGCTGCTTTACTTGGTGAATGTGCTTGATGAAAATATGAAGAATTGTGCTTAGTGAAGATCAAGGAAAAGGTCTACACTTAGAATCGAGCATAATAATTAGAGAAGAGTGTAGGGAGAAGTAAAGAAAAGGCAAAGGGCTTCCCACTCTACAAAGGAAAGGGAATGTTGAGTACAATTCCAATTGCTTGATGTTTTATGTTGGACCTTGAAGAAGACATATGAGGTGTTCACTTGAAGTCCCTCAAGCGTAGTTTGCGAATCTTGAGAAAATGAATAACATAACCACCACATAAAGGAGAATGGATTTCCATGCAAGAGGAACACTAAACATGTTGTATTTGATAATGCTCACGTAAAGAAATATAAGTTAGACATTCAATCCATTCGTTCATCACATGTTAGAATAACCTAGCCCACTCACATTTGAAAAGAAGATAATGAGCCTATAGTTACACACATCAACCATAATAGTGAAAAAATAATAAGAAAAAATTATAAATAAAAGATAAATGAACCTAACACTAATCACATCATAATATAATATAATGACATGTTAAATGTCTACACCATTAATTTCTCTTCATTTCTAGGAACACTAAAAACCATACTAAAATAACATTAAATCATTTTACTAGTAACCACACTAAAATAACATTACATCATTTTAAAAAAAAATGTGAATAAATAAATGAACACAAAAATCCTTTCGACTACCGCAACTTTATAAAATGGACAATGCCAAATTCCTATAAACCATTACTACAAGAGTTGAAATTTCAACCAACACAATTTCACTTCCAAGTTGGGCCACTCACAAATTTTGAAGGGTGATAGCTACATGTAGTTGTTTAGTCAATCTTTTAGTCAAATTTGTTTAATCAATTCAGTTGAGATTGATTTCCAAAGATTTGAAATAAGGCCTTCGGTTAGAAACCTTGTTTTTTCCGTCTCCGTGAAGGAATTCCGAGGGAAAAAGAAGATCCAAAATAACAGCCAATGAGATTGATTGTAAGAGATTTCTAATAATAAGGCCTTCGGTTAGAATTACGAGGGAAAATGCAGATCCTTCATCATCGACATTCTCATGTGGGTGGATGCCATCTGCAACAAGTATGAAGGCACGATATTGAAAAACAAAGGGAGAATCAGATCTCCAGCAACGATGTCTTCATCAGGATTTATACTGTTGTTAAGTTTGACATTGAGGCTGCAAAGAAGGTTAGTAAGCCATACATTCCCCTTGGCTTTATTTTTAAAATGTTGGGAAAAAATGTTAAATTCTATGGCTTTTTTGGTACCATAAATGTGAGGTTGTCGTGAAGTAGAAGAACAGGGCAGTGGTCACGACCCTGAATGCTGAAATTCGACAGAATTTTAGGGCATTCCAAGTGGTCAGAGATTCCAAGTGCATTTTAGGGCTTTCTCAAGGCTTCGTATATTTTCTCTTCAATTGCTCAATATTTTAATGATGTAGCATCCTTTTCATCTCAATGTTGAATCTTGAATGGCATAGTTCCAGGCAGCCCAGATTCGAACATGTTTCAGAGCAGCACCTGTTCCAGAAAACCAATTGCTAAGGAGGCTTTAAAAATCCACTTGTCACGATATTGCACATTTTATTTCAAATTTACACCTAAAACATCAATGTCATTTTCTAGAGTTACAGAATCGTAATATTATTTTACTATGTTCCTGCATTAAGGGAATCAACAGGATTACTTTTATCGTCGTAATATTAAATGTATGTAAGACAAAAGTCTCTGTCACTATATCCCTGCTATCCACAACATCAACTATTGTCTGTTGAGCAGCATCTTCAGCCACTTCCTTACAAATACAAGACATGTTGAATCCATATACATTTCCCAAAACGATAGAGGGTCAAATCGCGAAGTTGGGAAACAGTTTTTGGCGGATGGTTAGAATTCGGGAGAAATTTTTAATTTCTCGGCCGAGAAAAAAGTCAACTAAATTTCTCGGCCGAGAGTTTTCAAAATTCTGGTCCGAGAAATTTTAAATTTTTTGGGCGAGAGTTTGGTCGGGTTTAACATGAGTTAAAATTCTCTCGGATGAGAGTTTCGCATTTTCTCGTCCGAGAGTTGTGGTCACAAAACTCTCGGACAAACTCTCGGACGGGAGTTGAAGAAACTCTTGGACGAGAGTTGGAAAAACTCTCGTCCGAGAGTTTTCCAACTCTCGTTCGATAGTTTTTCCAATTCTCGTCCGAGAGTTCTCCAACCCTCCCTATTTTTACTATTATAGCACGAAAATATTGTAGTAGACTTGTGGAATAATTTTATTGACATCATGTTGTTTTCAACCTTGTGTGAGTGTTTCTTAAATATCATTAATACTAGTCGACATGGATATTAAATATAATATAGTTTTCAATAGTTATAATTATTATCATACTATTGAATACATAATTAGAAAAATAGTTATAATAAAACTAATAGTTATCATAATAGTAGTAGCAATAAGAACAACAATAACCATAGTTGTAAGTTGAACACATAAAAAAAGTGATTGGAATAATAAATATTTATTAAAATATTAATATATTTTATAAATAATAACCAAGCATGGGATACCCTTGGATATTTCACCACCATTGAAGTGGTAAAAATGCTAAATAATCAACAACTATGATCCAAGAAAATCGCCTTATGGATTAATAGAGTTAAACCCATGACCTCACTAACATTGGAGGACATATATCACATCATGCTTGTATATGCCTAAGGCAACCTTAAAGGATATAGAAATAATAATATAATTGAATTTCATATCCTAATGATGTGTAAAATTACAATATTTATCTTATATATGAATAAAAATATATGTACTAATAATTCTCAACTAAAGCTTAAATATATAGGGAGGAATTAAAGAAGGGGCTTTGACAAAGGATAAATAATTTATCAAAGGATTAGATCCTAGAATAAGTGAAGGGTTGGGAATCTAACCTAGTTTATTCTCATACAAGGGAAACAATATTATTTAATACTGTTGATACCTATTGGTTTATGAAGACCATAATGGTTTAGTTGATTGAAATTAAATGGGAATTTCAAGAAGGAACCCTACACACAATTATCATTTTTGAGGGAAATTTCGAAGTAAAGTGTAAATGGGTTTTGCATTAGGTTTTGGGTAGCACTAAAAAGAGATTGAGAAATAAACTAGTGACGGGGTGAGGAAGTAGGTTTGACAACATCCAACCCCATCATCCTTGAGAATGAGGACCAAATCCTAGGAAGAAGTATGGAATGAACTGGATATGTAAATGAACGCCGTAAGGATGACAGAGAATAGGAGCAACTCCAACCACCTCCTACTTAATAACCTCATTTGAGAACTATTATCTTTCTTCAGAAGGTTTATCTAGGAATCTTGGTAGACATAGAAAAATGGTTTGTTTATTTCTTGTGATCCTCTTTGGAATTCCTATTGACATAAGGGATCATGTGTGGTCCTTGATGTTAACATACACTCACAACAATATGATTGTTTGGTGTGTACATGGATCATTTGATGGAATTATCAATTGCTTGATGCCAAAATGGATTGTTTGATGGTCAACCATTGTAGTGAAAATTGTTTTATGGAATCATTAAAATATGATTGTTTGATGTGTGCATGGAGTTTTTGATGGTAAAAATTTGAAATAGTTGTAGTACAAATTGTTTTGTGGACTCATCACAATATCATTGCTTGATACCTACAGGGATTGTTTGATGCTCAATAGTTTTAGTGCAGGAAGAGGTATAGGTTTGGTTGAGGCCTACATAAGATTAATATGATTTTGTAGAGGCTAAAATCAGTTATATAGGTGTTTCAGACCAAAAGGAAGAAGTATGCCAAGTTTTGTACTGTGTAGTAGTGTTGACCTAAGTTAGGAAGCATATGTAAATAGTGGGGCCACAACCGATGGGAGATATATATCATCCATGTAGCTCTTCTTGTAGGTGATGAAAATAAAAAACCATGAGTGAAACCAAGGTTTCACCCATTAAATATTTCCATGTGAGGTTGAGTGACATGGTCAACATTACCAAAAACAAATTATACTTTGGTTTTTGCAATGATGACTGTTGGAAACGAGTTTTTTGAGTGTCTCTGTGCCTTTGGGAGAGCATTTGGATTCTTGAAGAAGTATGATTTCTGGGTGTAGTGAGAATAAGCGGTTTTTCAAGATCCTTCTTTTGGTGGTGTCGTTGAGCCCCTTGATGTTCCAGGTTGTGATTTTCATTGAGGTACCTTTGGTGCAGATAGGACCAAGGCCTTGATTTTTCCTTCATTAATTAGGCGTCTTCCTGGTTCTTGTATTTGGTGTCTTGTGGATTTGCGCCCTCTTTTTCTTCTTGGTACTTATGGCTTGTATTGATCCAAATCCAGGTTGGCTTGAATGCCCGTTTGGCTCCTATTTCCCCATTGCCTTTTGGCTGCATTTTGGTTGATGTATTCCAGCTGCAGGTATGCCATTTCTATCTTCTCCAAGTTTTCTTGGGGAATGGCATCGACTCCTAGTTTGGACCATTGCTCATTGACCTTTTGGAGATCTAGATCGCCTAGGATCTCCTCCAAAGGATTTTTTGAAGTGGTTGAGGATGGTTGCTCTATTTGCATTTCTGTGCATTGAGGGGTTTGCAGTGAGGTGTGGTTGGTATTAATCTGAATGGGAGAGGATTATGGTTTGTGTTGCGGTGCCTCGGTGTGGATTGAATCCTAGGTTGTGCTTGGGGCGTTGGTTGTAATCAAATATTGACTTAATAATGACGGATCTTGATCAATGGGGGCCTGGGAGACTATAGGGTGCTCCAATGAGTCAAGATTGCTCAGAACTTCAAAGTTGTTTTGTTGGGTCCAGGCAGTATTGGTGGAGGGTTTTGGAGGCTTTTTGCCTTTCTCCCCTTTGTTCTTTCTTGAGATGGAGGTGAAACCAGGTGTCGCCAGGCTTGCACAATGGAATACATTTCTTTGTCATAGGTGGGATACTTGCGAGCTGTCTTAGACAATGTCTCACTGTGATATGGCACTGGATGTCCTTGTTGAGTAAGAACTGCCCCAATAGCATAGTCAGAGACATCTGTCTCGATCTCAAATGGCTGTTGCAAGTCTGGTAATGTGAGCACTGGGGCAGAACAGAGGCAATTTTTCAATTCTGTGAACACCTTCTGTTGAGGTTCTGACCAAAAGAATTTTTCTCTCGCTCCTCCCTTGGTGACTTGACTCAAGGGCCAAGTGATATGAGAGAATCCCAACACGAATCTATGGTAGAAATTAGCAAGACCCAGAAAGCTGCGAAGCTCTGTTATAGTGGTTGGGGCTGGCCAATCCCGAATGACTTGGATCTTGGCTGGATCTACATGCACCCCCCTTTCATCAATAATGTATCCCAGATATTGAACCTGGGTCATGCCAAAAGTGCACTTCTCCAAATTGGCACACAACTTGTGTTGCCGCGGTGTTTGGAGGACTTGTCGGATGTGGTGAAGGTGCTCTTCCCAAGTCTGGCTGAAGATCAGAATGTCATCCAAGTACACCACTACAAATGAGTTGGTGAATGGCCACAAGATGTCATCCATCATCCTCATGAAGGTTGCAAGAGCATTCGTCAACCCGAAAGGCATGACCAGCCATTCGAAAAGGCCTTCCTTGGCTTTGAAGGCAGTCTTCCACACATCGGAGGGTTCAATTGGTACCTGGTGATACCCAGACTTCAGGTCGATCTTGCTGAAATATTTTACACCTTTGAGTTGGTCCAGCAGGTCATCAATCTAAGAAGTTGATGCCTAATCCATTTCTTCCAGGACGATGATCTTGTTAGATGCCGGGTAATTAATACCAAAGTCTGTCTCCCATCCTTCTTCTTCAACATGATCGGGATCCCACGAGCGATGAACTTGGTACGATGTGACCTTTCTGCTTATTCCGAATCAACCTGCCAGTTCATCATTCTCCAGAACAGAGCGCCGATAGATCGGTCCATTGGGTAGCAGCACACATGGGGTCAGATCAATCGGGTGCTTGACCTGACAGTGCAAAGGAACCCATGTGGGTGAGGTGAAGATGTCCTTGTACTCCTCCACAACCTTATCCATTTGTTGTTGTCATGCAGAGGAGCCTTATCTGGAGGTCATGGAATTATCTTAAAGCTATTCTTGAGGTGTTTGGATTTGATTTAAGATGGATCTATTGGATAATGCCTTTTATTTCTTCTCCTAATTACTTTATTCTTCTTAATGGAATTCCTTCAACTCCCTTTAATGCTACCTGGGGTTTAAGACAAGGGGATCCACTTTCCCCCTTCCTTTTCATTATTGCAGCAGAAGGCCTTGGTTGACATATTAAAAGTAAGATCCAGGGAGGTCAACTTAAAGGCGTTAATCTTTGGGGGTAAGGTTTAAAACTTTCGCACCAACAGTTTGTAGATGACATTATGCTCTTTTGTCAAGCCACTCTAAAAGAATCTAAGGAAATTCTATCCATTCTTAAAGATTTCATGGAAGCCTCTGGAACTCTTATCAATAATAACAAATAAAATGTGTTTATATTTAATACTAATATTCTCTCCCAAAGATTCCTATTGCCTACCTTGGGATTCAACATCGGACCCTTCCCTATGAAATATTTAGGAATCCCTCTCAATCTAAATTCTCTTCGGGTCTCTGGGTGGAAATATCTCATTAATCGCATATAAGCTGGACTTCAAAATTGGGCATTTTAGGTGCTTAATGCTCTGAGTCGAGTTCTTATGTTAAGAACAGTCTTACAATCCATTCCCATCTATGAACTCTCTGGATTGGAAACGCCTAAAATCTGTTGTAATGATATGGCTAAGACGTTTAAAAACATCCTATGGAAAGGATCTCAACAAGCCTGTAAATGGGCTCTCTTTTCATGGGATAAGCTTACGAAAATAAAAAGGACCGGAGGCGTGGGGTTAAGAGATCCATATTTGCTAAATCAAGTTATGGGAGCTAAGCTCTAGTAAATATGGATACAATGGGGTAGAGATTTGTTGAAAATAATCTCAGAACAGAAGAATGAAATTTCCTTAACTATTGTAAGGAAATTAAAAGTTCCCGTCCGACTGACATATACTATGTGTAAGAAGAATGTAGAAACATTGGAACACCTATTGAATAACCTCTGTGTCGTTGAGACCTTGTGGAAAAACCTTTCCTCCCTCTTTCAATAAACAGATAGGGACAACAAGAGCCTCAGGCATATAATTGAAGTCTGGAGAAAAGGAGGGTATAAAATCCTTGTTCTTAACATAGCGTGGGGACTCTTTATGGGATTTCTCATATGGGTCGCCTGGAAAGAAAGAAATTGGAGAACATTCAGATATGAGTATCGACAAATTGAAGAGATATGGAAAGTGGTTCTCAAGCATATCAGAGAAACTGTCCTCACCGAGAAATGGCATGAAGTTGGCTAGAAAGCTAATGGGCATGAGGATAGGTTTTTAGCTATGCTTAACTTGAAACCCCAAATGATCGCCGCAGCCTAATGGAAACAAAAACCTTTGGGAAGACATCTGCACGATTAATTCAATGCTCTACAATAGGAGGTTATTAATCTTAATTATGCTGGGGCCTCTAAAGGTAATTTGGGTCAAGTAGGAGAAAGAGGTATATTTCGTGATTCAAAGGGTTTACTAAGTAGAATTTATGTGACTGATTTTGGATTCGCTACAAATAACGAATCCAAAATCACAACGGTAAAACAAGGCATTTTGATAGTTGTAAGAGAACAATATCAGAGGACTATAGTAGAGGGGGGTTCAGCCATGGTAACAAGTGTTCTGTAGAAGTTGCAGTAGGGGACAGGTTGGGAGAAAATTAGTCGAAGCTGGTGAACAACTCGTCTAATTCAGGGAATAAATGATATTCTTCCAAGCATTGGTTACCTTATCTCATCACATATTCGCAGATCAGGGAATGAAGCAACTACTACTTGGAGAACTAGAGTTGTACTCACGGGGGTGTGACAACTGGACAAACCAAGCCAAAATGGTATAGGTGGAGAAGCTACAATCTCGATAGGAAATTGTTGATAGGGATAACGAGGATACTCGGGATCCCCGATCTGGGTGCCAATTGGTTAATTCGAATGACGAGGTGGCACGAGCTCATGCGTACCATATGTATAGTTGATGTGGACATGAGGAGACGATGGTGGGTACTACCACCCACGCCAAATAATGACGGAATTAAATGCTGGTGGTAGAAAACTCACGATGTCAGAAGGGTGTTGGAAACAGGGCTGGCATGTAAGGAATGTTACGAAGGCTAAAGGTGGTAATGTTCAAGGTGGTAATACGGTCTGGTAGTTAAACGTGAAGTTGAGATTAGAAAAGGAAGTCGGCGAGCAGTTGAAGGGCTGGACGATGGTTATGTGGTGCTTAAATTCGGGTATGTTCATAGTCTTTGTATCATGTCTGTTGCTGCGATAGGAAACATAATTTATGTCTTCACCTCATTTCTATTTTCTGCGTATGAAAGATATGAAAAATTATGGGGGTTTTGTTTGATGTACATGGATTTTGGGACAAATTACTGAAATTAATGCGGAATTTTACAGTCGTTAAGCCTTTGAACTATTGGTGTATTAATGATTGGGGAGTATATGAAAATTTTCTTGTTGTCCTCTTCTGTGTTTTTTATTCTAAACCTACTTACCTCTTCTGTATAGGGGCTGAGGGTTTTTATTTTTCTATTTTAGTATATTCTAGTTATTGTTAAGGAGCTTGGTGTTAACGTCCCAGTTTCTACGAAGGTCGCTCATTTCCTTGACCCTTATTTTACCCAATTTAAATCTGAATGTGTCTTTCAATTGGCTGCACGTAACCTCCTATCGGCTCTTGGTTTCTTTTTTCCCCATCTTGAATTTTCTCATCTCTTCCCATCCTGTACTCATTTTCTTATTCTGTCTCGTGCTGGTAGACCTTTTTGCCACCATGTATGTGCTTCCATGACTTAGCTTGCCCGATCCTATAAGAAGTTGAGTCCATGCTTCCTCCAATGACATTTTCATGGGTAGCACTTTGTTAGATACCCCATCCAGGGTTTTTCCTATTCAGCTTTTTTACAATGTTACGAAGAGGAGGCGTTTGGGCCCTAATTGTAATGGTGGAACTACTAAATTCTCGTCTCGAAAGGGTTGGATTGTTGTCAATCCATTTGTTTTGTTGGGTTTCGGTCCAATTTCTAGGGGTTCTTGTCCAACTTTATGGGATTTGAGTCTGGTTGGTGGGGTTCTTGTCCTATTCTGTGGGGTTTCAGTCCTATTAAGTGGAGTCTCTTCCATGAGTTAGTACACACGATGCAGGAGAATGGAAACACTCTATCCATGCATGATTTTTCGCAATAGTTAAGGAACTTTCTGTTTCTTTGGAAAATGATAGCCTCTCCTAGCCTTCCTATTGCAACCTTCATAGCTCTACGGATGATTGGAATAAGGAATGATGACATGCATTACACGGCTAAAAATGAGGATGCTACTCTCGGTAATCAGGATCTTTTCCTCTGTTATTTAACTAAATAAATTATTGAAATTATGTTACACTTCACAGGTATTTTTAAATCATATATAGGTGTTCATCTAGCCATGGTGTCGTACTTGCCCCGACAGTGTCAGTTAATCCAACGATTGGTACTCCACCTAAAAGACAGAATGGTGAAAGGTCAAGCAGTGAAAAATTTTGCATAGGAAAAAGGAAATAAGAACAAGAGTAAGTCCAAAGAGGGCCCAAACATGAGGGGAAGAAATTATTGAAAATATTTTTGATACCTACATGTCAGGTACTCCTTCTCAAGTAAAATAACACATTTCAAGTTGGGAGCGTGACTGTGAAACCAAAGAGGAGGGTGAAATACAAGAGGAAGAAATGGAGGTTTAAGAGAATCACGTAATGCTAAGTGGTATTTGTCATTATTTCAATGGTCTATCATACTTGTTGGACATTGAAATATAGTAGGAAAATACTTTCCTAGTCAATAAATAGAAAATTGGAGGGGATGCAAAAAACTTTCCTCTATTTTAGCTTAAATGAAGGAGATATCGAAAATCACATATATGACATACTTTCTTTCTTCCTGAATACAGGGAAGTACCCATTAAATGCAGATCAAGTGGATCATGTAACTCCAATTTGAGACTAAGGCACATATCAATCGATACGATGATTGAGTTTTTGTGATCCTTTCTTTTTGTCATTTTGACATGCATATTATAGGTAGCATTTAATTTCTGAAGTTCTTGTATGTAATGGATAGTAAATTGGATATAGAAAACAGTATTAGTGTCAAACTTTATGAATTTTGGTTGGCCTATAACTCTTTAAGGTGGCCAACAGACCAGGTTTCTTACAAGCAGGTTGAGGCTATCCAGCATTATTCATTATAACCTACTTTTCTCTTTTTTGATTAATGGAAAATAGAAAGGCTCTGCTAAACTTACAAAAAAAATCAAAGTAAAATTTTAATAATTAAGGTGATGCAATTTTATTGCCATAATTTTATAATTTTTTTAATTTCAACAAACTTTAAAAATAACATAATAAAAATTGTTTTATTAATTAATGTTGCTCTAATTTTATCAATAATTAAATTTATATAATTAAACTAATCAAAATTCAAACTAATATCCAACTAATTTATGTTAGAGAACTGAAATGGATATAATGTGAAGTTATATAGATACATCACAAAATCATGTCAAAGTAGGAGTAGAGTTTTTTTTATGTCAACTCAAGAGGAGGGTTCAAGATTTTGTCGTTGTATATTGTGTTGAATGCATAGAGCTAGTCATATAGCTTTGAAATGATGCTATGAAGTATAAATACAAATTATTTAATATTAGAGGGCTTGTAATGGATATTTTATAACCTATATAATGCAAAAAATAATTATGTGTGAAAACGTCCATTAAATCTATTGCATATTGAATAAAATATTGAGGCCAAAACGTTTAAAAATGTTTAACATTGGATTTAACTGATTAATTAATTTATTATTATGTATATAAACATTTTTATTTATTTTAATTTCTAAAATTATTTTAAGTGGTTTTCTTCAAATTGATCAGATTTTTATCTTTGTGATAAGAAGTTGATTTTGACCACTAGTGTTTGTCTTATTATTTGTCGATTACTACCATTACTACATAAATGAGTAAATTAGAATTTTAGCGATAAATTTTTAATAATGAGTGCTCTAACAATAGACTTTTACAAAAGGATTGGTTTTTACCACATGGATTGTAAAATTACTTGAATTTAAAGAAGATAGACCACCTTAAACCATAAATTATTTTTTAACTTATTTTTTGAACGAGGTCATATTAAAAGAAGAATGTCCTTTTTATATTATAAAATGAAAGAGAGGAATTAGAGGATAATGGCAACACTAAAATAGGACACATGGATGCCATAAATTAACCTGGAAACCTTTCTGGAAAAAACAATTCTTGATATTAGATTTATTAATCATTAGGCCAAATCCATCTTATCACAAGCCGGAGAATAGTTTGTGTTTTGAGAAGGAAAATATTTGCCTTATGTGACATTAAATATAGCAAAATACTACCTCAACATTTACTTTTGTGGTATATGGGGGAGTAGAAACAATACCAAGTTGTAATAATGTTAAAGGATCTTCGTGAGCATAAGAGAGGAAAGGATTTTCACGACATTATGAATCTGGCTTCAAGAATGTCCCATCAAATGTGGTTCAAATGAGTCATGATGTTTGGTCTTTACTTCAGGTTTTGGAGGCCTAATGCCCCAAAGCAACAAATATCACTGGCTTTCCAAAATGGGTGAAATTTTTCTCTACAATCTTAATAATAGAAAAAATATGATCATATGTGTCACTGCTTTGCAATGACATAATAATACTTATCTTGACTTAGTATTTATCAAGTGTCTAGAGATTAAATTCGTCAAGGTGCAAACTTTTTTAATGCAAAATTTGAGGAGAGAGTTGATCTCTTTTGATTCTTAATAGATTTAGAGTTATGATGGATGAGACTATATGTATATGAGAGAGAGGAATTTCATGGAAAAAAATGGGTTTTCAAAATTTAGAACTTAAAAACAGTTGGTAATTTGACCAAATGAAAGCGTTTATATAACATAACATTATCACATCTTTTCTATACTAGACTAGAAAGTGCTTGTTGGAAGAATTAAACATAAAGCTAAATATATCTATCCTTTAAGTTTTGTGAAAACAAAAGAAATTATCACTTTAATTAATAGTTATACTCATGTTTATTAAGTGCGAAAGTAAAAATTTATTTTTTGAAAAAATAAGGTTGCATAGTAATATTTAAAATGAAGATGTTCCTATGATGGGTTTGATTGGGCAGATCTATCTCCGTCATCCTCTATCCAATAATTTTTTGTGGATTTTGAAAGATGTATGCAGTAAAATACATTTGTGTAACAATGAAAATAGTGACGGAAGCTTAGCTTCAAATATGGCTTCGGTTCGGTACTATGGATGTCATACCAAACAGAAACATTTGTATGTTGAGAAACATGATAAAGAATTTTTCTGCAACTTGTTGAACTTCATTCTGGATTTTTTGTGGAGGGGTCTCCTAAATTGCTTCTTTTTGCACTGATTTAATATCTTAATCTTTGGACTTTTGAAACCAAATCACATAATTGTTCATAGGCTTTAGTCGTAATGACTAGAACGAATAATCTGTCATTATTACCAACAGATATGGAAAGGTAATAAATAAGGAAATGGACTAATCTTATGTTTTATTGATGGTATTTGTTTCTTCTGTCAAGTGATTATTTTAGTCAAGGTAATTGAACTCCTCAATGTGTGGATTTTTTATTCCCTTGATAGTTTACATGCATGATTTAATTGTTACTGAATGGCTTAATGCATAAATTGAAATAGGGGAAGAACACTCTTCTATAATATGGAGCATTCTATATATTATAGTAATAGTAATAGTAAAATATACAAGAGCCCAGATGAGTTAGAATTTAGATATAGATTGGAGGCACTTAAAACTTGCAAAGAGGACATACATTTTATAGATGATTCATTGTTCCTCGGAAAAGAAGGAAAGTAAATTTTCCAAGTCTGGAATTTATTACAGATGTTGTAGAGGCAACTTCTATGAAGAAAACATTATGATCCTGAGATTGGGACCAAATTCAAGGGTGACAATCCTATGATATTTGGAAAAGTATTAAAAAGGAACACCATTGGAAATATATTCATACCAAACATATATCAAAAGCCACAATGAGATCTATGTAGACAACAAGTATATTATCTCAAAGACCTCATTTGTTGTTCAACAATCCCCTTGCTCTCGGAGTAGAGGTTGATCTTGAAAACGAAGACCCCGAAATGGAGGGTGAGAAACAAGCAAATAAAAATGAGAACCATGCAACAGAAAATTTATCTAGTCCATTTGGGAGGAACTCTCGTGGGCTGGCTCAGATTATTCCATCACATTTATGTCATTATATACTTTAACCATGGAAAAAGAGGCAAACTAAAGGTCAAACCTCTAGAAAATCCACTACTTGCTTTGGAAGGAGTTGAATCCCCCTAACCAACTGGTGTTGTCCACCCTCTTGATCTCCTCTCTATTTGAATCCATTTCAAATTTATGTTAGGTCACGTGGTCAGTGCCCAATTAATAACTTCATTCATACACAAAATATCAATTAGCAGTGCCCACCTCAAAATTACATTCAAGAGGGTGATTAGTTTACTCAGTTGCATTATGTAAGTCCTATTGTTGGTTCTAAGATGGAAACTTTTTCTTCATGTCCTTCTAGTAAGACACCATTTCTTAGTTACCAGGATATGATCCAGATTCTATAAGACGAGAAAAAACACTTCTAGTTAACATCTCCTTTTCTTCATTCCCATGTCATCCTCTTCAAACCAGTAAAAATAACTAAAGTTTCTGACTTGAACGATTGTTCAATGCTAGGTTGTACACTTTCACTAAAGCTTCTTCCTTATAATCGATTCCACTCGAGGGCTGAATTGAATGGTCAACATAAGCTCTCAGCTCATTGTTGCTAGGTAGCTCACTGTTATTCTGATGGTATAACTTCCAGAAAGAGCAAACTAAAATCAGAGAAGAAAAGAATATTATAAGTAGCATGGCAGCCACTCCACAGAAGAGATATAGTGGAACTTGCCACTAAAATTGTGAAAAATCCGCAGTGCTGTTGTTTCTGGTACAGTTATTCATTGAATATATCTTTAGTTCTTTCTCTTTCTTCCTTTGAGATATAACTGAAGATTGCAACACGGGCAGTTATAACAATGGGGATTTGTAAAAAGTGCGGAATCTCAATTTCGGAAACTAGAGTTTGTAGTTTGGGATGTAAAGGTGAAGGGAGGAAAAGTCAGGCTTGTAGTGCATTTTCAAAAAGAGCATCATTCTGTTCTTTCCCTTTTCTTTCATAGAGAGATTACTTGCAGAAATAGGATGGAAAAGAGTTTTGAACCATTCCACCCAACATTGGATCATTGATGACACCAAATTAACTGAGCTTGCATGTATTATCATCAAATTTTTCATGCCCAAATATTTTGCATGTGTAACAAGGTGATTTGTGTGGAATTTTCTTCCATAAGACATACAAGAAAGTTTCAATGACACCAGAAGTGATATTCCATAGTTTTGAGATTGTGTTACTTCTATAGCTTTCTCATATTCCATATCCAATCAATACAGTAATCAAAGAAAAGGGATCCTTCAAACAATCACTAAAATACCAATGAAATGTAGATTTACAAGCCTCCAGTAAGTTGAAAAAATTTTCACTTATAATTTGCTTTGAATTATTATCTAAAGACAGTGGAGTACAGTAATCAGAGAGAATGGATACATGAAACAATTATAATAATTTCCCTTCACAATGGCTTCCTACTTGTGAGTAAGTTGACAAAATTTTCACTTATAATTTGCTTTGAATTATTATCTAAAGACAGTGGAGTACAGTAATCAGAGAGAATGGATACATGAAACAATTATAATAATTTCCCTTCACAATGGCTTCCTACTTGTGAGAAAGGTCTTGGTTAAAATATAAAGTACCAATAAGTTTACAAACAAGGTTTTTGGAAGTGAGCAAGATTCAATAATAAGAAAACTGAATAATTACAGAGATTTAAATTTTTAGCTTGTCATCAAGGCCGATGATTCACAATTAATTTAAATAAACTCAGAACCTATCATAACTAGCAAGAACACAACAACAAGAAATTGGAAAGAAACGAATCTAATACTTGGTTTGAGGGTTAATCACTATTTACCCTTGGTCTTATAAAGCATATTCTAGAAATTCTCTTCTTTAACATCTGATCAACAGTCATAACCATCACACAATTTATCAAGGTATTCTACTTCATTGGAAGAAATGTCAATCGTTCCATAATGTTTGTATCTTGTTTAGCATGGAATGAAAATTCATTTTGTTAATAAATTACATATAACAAGCAAAACATTCCCATCATGTGGTGATAAGAAAACCGAATCCAAAATAGTTTCCAAAGTGACAACTTCTAAGAAAGGAGGAGTCAAAGTGAGAACAGTATGTGGGGATCATACAAATATGGGTGCATAGCATCCCAAACAAATTGCGAGTCCAGATAAAGAAAAATCAACAGATCAACCCTTAATAAGGGGAAATGTTGCCATCTGTTTCTGAACTCATCAGGATTGAAGAAAAAACATAATAATAATAGACAAAAACAGGCTCGCTTGATGTGTCTAATGTTGGCCCTGTAGAAAGCTATAAGCCATTGCATCTTATGAGAATAAAAACTATGATGTTATGAAAGAAACAGCTAGAAGAAACCGGCTCTCCTGATGCACAATTATGACACTCAGATGTTAGTCTTCAGATCAGGCTCGCTTGTGAAAACCAAGTGTGAACCCATGACTGCTCCAAAAGGTGCACAGTATTGATAATGACTGTGGATCAACCAAAACGAAAGCAGCTCACCCTCTGAAACCCAACATAAGAAAAATAAATTGTGCCAAGAAATTCAAACAATATTATCTAAATCTCTGTTATTAAAAGAAACATCCACATAGTCAATTACAACACGTTTCTGCAAGCTTGCCACCCTCCTATGCAAGTCTTCATAGTCCAAATAAATTTCATTTATCTCCATCCTGTGTTTGTAAAAGTTCTTCTTGTTCTTGCGTCGTCTTCTTCTTCGGAGCTCGTGGTTTCCGACTTCTTGTTACCAAAAGCACTTTGGATTATTAAATCATCAATCTCATGTTCAATTGACTGCTCCTCCTGAGTCGGTGTTGATTTTAATACATCCATAACTATACCTTACAGTGAAAGCTTTGAAAAGCGTGTAAATAACCTTGCCTGATGTTCTAATCTGTCAGAAGTACAGTGATATATCAGTGCCGTCACTATAAAAAAATATTACATTGATTCTGTAATACAGCTACATCAGGGGACCCTCCTCAGGATTTCGGCTAAAAAGATGGAGAAATAGCCTAAACAAATGGTATTTTTGAGCGAATTAGGAAGGATAAGGAAAATGTTAATATGGGTGAAGAAAAAACGCTCTCATCCAAGATAGGCAAAGTACATCTAAAAGGAAAAGAGGAATAAAGAAGGTAGTGACACAGACCGAAATAACCCCACAATTAGGTGTCAGATATCAGGTGCCACCACACCTCATGCCGTGGGGGAGTACCTAAAAGAGGACTAAATGAAGAGGATAGGGAGAATCCAAAAGAGGAAAGTATAATCCCAAGGGAACCCTCCCCCTAATCTTCTGACTAGACAAAATCCCAATGACCACCCAGAGACAGATTTGTCAGTCACTTAAAAAAAATTTGTCAGTGACTTAATAGACTGATGAAATCAGAAATTCACCACTACAATAAAATATTCAGGAAAAAACCGTTCACATAATGAGGCATGACAGTCCCATAGGGGAAATATTCCAGCGGATCATCTAAGCACTCAATCTAATATAGTACGACGACCCATATTTGGTAGCGTCGTTTATAAAGAGGTGAGTACGCATGTAAACTCAGAAAAAAGCTATGTGATTACGAAAAACTCAAAGTGCCAAGTACGAGCTAATCCCTTCCATGTTCAAACGGCCATAAGTTATTAATATTTCGTGACTCCTTACTGTTAATCGGTACGCATTCAGTATCAACTTGTCAAAGAATTGCATCCCTATAAGTATAACTCCAGGCTGTCATCCAAAAATTTTTGAAATTAACTTTGAAATGTGTCTTGGTAAAAAGATGGAAAGGAGCAATGGGAAAAACTAGGCAGAAATAGTATGCCATTAAAAATTACAACAACATCAACAATAACACCCAGGAACAGCCCACCACCTTTCACATAATCGGAAACCAAAATTTTTACAGGGCCTATATATGATTAGAGTGTCTACCCACTTTCTCCATAGAGTACTCCATCTTGCAAAACACCACGTAGATTCCAGATTGTTTGAATCCTCTGATGACTCCTGTGATGAAGAGGGTTGGTGTAACATATACACCTCCTGGATAATCATTCGACTTGTGTTGGTTATATATGGCAATAAGAATATAGATGGCAATGACTACGAGAAAAACTATCATAAAAATCTCAAAACCATCCATATAATTCATTCCTAACCATCTAAATCTAATTACATCCAGATAATCAAACTATAGCCAGATACCAACCAATAGCACGACCACTCCCACAAGTCTTCCCTCTCCTCAACAAAGACGACGTCCGCGACTCCACTCTCCAAATTCAAAATCTCCTTCCTTCAGGGAGCCTTCTCATTCGTTGAGAACTCCTTCAAACGCCCAGACTGGAAGCAGAGATGGGAAATGGGATTCGCGAAAATAACCAGTGCAGAATGCCGTGCGAATGAAGAATTTTGGTTATATCATTAAAATAAAACTCTCAGACAAGAGTTATAAAAACTCTCGGCCGAGATTTTTATTGAATGTTATATATATAAGAGTTTTATGAAATGTTTCAATAAAAAATCGACGCAATTTTTTGGTCGACAGTTTTCTCGCGTGAAAGTTTGCACACAACTCCGACGAAAACTGCGGAGGTCCGAATTCTTTTCCTGTAGTTTGGAAATTTCCACATATGTAGCTTGTAAATTTTCCACATATAAAATTTTGGCTATATTAATTATATTTTTCATTGAATTTAGCAGAATAAATTGGGAAACTTTGGTGCGTTTATCCACCACCACTATTATAAAATCATTCCACTTTGTTGTTCTAGGAAAAATAGTAATGAATTCAATTGACACTACATCCGTTTCCACTTAGGAATGGGTATTGGTCGCTAACAAACCAACTGGGTGCTTATGATCAACCTTAACTCTTTGACATTATACACACCTGGGTATGTAATTAGTCATTTTATTCTTTAGATCTAGCCAAAAGGATTGAATTTTAATTGTTGCAATAATCTTTAAGTAATGATTTCTTCGCTCAATTCATAGCCCTTGTATTTTGGCTATGAATTTTCCTCGTGTGGGTTACTCTTAATTTCCACATACTGCTAGTTTAAATTCCCTTCAATAAAATTCTAATTATTAAATCATACCTGCAAACACTCATAGATGTAGCATGCATAGCATGCACCCTTATGTTGAGTGCATTAACTGCGTTATTATCCTTTTCCTTTATGTGCTTAATCTCAAAGTCATATTCAACCAATATCACAACCATATAATTTGTTTGGCAGTTAAATTTGGTTCTTCAAACAAATTTCTCAAACCACCGTACTCAGTCTGCAATTCAAATCTCCTACCCATGAGTTACTAATGCCTACACATTTTTAGAGCATGTATGATATCTTACAGCTCCAAATAATGGGGAACATATTCTCTCATTTCTTTTAATTTGGACTCATATCATATTACATGCCCATTTTCATGAACTCACCAATCTTCCCCTTGTGCTGTCTGTGCACACAAGAAAGTCTTCATTCAGATCTATTATTTTCAATATGGGTGCACTCGTTAGAAAAGCCTATAAATGTTGAGAGGATTCTTCATGACACCTAGGTGATAGTTCAAAATTTACACCCTTCTTGTGCAAAGAAGTGATGGAATTGGATATCCTTGAAAACCCTTTAATAAATCTTCTATTATAAAGGTGCGAATAGAGAGATTTAGACCTGAACTAGTTCCAACCTAAATTTGTTTTGATAATTTTAGTGGCTAAAACAATAGTCGAAGATATTGTGACTGTTGAATGCGTAGTTTCTTGTGACTTGGGGCAAGAACCATGGTCGTAACAACTCTTATTGAATCTCAGGTATCATGGATTCCACTAGTTATCTTCTTGAGTTGTTGTGGCTCATTAGTTGATGGTCCAATGGGACTAGTCCCTAAGAACTTAACAAAAAAATTGGCGACTTCGTTGGGGATTTTCCCCATAGTTTCCAGACTATTTCTTCCCTCCTTTCTTCTTTCCTCTGTTCACAGATCCTTCCGACCAGTTTTTATGCCCAGTAGACATATCAAATGCTCGCAGAGTTCAATCCTGTTTCTATTTGACCAAATGAAGAACTTTTCCTGGTTATGATGTCTGCATATTTTCCGATGCGTTATCGTTGTCTACCTTAAATACGATTGCGTTATAGCTGTATTTACTCTAAAACAGTGCGATTATAAATAAAACTTTTGTTCACTCCAGTGATTGTGTTTTGGTTGTTGAGTTTTTAATACATCAGTATCTTTCTTGTTGAATCCACATGCTTTGTCTACTAAGCTGGCATTTCTGTTTATTTGTTCTTGTTTGGAAAGTTAGTGTTAAAATCATTCACTTTTTAAAAGGAGATTTTTTTTTTTTTTTATCATTTTGATTTTTCTGCATCTAGTTGAGTTAATTCTGAAATTTTCATTCTATAGACTGTTAAGAAGAGGTAAAAACGAAGTCTGAATCTTTAGATGAGCGAGTTGTTGAATTTTGATGGATGTTGAAAAGAAACCTCTCCTTGTAGAAATACTCTTCATCGAATTGAATATTTTAGAGCATGTTTTGCATGGTTTCTTGATCGAGATGTCTCATTATATTTCATCGTGCTCTCTCCCCTTATGAATTAATAATCGAGTACACTAAAAATAAAGCGACACTAAAATCAATCTAATTACTCTTTTTGTGCTCACACAAACAGTAGTTCAGGCTAGGATCTTGGGTTAGGAAAGTGAGAAAACTACCCAAGATCTCAAAACTTGAAAACTAGAGTCATTAACGAGTGAAATCCTGTTGCACTCATATTATCGGGACCGTTCCTTTACCGGAGCTCAGCGCGAGACAACACTTGGGTGCACTAGAAGGTAGCCCGCCTTCGACTGCATCCTGTGGGTGTGTTATATATTAGGGTTCCCTTCGGGGATGTCAAAACTAGATCGGGGATCTAGGTATTCTGCCCATATAGCACACTGTCCTTGACCGTGGACCCCCCTGATGATGTCTGTGATTTGAGGTATCCTTAGTGGCCATACTTTTAGGGACTTACACAAGGTGACTGGGATGGGCTATCCTGGTACCTGAAACAGACGGACCCACTCTGTCTTCGGTCTTTAGGAGGGTACTCATCTTCACGAGAGTGCTTACACCTATCGTCTGAGGTTCAGGCGAAGCTCTAGAGTGACCGTAACTGTACTTTCGACCAACCCTCTCTGTATACTATTGTGATACTGGATTTCATCACCAGCGAACGGTAGTACTTAGACAGGGCACCCTATTCTGGCTGCTTGCTGATTGATTTTAGAGAGTCTTTTTTTTTTTTTTTTAGGTGTGTGGTTACTGTCATTGAGACTTTATAATACATCACAATTTAATAAAATTTGTTAAAATTAAACTAGTCACCGTGGCGTCCCCTGACCCACGCCATCTGTCCAGACGATAGCAAGGCCTACCTCCTCTCACTATTGAGGAAGAACTGAACCTTGGTGAACCCAGGCCTTCTACGGAAGAGCAATCTCCTCTGACTAATCTTGATTATCACATAACCTCGTATCATCCGAAATTTCCAAAGGACCCTTTCACTGAAGGGGTTGTACCTCATTACAATCCTCCACTCACTGATCCGTTGGGGCCTGTGATAATTCAGATTCCACCATGCCAAGATATGTCTTCGGTAGCACAAACATCCATTTCACCACCAGCATCCACAGGGTCGATGCCAATGGCGACCATCCCAGGTTCGCCACCATCCTCCCTACCAGTGGTCAGTTCTATGCCATCACTGGGTAACCCCAGTAGTCAACATATACCTAACCCCAACCCTACGATCATCACAACTTATAGTAGCTTACCAAACCCTTCGGCATCTACTCCTACCGTGACCACGTTGGGAACCACGGTATCTCCTCCCATGAATACGACTAGTTCGGTACCTTTCAGCAAGCATTTCGGCTGGAACCCTCTGTTGAGTTCAAACTCCTTGGCCACTATACCAGGGGGCAGTGTTATCAGCACGCAGGTAGCAGGGAACATTTCGCTTCCTCTACAATCCTCGGGACAAATGGGACAATCTATTGTAAATACTTTTCCCTTAAGTGGTTCAAATATAGGTGTAGGGTCTATGCCGTTGCCAAACTATGCAAGTAGTAGCATGCCTCCGGGAAACTCTGTTGCATCCATTTGGACTAACCAACCCCAACCTCCATCTGGAATGGGAGGGCACTTTTATGCTGGGGGCAACCAACCATTCACCCCTCAATACAATATGCCCTATGGACAGCAATAGCATGTCCCTACTCCCCTACCTATCGGAAACTTTTATGAAAGTCCCACTTATCCTCCTGGTAACACGTTGATGGGTGGACCCTATGGTCTAAGTAGTCAGCCCATACTTCCTTGGTTAGATTCGGGGGAAAATCCGCAATTGCCAATTTTGGCAGGCTTGGACATCCCTGATATCCATAAATTGACTAACGACCCCATCGACCCCATCAACCACAACCCGCTTTGGCCTCCAGTACCGCATAAGATTCCTTCTGACATCCTGAAGTTCGACAGGAAACACAGATACTTGCAAACATCAGTGGTAGGCAGTCTTGTGTTTGATCAGGGGTCTTCATCATTGGCTCCTGGTCGAATGATTCTACGAGTGTTTGACTTCAAATCCTTTTAATCACACTCGCTAGATTGTACTGGGCATCTTAGGGACCATCATCATTATCGGTGGCCACCTTCGCGTCTGTTATCATCATTATCACATGCCCACCTACTCATCTGATTTCCATGCTTCACTAGCTATTTATTTGGCCTACCAAAAGTGCTAAAATCACCTGTAATGTGTGAGCCCCTCAAGCAACCATGTGAGCTGCTTCGGCCATGTCATCAGGACTTCGACCTCTTACCCATGTCACTGCCACCTGACATCCATGTAAACAATGTTTTTGGATTTCCACATGTCTTAGGATTGTTGTTTTTTGGAGGGTTTTTGTTTCAATGCTTTATTGGGCTTTGGCCAATGTCCTGATGACCCAATCATCCGATGGAATCTGAGGCTATAGGTGCTAGCCGATGGGGTTTTTTGGCCATGGGAAATGACCAAAGGTTGATCTATCTTACCAACCTTCTTCTAATTAGCTCTCCCTCTTAAGCCTGGCTTTTAGGGGTGATTTTCAATCTAGTGAGGGTGCTCCAATCTATTTTTTGTGCACAAAATTTTTTTTGGCAAAAAAAAAAAATTTCAAGTTTTTTGGGTGGGAAATATTTTTTGAAAGTTTTTGTGGGTGCAATTTTTTTTTTTGAAATGTTTTTGGGTGCATGCATGAAATATTTTTGCATAATGTCTCTATGAAGACATGGAGTATTTTTGCAATCTTGCAATCTATGAAAGCATGAAGTGCTTAGTTTGAACTCTTTATGTTTTGTTAGGTATTTGGTCCAAATAGAATTGGATTTTAGGTTTCCAATTGTGTGAACATGGGAAACCAAAGGAATTGCATATCAAGGTACGATCGAAAAAGAAAAGATTTAAAGGATAAAAATGAGAAATTACAAAAAAAATGGCGAGAGGAAAGGGAAAGATTAAGGCATGAAAGAAATGTGGAGGTAGAGCATCGTGAAATAGATGTAGAGGTACATGACAATGATGAGGAAATGAGAAATGTTGAGGAAATTTCAACGAGAATATAATTGATATCAATGTCACTGGTTAGTCAATTTAGTTTCTTCAATTTTAATTTTGTATTTTGTATACATGTCAATTTCAAATTAGAAGTTTTAATATTGTTTTTTATGCAGGGACAACATCAGAACCACAAGAAGAAGCAACCACACATCCAATTTCACTGCAATTAATTGGAAGTTCCAAGAACATTGTATACAACTACAAGTTTCTAGAAAATATGGATGCAACTAAAATTGAAGAATTGGGACCACCATTGGCTAAAAGGACAGTTCGAGATAAAGTAAAATATGTATTGAAACATACTTTTGAAGGTTTATCTATCATAGCACAAGCTCAACTATTACATGGACTTATAAAGCACAAATCTCTCACAAATGTTGTGGAATTATTGGGCATTAAAAGTGAAAAAGAGGTTTTAGCAAATGAAATGGTAACAAATAATGTGACATCAGCGCTTGGCATACTAGCCAAAGGGTGATCTAATGTTGCAAAGAATGCTCGTAGAGCACTTTTAATAGGTGCAGTTGCGAAAGGAACTTCATCAAGTCAGTTGATGTCAACGACTTCAAAATTGATTAAAACATCAAGAAAAAGTTTATGGAGGCATTCAAAATTTAGAGCTCAAATAGATGAGAATGATGAACTTGCATGTTGGGCTAATATCTGTAGGCATCCATATCATGATATACTTCCTGATGGTGTGAGGGATAGGGTAAAAGAGTTTTGGGATTCGAACTCTCGTGTGTCGCCAAATGAAAAGGATCAACTGCGACGCCGTATATCTAAGGGAGTTTATGAATCTCATTCCAAACATACAACACAGGTCAGTCAAGTAGAATTATTTGAGAGCTTTATGGAGAGTAATATTGATGTGAAGATTTCCCTTAGCATATTTGTGAAGCTTAAACCATGGTATGTCAGGCCTATCACTGTTCGAGACACATGTTGTTGTCGATACCATGTAGAATTCGAATTATTGTATGAGACATTTGTAAATTTTGGCATGAAATATTGGTCAAATGACCCTCCTCCTTCAAGTGTTCGTGAATTTTTATCAAAGATATTATGTCCACGAGAGAATAATGAATTATTTTATAAAAAAGGAATGTGTTGGTGGAAGAAAATGTGACAAATGTCCTCATTTGGCACTCTATGATGAAAAGTATCCCCTTGATCCTAATGATCCCAGACTGTCAAATCTTAGTCTGAATTGGAACAGATATGAATATGTTACTTACACTCCTGTTGCAGATTCAAGCACAACATCAAAAAATATCACTTTACTTGATGACGAGATTCCAGTGACATCTTTTATGGAGAAGTTCAGGGTGCAAATATACAAATATATTAAGCATTGTCATATAGCACGATGGCAGGATTTACAGTTGAAGCAATCACGTGAGGTGTTCCCAAAAGGAACAATATTATCAGTGGTTGATTTCGCTAAGAATTACACGTTTAGTCCACAAAAGGAGATACAAAGTGAGTATTATCATTCAGACCAAGTATCGATATTTGTGCATATTTTGTATAGACACACAGAGCTTGCTGTCAATGGTTTTGATAGCGATGAAAATAATCGTGAGGTGATTAAGGAGTACCATTTCTACATCAGTGATGATCGAACACATGACACATGTTTTGTTCAACATTGTTTTAATGTTATTTATAATGAATTGTTGAAACGAAGAGTCACTTTTAAGGAAAATTGGGTATGGTCAGATGGTTGTGCTGGTCAATTTAAATCAGAAAGATCGTTCTATTGGTTGTCTCGTCTTCATAGGAAAATCAACATTCGACATACATGGAATTTATTTGAGACAGGGCATGGAAAAGGAGAGCATGATGGTGCTGGGGCATGCGTAAAACGTGCACTTAGGAGGTATCAATTGAATCACTCTGCTTGCCGACTTGCAAATTCTTTAGATGTTGTTAATTGGTGCAAGGACAATTTAAGTCATTTATCAAACCCAAGGATGGCTCATGTGCACAGGTAAGAATACACATTTAACTAACAATATATTATACATGTGTAGCTATATATATGTGTATACATATATGTGCACGTATTTTGTTATCAAAAAAATATTTAATATTTTTCAAAATTTGACTCATACATATGTGTGTGTTTTTCTCAAGCAGGTACTTTTGGAATATTTCAATGGGTGATGTTGATAGATCATTGCCATATAATGCCAGTGTAATCCCTAAAACAAGAAGTTTACACTCAATTAGGAGTAAGGACATGAAAAATATACATTGCATTAAGAAACGAAAGTGCTCTTGCTTTTGTTATGCATGTATTGATCAGACAAAGTCCATCGATGAATGTGAAAACCAAATTAAGAAATTTTTTCAACCATGGAAACTCGAACAATTGACACCATTGCACCCATTTGGAAACGTGAGTGACAAGGAAATGGACAATGAAGTGGCTATGATTGACAATGATAATGATCGTGTCTCTGATATGGTTAGAGAAGGTGATGTCTTTGCTGTCATTGCACCAGAAAATAATCAAGAAAAAGTGCATTATTATTTATTACGATGCACTATGTCTAAATCCACGCTGTTGCAAGAGTATAATGATCCATCAAATTATACATACCCAATCGATTCAATGGTGTTAATGGGACATTTCTTTGAAGAAGTAAAGAAATGTAAAGATCATATTATTTTTCAAGATTACCAGCCAAAGGTTATTTATGCCCAATATAGTCACTTGGTCATAGCAACTTGACTGCAGTTGAAGCAAGTGAAGAGTAGAAAAAAACAGCGACAATGGAGGTTATCGATAGATGATCATGATGCCATTTTGGAAAATTTTCCACTAGCACATTTCATATGAGTGGAACACATTGTTCAAGATGAACAATGAACTTTGATTCTAAGGTTAGAACATATAATTGCTACAATGCATTGGAATTTATATAGTTTAAGACTATATTGTGGATTGATTGAACAAATAAATTGACATGTGGATGCTTAGATGTGTGTTGGTACATAATTTATGATGCGGATTCATCAAGGTTTTGATTCAAGATCAGGAAGCCTTTAACAAAATCCATCTGGAAATGTTGCTATGCATGCCATTCATGTGAACACACCTTAGTAGATTGCAATCTATTTGAATGAATACATGTTGTAACAGAGCAAGAGGTCAGCACAAACATCTTATTATGAGACTTTTTTACTGCTAGACCATGCCATTTGTTATGTTCAGGTTTCAGACCAAAGTATGAAAGTTATCATGAGTCCATCTTCCTATTGACTTTGTTAGGCTTTGGAGTGTAGTTGATATGTTCTACACATTTACAATTCTCTTCTTTGTGTGCTTGTGTGAAAGCGTATGATTTCTTTGGCTCCTTGGCAGGTCTTTCTATGAGTCTTAGAGACAATATTTCTTTGGAGAGGTTCCTTAAGATTGCCCAGTTGATCAGCTTTCAGAAACAACGGACATTTTGTCTATTTCTCCTTAATTTCATCTTGTTATTGTTTCTTCAATCTTGTTTTGTTCATTTTAATGTTGTGTGCATTTAATGTCGTTATTTGTTCGAGTCTATTCCAAGTATCAAAAAAAGTTCTTTTTTCTTCCCCCACAAACATATACGTATCTTTGCTTGTTATATATTTCACCTTGAAATGAGAAATTCAATTTTCTTGTTTGCATTGGGAAACTCAGCATACAGATTAGGAAGCCTTTAACAAAATCCATCTGGAAATGTTGCTATGAATGCCATTCATGTGAAGACACCTTAGTAGATTGCAATCTATTTGAATGAATACATGTTGTTTTACCTTGCTTTCTTCTAGAGATAATTAATAGCCATGGTGGGATTTCAACCATCACAACATACAGCCTCTCTCAGCGTACAGATCAAGAAGCCTTTAACAAAATCCATCCGAAAATGTTGCTGTGCATGCCATTCATGTGAAGACACCTTAGTGATGCTTGTTATATATTTCACATGCTTCAAAAGACATTCAATTTATTATTTATTTGTGAAGCTCACGGCCTTAGACTCTACGGAATTAATACAGTCCCAAACCTTTAACAAAATCCCATCAAATGTTCACACATTACATGCCATTCATGTGAAGACACCATAGTAGATTGCAATCTATTTGAATGAATACATGTTGTTTTACCTTGCTTTCTTCTAGAGATAATTAATAGCCATGGTGGGATTTCAACCATCACAACATACAACCTCTCTCAGCATACAGATCAAGAAGCCTTTAACAAAATCCATCCAGAAATGTTGTTGTGCATGCCATTCATGTGAAGACACCTTAGTAGATTGCAATCTATTTGAATGAATACATGTTGTTTTACCTTGCTTTCTTCTAGAGATAATTAATAGCCATGGTGGGATTTCAACCATCTTATACAGAATAAATTAAGCATCTCACATGTTTACAAGATTGTGTAATAGAGAAAGAGGTTAGCACAGACATCTTATTATGAGACTTTTTTACTGCTAGACCATGCCATTTGTTATGTTTATGTTTCAGAGCAAAGTATGAAAGTTATCACCAGTCCATCTTCCTATTGACTTTGTTAGGCTTTGGAGTTTAGTTGATATGTTCTACACATTTACAATTCTCTTCTTTGTGTGATTGTGTTAAAGCGTATGATTTCTTGGCTCCTTAAGCAGTCTTTCTATGAGTCTTAGAGACAATATTGTCTTGGAGGGTTCCTTAAGATTTTGATTGGTCAACCTTGAAGCTTGACAAACATTTTGTCTCTTTATATGTTTCATCTGTTATTTGTTTCTTCAATCTTGTTTTGTTCATCTGTGTTATGAGCTTCAATATGTCATTATTTGTTCGAGTCTATTCCAAGTATCAAAAAAGTTTCTTTCCCCACAAACATATACGTATGTTGCTTGTTATATATTTCACATGCTTCAATGGACATTCAATTTTTGTTGTTTGCATTGGGAAACTCACAGCATACAACCTCTCTAGTATTTGTTGGGAATTCCTTAATGCACAAAAATTATGTGTGAATGATGCAGTTTTTCTTGTTGAGAAGTTGTGCTGAATGAGCTTCCCATAAGGTGATCACTGATAAGTATAACCTAAACATGGGGAAAAATTAATTAGTTGGACTAAAAGACGTAGACAACTTCCCCCTCATTGTCAGAGATAAGATATCCATGCACAGAATGACCTCAGTATTCTAGTTCAATCTACGAAGATCATATTTAGCCATTTTCCATCTAAACTGTCCATTTAAAGAATTTCGTCATTTTTGTACATCACAAGATGAATTTCAGCATTTTTTCACATCACAAGATGTTGCTGCTTGTTCTCATATATCGTATAGAGTATAGTTAGACTGTTACAGTATGATTTTTTATCTTAACCCTACTCCCCACACACACAAACTTGATATTTATTTGTTGCATAATTTGTTTATTCAATCTCTCTTGCACTAGTTCACAGCACTTCTGAACATGAACCGTTTCCTTTGGGTCGCCCTCAACTATAACCGAACAAATTTAATATATTAAAAATCACAAACAGCAATCACTAATAGATTTAATGGTTAATGTTCATGAATAACAATTTCTAGTATTGTTTTATACATGTCCACGGTAAATCTTCCACCTATTTTTTTTTCCACTCAGTTAATCCTATTCGTTTAATCACATTGCCAAAACTAGTCCCCACTTCTCAGATAATATATTGCAACTAAGAAAAGGGTGAAAAGTAAAATAAAGAAGCTGATGAATAATACCTCTTTTTTGAATAAAAAATTATTAGGATAATGCAAGAAAGCTTCGATGCATTTCAAAATTAATGTATTTTTAATCCTTGTTGGAGATTCTTCTGCCTCTTGGCATAGTGGCCCTCCTAAATAGTGGAGGACCACATTGACTACCTTCTAAATTTCTATGCAGTATCTATATCTATATAGATCAATAGAAGATATCAAGAAGAAATTGTAGGGGTTTATGTTTCTAGCAACCGAGATTGGTTGTGTAGATTATTGCAATAAAATGTTGTTAGAAGCTGCATTGTAACATGGCTCCTGAGGATCTGCCAAATCTGCCTCATATAAGAGCTTAGATTTGCAGAAATTTCTTGAAGGTAAAACAGTTTCACTTGGAGATAAGTTCTAACTCCTTCATGTCATTTCCTGAATGAAGATCCAAGATGGGAAAAACTTTTCCTGGGCACAGAAAATGGCATGTCTCTACTAGCATTTGAGTTTGCATACATTCATGTGATTTTCTCTTTTGGCTACACGGGTTAGGGCACATGTTTTTCTCATGCATACATTTCGTCTTAAACACAATGATCTACAACATGTGATTTTCTACAATTCTCACATCCAGTTCCTGTATTTTTTAGCTCTATATTCTGCATGAACGTCTATGTGCTACTTTAGCTCTCATGCACTGTGAATCCTCTCTGTTTTTATTGTGTCTGTCCAGTCTCTACTAAGGGATTCTCTAGAATTTACCTTTTTCTCATGTATAAGTTCAACAGTTCAGCTCTCATTTCAGCACAACACTCTCTGCATGACACACACACCTGTGCCTGTATTTTTGAGATCTGTATTCTACGTTGATATATATATCTTACTCTGGCTCTCATGCATTGTGTATAGGTTTACATCATTGTGGTTCAATTTTCCTTTCATAATACCTCGTTCGACTATTTTTTTGATTCTTGAGTAATTGATTATAATATTTTGACTCTAATTATTATTTTAAAGTCCATAATGATGTAAGTTGAAAGGTGGTGCTCTCATTCAGGTTCATTTGATGAAATAATTCCTTCCATTTGTCTGTTGCAATCAGAATGTCTGTTGGTGCTGCATTGAAATCCCTCTCAGTCTAGCTTATTGATATACAAATATTGGTTCTTGATGAAGAAGATATTCCTCAGCTTGCCAGCATAGTCACTGTGTATGGTTTGCTTAGCTAATTTATTTAATTAAGCTATGGTTTGGAGCTCACTTTCTTTCTTTCTAGTAAAATTCTGTCTTTTCTTTTTATTTTCGTTAGGATGCCTGCCATATTTTAACTAAATTAAATTTTCCTACATCCTATGTATATTCATTTCAGACAAGGTGAATCTGCACAGAAAAAAAGATGCAAGAGGGTTTCCCATTTCAAAGGCAGTGTATTCATTTCTCAAGGACCTAGAAGCACCCGTTAGCTATGCTGCATGGAAAAAAGGCCACATTATATGTCATCAGATTCAGTTAAAGCGATGGCTTTCAAAGTCCTTTTTGGATGAAGCTATTGCACTTGTAAATTCCTTGCTTCCAATTCCCAGTGCGATGATAGGGAGCAATTCCCAGTGAAATGTTAGTAGTTAAGAATGTGCCATCATGTTGGAGAAGCAGGTTTGTCTCTTTGGAAGCTGGAAATTTTATCTACATATATGCTACTATATAAAAGTTAATGTTGGTAATAATAAAGGTTGGTTGTGTTTCCAGAGCATTAATTCCACAATTTTTCATGTTTGTGATTGATAGGTATCTGATATACATGGTAAAGAAAGTATAAATAAAATTTATAAATATTTGAGGAGGCAATGGTTATTTTGATTAACAATACTGCTCCAACACCACAATGCGGGGGATCTCCTTGTTTGGTGCTATCAAAGAAACCCTTGGAATGTCTTTGTTCATATCTGGCATTATTCGAACCCAAATTTTTCATAGTCTATGTTTTAACGTCCTTGACTTACTTTTCAATGAGGCCACTTGTATCTTCAAGCGTAATAAACTTGTGAAGAATGGCTTGGTTCTTGACCCACCATATATATTGACAAATATGGCTGGACCCTTTTCTGTGAAGGATTTCAAGTATGGAGAACTCTAGCACGAAACTGTTTCTTCTCCAGTATTAACTTTTTCAGAGGAGTTTTGTTTTGCTTTGTAATACTAAAATGGCAATTTATGAGTATGGAAAGGCATAAAATCCTCACGAATGTACCCTTTTTGGTGTTTTAATGCACATTCCGGGGTCTTAATTGATACAGGAAGAGTGTAACTAATGGGAATAGATGACAAACTGGAATTTGTGATATTGTATCTAGTCCTTAAGGCTCAGCAAGATCTGAAAAGACAGTACTATGTATATTCTGATTTCAACCTTTGAAATATCAAATTAAAGTATTTTGATGGAGAAAAAAATGTCTCATTATTTTCCATATCATAACACATGTACCCAAAATAAATTTAACTGGGAATTACTATTTGGAAAATACAAAAGGACTCATGTTGGAATTCCTTTCCCTTCAGCAGAAGCTAAGGTAAGGGGGAAAAACTGATTGAAGGCAGTTTCTAGACATAGATAACCATAGCGCTTGGCATCGCACCATTTTAATTTTTGTACGAGCGAGAAAATGGGGACTTCTCACATGAATATCATCTAGGCTGTCCTTGAAAATTATAATGAGGCCGATCAAATGATAAATGAAGTTCACCATAGCTGAAGGAATGTTGAGGATCTACCAAAACAACTTCATGAATGTCACAATCTAAAACATTCCTTAACCATGCGAAAATAAGAACTCTACATCATTGGTTGAATAATTTCTTATCCCTGCATAAATATTCCTCAGAAAAGCATAAACAGAGGCTACTCTAGGAAGAAGTCTCTGGATTCTAGAACATGACAATGACATGGAACAAAAATATAACACCCTGGGCTCCACTGTTCTCTTAGCCTTTCAAAGCCATTGACAGAGAAATGAGGGATTCGAAGGCAACCTTGCAAACCTAGCCCTGAAACTGCAACCCTATAAATAACACCCATTTGTTAATGACAAGGTGACAGTCACTGCCAGTGACAACACCCAGTGTGTAACTTTTGGAGATTATATATCCCAAAGCATTAAGAGTGAAATTATATCATGTAAATAATATATTAAAAAGTTTGATAATATTTGGAGGTTGATTGCCAAAGAATAATCTATGGATCCATAACTATAATCCTTCTACTCTATCTAGTCAATATAATGTTGCTTGAAGTGTCAATGTCATGATGGTGACCAAAAAGCTGTCAATTCTTAGCTTCTTTACTGGTTCAGATTTGAATTTAAAATAAATGTGAAACTAGATCTAAAAGAGTCCTCTCTTTTAGCCAAATCGATTTCAATATCTTGAAAGTTTTGCTAGAATAGAACACTACAGTTATGTATCACTGAATTTATTCCCCAATAAGTTTGCAAGTGCAACAATACCAAAGAAAAAATACAAGATGAGACTAGACAGTTGTTTTGGAAAGGATAACGGTGTAATAGTCGTGGAAAAAATCATTTACATCTTCATCATGCTAGTACTACTATGGCAATGTAGAGTGTGGGAGTTTAGTCTCTCACAAGAAAATTAGAAGCAAGAAATACATACAAGATAAGACCATAGATGCTTAGGGAATTTAAAGCAATCAAAGATGAAAGTTTGCTTTTACAAGAATATCTCTCAACCAAGACTAGAACAATAAAATTCCTTCGGACTTTGTCAACAGCCAGAAAACAAAGATATTATTAATATAAAATCTATCTCAATTAATATCTGATTCTTTGCACTAAAAAAAAATGATGGGGATATTTAAGAAATCTTTTGAAACAATGGCCATGTAAAATTTTACAACTAAAATGTTACATCAGATGGGAAACACCCACTTTTAAAATGTTCTACTTAGGAGAACGTTTCATTCAATATTGTGTGCTAGATGTCAATTGAATTAACATTTTTCAACTGCTTGAACTATATTGTAACCACAACTGTTGTTAAAAAAATGAGAAACTTTGTGTAATTACAGTGAATGTGGCATAAATTTGTGAATGTGAAAACACATTCACTATAATTGTGTCCTGCACCAGAACTCTATTATTAAAATCAAACAAGCAAAGAACTTCCCACCTGTACCACAGTACATTGATCACAAATTTGACATGAGTAAGATAACCTATAAAAACTACATGTTCTACTCGATTTGGTGTGGGATTTTGCTCTACGAGCCTCAAAGTCTCATCTCATCATCTAGTGCTCATCTTGAATATAATTTAATGCCGAGGACTAAGGAAATTGGACTTTTCTCCATCTTAAATTTGGCTACTACTATTCCAGGCTTCTGTACATTTCTAGTTGCTTCCATTCCTTATTGTTGCCATGATGCCTTATTTTATGACCTGTTGGTCCATTTGTAAATCATGTAGGATCAACAAAAATACTGCTATGGCTGAAGTCTTTTCTTGAATTGACCGCAAGGTGGATTTTGGTTCCATTTTGTCAAATATGATTTGCAATCCCGAGTGGATGGAACTAATTGATGATGGAATTGATGATGATTGATTAAAGTGTTTGAAATTCACATGGTGGGTAACACCTTTCTAGTATATGAAGGACAATGTAAGCCTTAGACAATCTCATCTCCAAATCTAGAGACATAAAATGAACACCTAGTTAGGTATAGAAAGATACCCCTTATACTATTGTCACCTTGATAAGAGTGACCATCTGGAAAAAATTTATTGGACATATTGAAATTCATGATCTTCTTTTTTGCATAGGTTAGCTTCTAGACCAAGGATGTAACAAAATATCCTCAAAATGTGAAGATTCTGGCTCATGTTGCTTCAATAAATTGAGACTGATGTCTGTTTGAACTTTGCACCAATATAAATATTTGGTTATGTTGTGGGAAACACAAGTACATGGTTGGTACCATCACCAAAAACACAATGAAATGTGGAAACACATATGATATGGCCTGGAAACATGTTCCCTAATTTGGAAAGTTGTTTCTTATTTTGGAAATGTGAGATGAAATGCCATGTTATGATAGTGTTTTTCAATACGCTTATCATGCACTTCAGAATTTTCTTTGGATTTTATTGGGTGGACCCAACTTGGGTAATGAAAATGCTAATTCAAGGTGAAATTAGATGAGCAGTGGAGGCATATTAAATAATACTCACTACCATCAGATAAGCAAGGTACAGGAGTTTTATGACATACAAATAAGTTGTAGTGATAGATGGGTATAGGAGGGAAAAGTTTTCCTAGAGAAATTGTCCACTTTCAAAGTGAGATTTTTCCCTTGTGTACCCATCTGTCACTGGCTTATTTGTCTATCATAAACCTCATGTCTTTATTGTGCATTCTCGGGCCAATCAACCCCGTTTTATTGCATTCTTCTAGCCGACTTAGGACATGTGTTAACAGTCTCTTTCATCCACATATCAACTCCTGCTTTAGATTTTCGGTGAACATCCATACATTAGCACCACTACAAGAAATCACATTGCCTTCAAATATTGGCACAAATTTGTAAAAGAATTATACTCGATTTCAACACAGTAGAAAATGTATAATAAACAAGAAAAAAAACATATATTTTAGTCACCTTATTTTCGATACTCAACAGTTGTCATAAATTAAAATGGATAATAATAAATATTAATATGAGGTTCATCACTACACAGATTTTTCAATCTGAATAAAAGAAATCCATATTGTACTGCCGAAACTCGATTTCCAAAATATATCAAATATTTTTAGTCTTGGTTTCTGCCAATTTTCTAGCAGTACAGATTACAGAGATAGCAAGGCTACGAACTATTTATTAGGCTTATAGCCAATTTAAAATCTCACTAATTACAGAAATAGCAAGGCTACGAACAGATTCCTCTTATTTTATCTCATTAGGCTTATAGCCAATTTTAAATCTCACTAATTTGTTCACTAAACCTTCATTTGTACAAATTTGGGAACCTTCAATAAATCTTTCCAGCTGTATCATATTGTCAGCTGCCAAGCCTGATCACATTTAACTCTGTTTTCAATTTCTTAAGCTTCTCAAAAAATCTTAAAACTTCCTCTCTTTCTTTGCATAAGGATTGTCGTTGTTCAATATCAGCTTCAAACTCAGTTTTCCTTGCTTCTAGTGTGGCCTTGTGATCATCAATGAGCTTTTGGATCTCCTCCTGCAATAACAGCAAGATTATTATGGAATCCCATAAAAAATTAAAAAAAATAAAACAGTATCTGAAATCAGGAGATAATTACAATAAAGAGCATGATACTAAAGTAAGAATAAGGAACTGGAGCTGCTGGATCCTGGACAAAGTGCTTGCGTTGATTAACAGTAAGCAAGGTAAAGTATTCTCCTATTAATCTTATTTCACATCAAAATACAATAAATGCATGATGCTACAATGCTTAAAATAAATGTTCCAATTTAATAAATCATCTACAGATCATTTTTACAAGAAACTCACATTCTCCATACTGACAAGTTTTTCTTGTAAGGCATACAACTCTTCTTCTTTCTCCTTAATTACAGTTTCTCCTTTAGCAACATCCTGCACAGGGGAGGAACAAGTCACCATTGACAAAGTGAGTTGTGTCAAATTCAGCATGCATCGGTCAAGTTAATGTTGAATAGTCATGTACCTCACGTTTAAACCATTTTCTTTGCTGCATCCTTGAGTTATGCTAATGAAAGGTCCAATGGTCAACCTGACTTCTTGTAGTGATTCTTGTCACAAGGGAGGTCTGGTCTTCAGATACCTACAAAATTTCTTCCTTTAATGATGCTCACCACTTTCTATTCAAAGTAAAAAATTGATTCTTCTAGAAACTGAACAAGGATCGATAAGCACGATGCTAAGAAGATCAAATTGTGACTGTATATATGAATGCTGACACTATTGAAGGAACGTGATTGTGAAGAAAATCAATATGACCCAAAATGATCAAGATCATTGATATTTTAGATGGAGGATATTGTAGCTACCTCACTGCAACAGCATTCTCGAATAGGATTCTTGACACCATATATAGCGGAATATTATTGTTTTGTATACAATGCAAAACTGAATGAATATAGACAATATGAATAGAGCAGAGAAGCCATATCTGAACTGATGGATGCACTTCCATATATTCATGTACTGTACCATAATTCATATACAAATGATGAAATTAAGGTCTAGCTTATACTATTGTAATAGAAATACCATATTGCAGCTGTTGCACAGTGAAATCCATACACAAATTTGAGAGTACATAGGAATGGGTTATACCCATTATTGCCAATATGGGAAACTCTACCAATGTAGAGTAATATGAGAAACACATATATGAATGAAGCAAGACAAAATGTCATAATGCAAAAAATCATACTAAAGCATATGTCATATGACATTATCGGCAAATTATACCAAGACCATAGCTATTTAATGAACATCCAATTATTTCAGAGGTGCAGTATCAAGAGTGAAGATCTGAGAGACTTCCTTGAAAAGTAAGCTTTTTTAACCCTGCTTCAAATCACTGTGAGTTTATGACCAACTATACTTCCCCTTATTTTGTTCAACTAGAAATTCAAAGCATGGCTGGAAGGGCTTTAAATATTTTTCAATGTTAAATATTGTGAACTTCAAAATAAAACAATGACACCACACACTATTTTATCAATACGATTACCTGGCTTCCACTATTCCATTGACTGTATTCTGTTCTTGTGTACAAAGTTGTACATTATTAGTGTCAACACTTATTGTTACCTACACAAAATTATCAGCCATATTATGACCATGTGCAGAAAGCTTGTGCCCAAGAGGATTTGAAGATTCTACATTTTGTTATCATCCAAAAAAGAACAAACTGTGCACCATCAAGGAAGGTTGTGATCATGATTAAGGAAGACCACACTCAATGCACAAACACCATGAAAAACCATGCTCAATATATATATTATAAATAGTGCAGAAAGCTTGTACCGAAGAGGATTTGAAGATTCCTAGTTTGTATAGATCCAAAAAAAGATGAAAATGTAAAAATTTACACAAAAATGAAGGCCATAATGATAATTCAGAGAATTTTATGTTTAGAACCAAAACAATACTAGTGACCATAAAAAAATAGTGCCTAAGAGGACTTAAAGACTCTCATTAAGATTAAAAATAAGGATCAAAACTTTGCTCACTGCAGAAGATGCAACAACGCCGCCTGTAACAGTGTAAAACAATAAGAACACCCATGCTCTTAAGATATATGGTATAAATCAAAGATGAAAAAATCGCGATCGGGATATTATCACCGAGGGGGAAAAATTGGGAAAAAATTGTAAAAATCGGGAAAAAATCGGCACATACAAAAATATTCATTTTTTTCCAATTTTTTTAATATCTAAAGCATCTACAGCATAAAATAAATGCATTGACACATAAATATGAAAAAAAAACTAATATATAAGATGTGTAATATCATGTCTAGTGCTACATCACACATAAAACTGAATCCTGTCCTGAATACTAAGTCCTGAGTCTCAAGAGTCAACTCGGCCTCAAAATAAAAAAAAAAAATATAATAATGTATCTCATATCATGAGTCATAATGTCAACAGTCATATACAAAGGAATGTCAATGCACCATATAACCTATGGTCCCATACTATTGATTTCCCCTGCCCCTCTTGCGAGAAAATACAACAGCTTTGCCTTTCTCTCTAGATGAAGAAGCTAGCGGGACTGGAAATGGGCTCTGTTGTGCTCTAGAAGAAAAAAATGAAGCACCAGAACTGGAATGGGAACCTGAACCACTAGGAGCTAAAGGAGGCAGACCACGTCCTCTACCGGTAGTAGTGGTAGGTGGTGTCACCTCCTCCTCCTGCTCCTCATCCTGCTGCTGCTCCTCCTCATCCTCCCCCTCCACTACCTCCTGCTCTATCCAATCAGGGGTTGACTCCATGACAAGCCTCTCAGCCTCAACCCTCCATTCAGTAGTGGTGTCAATCAGGTATATCCAAACCCATGCAAAGCCAGTTCTTTAGAGCATTACAATATGACTGAACCTTTGACCAATTGCATAGTATGTTGACCTAAATAAAATACTTAATTGTCTTGAATTAATAGAAAGTATAGATTAATACTACTGAATATGATCTCAACACTAAGCTTTATTTTTCAATTCAAATTATATTCCACTGGATTTAAATGTGTTTTTACTAGGGTTAAAGAAATCTGAAAACCGGTGAGCCTATGAGACTATCAATTACAAAGACCTAAACCTATTTTAAACTTACTGTATTTTCTTTTTAAAATGGTTTAAAAAAAAAAAACAATTCTCTAATTCTGACCAATCATAGAGAAAAAATTAAATGCAGTAATTCTGATATAAATACTAGAAAAAATTGGTAAAGGAACTATTGGAAAAGCAGTTCGCTCATGTCATTAAAAAGAATTACAGAAGGTAACTCAATAATTAAAGATGGTTCGGTGATCTACTATGGAAAATTTTGACAAGAGAATAACAGCTCGAATGAAAACCATTCAGTAGCCTATTGAACATGGCATTATCACTATAAACGAATCTAACAAACTTTGTACAGAATGCAGTATATAAAAAATGGAAGCATATATCAAACATGGAAGCAACAAATAACTTATTACCTGTGTTAGCTGGCATGTGTTAGCTGGGTAAACGTAGAGGTTGCTCAAGGCCTGTCGATGACATCAAGATGATATAATGCCCGTAAATGTCCGTGTATAAACTGGTGATAGACGAGCCAACCTTGCTGGGTAAACGCAGAGGTTGCTTAAGGCCTCTCGATGACGTCAAGATGACAGAATGCCCGTAAATTTCTGTGTAGAAACCAGTGACAGACAAGCCAGCCTCGCAAAAGAGTCATGGTGGCATAAAAATTGCAGAGCAGCGGAGGGCTGAGCCTGGACAGAGCCAAAGCAAGAAAGAAAATGAGTTTAGGCATGATGGTAAGGGTTTTTGGCAAGAATCCGTTCCTGCCAGGCTCACCCTTAATTTCCAAGGACGGACCCAACGAAGGAGAATGACAGGTGGACATGGGACAAATAGTATGGAGTAAACCAAGAACAAGTGTAAAAAATGGTGCAGACAGATGTCAAAGAGATTAAAAACAAGTCTCATTTTTTTAAACCAGGAACAGGTGTCATGTTCACATAAAAAGTGTTGATAATCAAAAGAGTGATCTCTTTCATAAGAGAAGGCCTATCGGCCTAATTATATGGATGATATATAAAAAATTAAATAGGATGTCTTAGGTATCAATGGGAATGGGATGGAAATCCTTGGCACTCAAAGAATACATTAAAATATCAGAAATTCTAGTGAATGTGGTAGTCATTAATTTTTATTAATAGGACAAAAAATCCATGGACATTATTCAAATAAATTCAATAGCACACAAGAATACATATTGGAAAATCTTCACATGAATCCCTATGGTTCATATGTAAACTATAAAGATTGGATAACCTTGAATTCAGAGCAAGACACTCCTTAATACTAAATAGGTTGGTAATAAATTTCCAAAGCATCTAAAAGTAAATACCTTGCTCAATCTTGATGATAAACCAATGCGAGAAATATAAAAATAGCAATTATTTGAAATCAGTCACTGCCTTGCATTGTATTCAAATATAATCAAAGAAACAATGTTGACTATAAACTTTGAACATTGATCTTGATAACTGAATAAAGTTATCCATAACTTCATAGACAATTGGGAAAAAGTTCTTGATTGAATAAGAAAAGATACAAAAACTAGGATACAAATTCTACAAAAAAGGCAGGTGAATCTCCTCGTACACTCTCAGATATTTTTTGAATACCATAGCAACGAAGAAAGGGCAAGAGGTTACCATGGTTTAATGTAGAGTCTCGGACCCAGAGACTACAGGATCTCCTTGAGGCTCAGTCTGCATCATGTCAATATCCTCTGTACCCTGAAAAGTAGAAACCAAAGTTAACAGTCAAGTTTACGAAAAGAAAAATAATAAACACTATAAATATGCTTAACGAAAAGTATCAATACCTGTGTCACGACTGGAACCTCAGAAGGAATAATCTCTTAAAGCAGCCCTTCATGTGTAGCACTAACCTGAAAATTCCATAATGTTAAGACTCGTACCAATAAATTTGTGACATAAATTCAATTTCAATTTGACATACAAAAATATAGATAGATAGTAATGAGTAATGGCTGTGGCACCTGTACATGATCGTGTCCACGATCTACAGAATAAGCACGAGGGGAAAGGCAATGTTGTTCTAGGAATTTTGTAAACTACATAAGTTAAATAAATATATTGGCGTCAGTTTTTTGAGACTAAATGTATATATACACCAAAAAAACATGTTAGATCAAAACCTGTATGTACATACCTCGCACATGGTGTGCATTTGTATTGTTCTGGATTGCTCATAGTGGTCTCTACATGAGGCTGCATACTTAATAAGCTCATCTCGCTCCATCTCCCTCAACACATCATCTGAGACACTCACAAATGAACGCTCTCCTACACTAGATGAAGGTTGGCTCGTCCCTAATCCGACTTCCACCCCTCCTAAAGCAGCTGCAATATGTTCTTGTATCTTATCCCTCATTTTTGATGCAGCACTGGAGATAAGGGCTAACTCCTCTGGAAGTGTAACTACCCTAGGTGGTCGAGCTACTAAACAAGGTGCTGGAGGCCTAAACCCAACATCTCGCATAGCATCAGGTCGTTCATATGTACGACCTTTTCCAGCTCCATAGAATTTGGACCCAGTATATGTATAGTTAGGGTCCATGTGCTCTCGGAATTGAGCAAACAACATTCTAACAAAATATTGCAGCACCTCATCATTATTTGGGAACTTCCCGTATGCATACAGGAACTTCTCATAAATATGGGGTGCAATAATAGGATCATTGAATCTTTCAATCTTCAGACGTTTTTTGTCTTCAGGCCGCAAGTCAAATAGTGTCAAGGCCATTTCTTTAGTGACCTTACTTTTGACTTTATTGTAGGAGTGGATACCAATCACTGATGCTCTCCTCCTACGCATCATGTCAAAAAAAACTTGGGTTGATGGTCCAACCCCACGATAAGTCTCTATCAAACTCTCCAAATTTTGCAAAACAATTTGGAGACAATTTCGACTAGGGGCAGAGAGATTGAAAATTTGCAATTCATTGTGCAATCTCGTGGAATGCTCCCTCATCCCATCAACAGTAAGTAAGGAGATGGTATCTTCCCAAGGCATCTGCTCAAGAATATCACCGGGATGGGTGTAAAGGGGATCATAGCTCGGATTTCGATCAAACTCATGAACCCTACGACCTCTACCCCTAGGAGGGCGACCACCACCACTTGTAACATGTTAGATTATTGCACGTATTAAAAATTAAATAATTTATAAGAAAAATTTGTATTTAAAAAACTTGTTTGGTAATTTGAAAATACCTGTTGGAAAAACTATCTCTTCCTCTTCGTTCATACTATGGTCCCCTGACGAGGAATGAACGTGTCTATGACCCACTGTACAAAACATTAAATTGTTAGAATTTGGGCACATGAGTACCACAATAAATTTGAAATTAAACATACATCAAACAATAAATTTTCATTTAGATTTTACCTAGAGAAGTATCCAATTGTGGGGTGAATCCCGCAGGCTGAGACATTGTTCTCCTTTGCCCCTCACCAACAATAAGGCCAACTCCAACTCCAACATTTTCACCTATGGAGCATAATGTTTTCACATTAAACACGTCATTTGGAAAAAAAATTCACTTGTTCAACATTGAATATAATGTAAAATTGAACATTTTAACTAGGAATTGATCTAATGTGTACCTATGTCGTGTATAACACCCTCGTTCATACCATGCTCCCCTGGCGAGTAATGAATGTGTCTATGACCCACTATACAAAACATTAAATTGTTAGGAATTTGGGTACATGAGTACCACAATTAGTTTGAAATTAAACATACATCAAACAATAAATTTTCATTTAGATTTTACCTGGAGAAGTATCCAATTGTGGGATGAATCCCACGGGCTGAGACATTGTTCTCCTTTGCCCCTCACCAGCAACAGGGCGAATGGGAACATGTCCTTGGGGCGCCTCTTGTTCAATTCCCTGACTGGGTGAACGAGTCAGACGAGTGTGTCCACCTGTGCAAGACAAAAAAAATTCACATTAATCAATTTTTCACAACGAACAATAAATATAACCTAATTGAAAACATGACATAACTAAACAACCAATGTACCTGATAATCCTCCTCTCATGGAGACATCTCTGTAGGGCTCCCCTGATGCCATGGAGGGGTCTCTGTAGGGCTCGCCTGCCCCTCATAAACAAATTAAAAAACAAATTATCAATCGACAGTTGAATGTCATCAACCAATGGATAACAAGTACTATATCGGTACTATGTGTGAACGCATAGGCATGTTGAAAAGTATAGTTAGATTGGTCTTCATGTTGACTATGTAATTATATTCTTATGTAAAGAAGAAGTCAAAGTAATATTATCTAAAGACTAGGAACCAAGCTTTCCTAGGACTGGTACAGAAGAGTGCAAAAAAGAAGGCTTTATCATCATTACAACCAAGATCTAATCCTTACCCTCGAAGAAGATCATTCAAAGAGAAATCACCAACACATCTTTTCTCCACCATCGAAGAAATCAAGATGAAAACTTTATCTTCACTTATCAATTAAAGTGCAATTTTTCCTTCTTATTTTGTCATCCATTTCATTTGTGTTTCATTTGTGAAGTGAGAAGGAGAGCTAGTGTGAGCAAGGAGCAAGTGTGTTCTTTCGAAGAGATTCGAGCATCCGGTAAGTGCATTGTCCCTCTATATTTTGCATTTAGTTTGTTGTTAGTGTTTGCATGTGCATATGTTTTATATATTTAGTTGTTTTTGTTTATTTTTTACAATATTTATGGCTCAATCAAAGGCAGCAAGATAGGGGCAAAGAAAGGGGAAGAATTTCTCCATTGGAGATGCCCCTCCTGTCCCTCTTTCATCAAGGTCTCCAAGTATTCCATCCAATGGAAGTGAGGCTGCAACAGTAGCTTCAAATGTGTAGGGAAAAAAAATTGTTGACCCCAAATACCCATTGTGGAAATATGCAACAAGAGAGGAAGGGGAAACAAAAGAGGGAGGAGGAAATTGTACATGGAAATGCAATTTTTGCAATGGAAATTTCAATGGCACATATTTTCGTGTGAAAGCTCATTTTTTGGGTATTCCAGGTTGTGGCGTTAAATTTTGTACAACAATTGAATCGCCAGATAGGAAGAAATTGGAGAAAGAGGCAAGTATTGGTGAGGCAAATGTGGCAGAAAAATAAAAAAAATCCAAGACTGATGACCCCCTTCCATTCTTGAGGAAAAGTAGCAGCAAGTTTCCTTTTGAGACTTCTAGCAGGGGAGAATTAGCAAAGAGAAAGGAAACTGCAGTTGGTCCAATGGACAAGATTTTCCAAAAAGAGAAAAGGGAAGAGCTTGACCTCACCATTGCATTTTTTTTCTATCAGAACTTCATATCCTTTAATGTTGCACGGTCACCTCTATTTATTGAGATGTGTCGAGCTCTTTGTCATGGGGCTCCATCAGGGTATGTGCCTCCTGGGTCAGAGAAGCTCAGAACCACATTGTTGACAAAGTCAAAGAAAGAGGTGGACAAAATGCTTGAGCCTACTAAATCAGCATGGCCAACATCTGGGGTTAGCATTGTTTCTGATGGATGGACAGATCCAGCACACCACCCACTGATTAACTTCATGGTGTCATCCACGAATGGTGCAGTTTTCTTGAAAGAAGTGGATGCACCTGGAGAGTACAAGGATGCACAATATATGGGTGAGTTATTTCTCAAAGTTCTTGAAAGTGTAGGTGTGGATTGTTGTGTGCAAATCATTACAGATAATGCACCTGTTTGCAAGGCTTCTGGCATGATTGTGGAAGCAAAATATCCACAAGTATTTTGGACACCTTGCATTGTCCATTCATTGAAATTGGCACTGAAATCTATTGCTTCTGATGTGCTTTGGATTAGAGCCACTATTGAGGATGCATGACATATCCGCAACTTTGTAACAAACCATACAAATGCCCTCACTATCTACAAGGAGCACACCATTGAAACCATTTGAATAAGTACAAGGAATATGATTATGAGTACATGGCACCACATGGCACCATTTTATTGAAATTCATGAGGGTTTCAAGCAGATGACTCATACTTCAAGCACCAAGCTTCAGATTTATAGCTGATTTATTTTTCCAAACCTTATATTCATCATTGTAGTGTGATTATACTTCAATTCTGTGACTTATCTTTTGACACATGACATTATATTAGATTATACTTTTGAGTACAATGCCTTTCCTAATGATTAAAGTGATAGATTTCATGCAATAAGGTCTCCAATATAACAGGAAAAATAGCTAGAAAATCTCTCTCAGAATTCCCACTGTATCACAAAGATATACCATGACTAGGGCTTCACTACTTCAACTCAAAAGTTGTAACAAAGACAAAAGAAAATAAAACCGACTTGTTCAATCTCCTGAGATTACTTGGTATCCGAGCTAGATTATGGTGAAAGAGCAACCTTGAAGTCAAAATCATTTGGCCTAGTTCAAGAACACTTTTCATATGAAGGGTGAAATCATCTATTGTTTACAGTAGGTCGAAAATATGAAGGTGCCCTGCAACAAAAATACCATAAGCAAATATGTTACGGGGAATTTTCCTTTTTGATTTGTTTCTCCTTGCTGCCAACAATGAATTTGTCAGTTTGGGACTAGTGCATTCTATTTTTAGTCGGGTGTAGCCAATATTTTGATGTTGTTTGAACCATGAAAATTTGCAAGTATAGTTTTGAGTCACAATTGTACACTAATTGGTTTTCGTGGACATATGACTATTGAAAGAGTAGCATCAAATTTACCTGGATCCCGACGACAAAGAAAATAGCTCTTCAAAACGACAGCTACAGTCCAAGAATTCGTGAAAACGACAGCTACAGTCCAATAATTCGCGAAAAGGACAGCTACAGTCCAAGAATTCGACAGCTACAGTGCAAAAATTCCTGAAAACGACAGGCAGAATGCCGCACGAATGGAGAAATTTGGGTAATTCGACAGATACAGTCCAAAAATCGCAAAACCGACAGGCAGAATGCCGCGCTAATGGAGAATTTTGGGTTTATAAGAACAAAACTCTCGGACGAGAGTTTAAAAACTCTCTACACTAATTTTGTATTGAAAATTCAAAACAACTACAACATTGCACTTAGTGCATTGTGTTTGTTGGTCTATGTTTTCTTACTTTTTCGTGGGTCGTATACCTTTGGCGCTATGAAAATAGATGTGCATATGTTGTTTGTGTTTCCACAACGAGATGTGTTTAAAAATTTTATTACAATGCAATGTGACATTATCTCAAGCTCTCAGCTCACTATGTTTTAAATTTTACTTACATTGCAAAGCAACATTATCTCAAGCTCTCAACTCGATTTGTTTTAAATTGTAATCACTCTAATGTGATCCCAAGCTCTTAGCTCAGTGTGTTTTAATTTGATTGCATTTGAGCATCATTCCATTACCCAAAAAGTGTGTATTTGATTAATTTAAGTATTTAATATTTTTTCTTGTTCTTTTAATTTTATAGTATAATTTTATTCTATAATTTGAACATAATTATGAATTCTAATTATTACGACGATAGGTGTGGTATATATTGGAAGTGGGCTTGGGGAAGTTCAAATTTTGATAAATAAATTTTTTTTGGATGGTCTTCATTTGAGAAGCTTGGAATATTTTCACTGTGTCACAATTAAACTATTAAATTAAGGGTTTGAGGATGAAAAGTCACAGTTTTCGGTTTCAAAGGAAAGAATAACAAATTAAATTAAATTATTATTTCTTATGCCACATTTGACATTTCTAAATCCTCATGGCACCTTATGGAGTCAATCCTTTCATTTCTCAAATTTCCCTTTCATTAATCCTTTGTTGTATTGCTTGCTCATTGCAATTAAACACAACTTGTTGAGGAAAACCTTGGATCTGAAAACATTCTCTCATTTTCACTCTTTCCCATCTTGTAATTTTGGAACAATCAATAATGGGTAATAATATTAATTTATATTTATCTATAAAATTTTGTATGCTTTTAATGGTAAAGGAATATAATTAACCTTTGAAAAATGACAAGGTAGCTTAAACCTTTGAAAAATGACAAGGTATCTTAAACCTTAAATATAGAATAACTTGTTAATTTTAAACCATCATCACATTACATCTCTCTCATATATAAACTATAAAATGCATCTCTCAATGCAATATGAATTAAATATATTAAGTTATAATAAATTTGAAGGAAGAAGCCAAAGTGAAGCATTAAACCTAAGGAACAAGCAAAGAGTATGCTTGTGAACATTATAAGGATCGAGTTTTAAATTTATATAATGCTTCAAATACATTTTCTACATGTCCAGTGAAAACTTAAAATGAAAATTTCCATTAAACTTTAACATAGGTAACAAAGTAAAATCTCGTTATAGACAATGGTGATCTAGGTGGATATCAGTTGCCACCCACCTCTTCCATTGTCTCAATGGTTATATATTTTCTTGGCAGTTTTTCTATAATTTATAGGTCCCAAAATCACGGGGCCTTTTCGAGGTCCTAAATGATGTTTTTTGGCAATTTGAGAGGCCAAGAGTTGCCATCACATGCCCTATTCCTGGTCAAAATTTGTATTCCTTTAATAGTTCTTTCTACCGAGCTACTATGCACCCTAAACAAATATTTTATGCAAAATTTGTACCCTCAGGAAGTTGATGTACCAACTAACCACCTCAATATCCACAAACCTTTTGTTGTTTCATCTTTTGGGATTAGGGTTTTAGACCTATAAGGTTCTTTATTTATGTTAAAATGACATTCCTTTAGCCTCTTTTAATATCAATTGTGAATGCACATAACTGCCATCTCTCTATGTTTAGAGATAGATACCACCATTCTAACCAAATCAAATTCAGGGTCAAAGCTTTTAAAATCCAAGTCTTATTATGGAAATAAGAGATCATATTATAATGTACTTGGGAACTCATCACCATGCATATTAGTGGAATCATTGGTGTTAGGGTGATGGTTTTCCAAGCCTTCATCTTGATTAATGAATTGAATCCCACTTGACTAATATCAAGATGTTGAGATTCTTTACCAGAAAATAATGTAGAAACATCATTTTGACATAGAGGAATTTGAAAAAAAGAAGAGAGATTAAAAGTTTCTTCATCCTTTTGTTCCTCTACCTGTGAAATGTAACCATCTTGTACCTGATTTCCATGTAAACCAACTAATTGGGAGTTAAAAGTATCTAGAGAAACTACAATTGGAGTAGGTTGATCGAATCAAGGTACATAGGGTCATGTGGTGTAAATTGTAGAGGATGAAAGGTAACCCTTATATAAGCAATACTTTCTATTAGATCAGATTCAAGTTTTGAATTATGCACATCAATCTTTAGCTAAGGCTCCATGGATTTATTAGAACATTTAAATTTTCCCTAGATACGATCTTGTCCATGGGGAGGAAATAAAGATAGGATAAGGGGATCAATGGTTCGATTCTCAAGTTTTCCAACTTCACTACTAGTACATGAGACTACTTTATATGGTGATGGAAAAGAAGGAGGAGAAGGAACAAAAAGGAGAGTAGGTTCATCCATTGAAATTTTAATTGCCCCACGACTAAGAAAATTTGGGAGACTCATATAAGATTCATTTTCATATGGTTCTAAGGAAATTTGAACTAAATATTGAAAATTTTCATTCATAAAATCCCAATCCACATCTTCCTTGGAAAATTCGTAGCAAAGGTGAAGAAAATTATCCATAAAATCCTCTAATGATTCATCATATTTCATTATAAGTTAATTTATCCTCTTATACACATTTCAATAAACATACATGTCAAAGGTTTGATGAAGCTCCTAGAACGATTAGCTCTACCCTCTACAGTTTAGAGATCTCTAAGCAAGTGGAAACAACTCAAAGGAAATGAAATCCAAAAGGAATAGCAGCATAAAAGAAACAACAATTACAATTCTTCAAAAGAAACAGCAACTACGATTCAATCGCAATTCGAACAACTGGATATTCTAAACCTGTCGACAGTCCAATTGTAATGTAATAGCAATCCATAAATGAATGGAACAACAACTCACTGTAATTACAGAACAGCACCGCTGATAAATAATAATAAGTTTGATAAATGAAACAGCAATAGATCAGCGTTTACTTCAATCAATTAATGAAACAACTCTATAATGAAAATAAATCTTAAACACACATTGCGCATTAACAAACCAAGATTAATAATACAGCAGCATAGTAATCCACCAAAGCCGGGCCCTTAGCGCTAGTGAAGTACCGCTGGGTCTAACTCAGAATTATAAAGGATAGATGAAACTAGTGTTTTTATATTAATCAAAAGAACATTACAGACAGCGTTCTCTCACGACAGAGAGTAGAGAATTTAATTGCAAAGGAAATAGTATATAAGTCTTTTACAAAAACAGTTCACCGTCATCTATCACTAAAGATCAACGCCTTTATATTCGATCCTTGGACGGACAAATCAAGAAAGACGATCAGTTTATGCAGCGATCCCTCAGGATCTTTCGATCTTGAGGGATTCACACCTCCTTTGTTTTATCACAGTTCTGTTTTCTTTGTTTAGAGCCGAGCTGTCTCTTGCCCTTTTCGGGCAATCCATTCAGATCTTCTTGGCTTCAACTGACTATGGTTCATCGCAAATGGAGTAGGAGTCAGACTTTTTTTAGCCACGCCTTTGATACAGCTGCTCACCTCTTCGAATTCCTGATTTGACAATAAAAAAAATCTTTAGTTATCCTTTTTAGTCTCAATGTAAACCTTTCCAAATTAATTACAATTATCATGATAGATTACCTTTTCAAGAAAAACTGAAGTATGTTTATGGTGAAAGAATGAACAAATACATAAGAATTTTATACCTCTTTCAATGCCCAACATACCCCCCTGCTTAACCTTTTTCATGTCCTCATGAAAACTATAATTTACATGGAGAGCCGTCAAAGAGTAAGCTGGAGAAGGTTTGTCATTGAAGGGTCTAAAACCATGATGTGCAGCTAAATCTTCGAGAATATGTCCTGCCTGTCCCTCGGGAAGCTCATAGATATCTTTGTAATCCAAAGCAGGGTACCAAACAATGGGGCTGCGGAACCTACACCCTAACCAAAATGGCCCTTCTTTCAAGACAAGATGGCCATAGGCAATGAAACGATCTGCAGCTAGCCCAAAGTTCCTATAATTGAATGGCTCCCTACTTTGTACGTTTTGACTCGAGGTTATCCACCGGATCTTGGCTGCTACATAGGCCTGGTCCCTAATAGATGAAAAATAGTCCGTTCCTTTCAAAATGATCGACTTATGAACAGGCCCCAGAGCTTGGGTAACACCTTCCCTTATCATTAGACTTTTCTGCCTAGCCCATAATTGACGTGGGTCCTGAGGTTCACTTCTGACCCATAGATCCAATGCATTTTCCTGCCTTTCAAAGGAATTATAGGCTTTAAGCCACTTTAATTGATTTACGGCAAAAGAAATGAATGCCTGAAACTGTACATCTCCAATAAAAGGGCTAGGATTTGATTAACAGTCATTTTCAAGAATTAAATTATGCAAATAAAACTCACACAACAGGCGCTGTACTTTGTCCCCGTAAAGCTTGCAGCAAGATATCAGGTCGTCTATAGTTCTTAACTCTATTGATTTGCTAGCCCTAACTGCCTTGATTTTTAATTGCAAATACCTTTCTAACAGAAACAAAGTATAGTTTTTGGCAGGGCACCTACTAGCTAATACATCAGTATATAATGAGCAGAGAATGTCCATTTGTTTTCGTGTTAATTTTAATTGGTTGCTTACCTTATCAGCTCTTATCTCTGCTTCTCAACGTTTTTCATGGGCTTCAGCTTCTGCCTCATGAATAATTTTCATCTGCTGCTGTAATTCTTGGATTTCCTCCTTGGGACAGTATCTTATTCCAGTTTTTGTCTCTCCATTTGGACCTGTGCCAGTTCTTCTTGTAGTCTAACTAATGCTGAATCACTAAAGGTTTGTTGACTGCTCGATTGGTTGTTTTCATTCAAAATTGGTTCTTCTGGAACAGCTGATGTTGGGATGGCTGTTTGCTGCTCCCAGTCCTCATAAGTAGGATCTGGTACCGTTTCTTCTTCTACCTGAGGGTTTCTATTAGCAGTGACCCTTCTCTTTTTCGATCTTTGCTTGATGACAGGGTTTCGTCTTTTAGGAGTTCGCTTAGGTGTCTGCTTCATTTTTAAAACCCTAATGGTTTGCCTAAGCTAATCAATCAACTTATGAAGCTTTTTCCTTTCTCTGCGAAGCTTCTCTACTTCCGTTGTTCTCTTCTTCTTTCTTAAGGGGACAGCAGTTTGCTCATCTGACCCTAATTTCTCAGGAGGGCTTTGAGCCGTGCCCTCAGTGAAATCTTCTTGCACCTCTTCTTGGGGTTCTTGTTCCATAGTCTCATGCTCTTGATTAGATTCCTCAGGAATCATTTTCTCAGTTCACTCTGTGATTTCCTGGGGGTTTCCAGATCGAAATGTTGGCTCAGCATGCGCATTATCCTGTTCGTGCATCTCAGTAGAAGCAACCCTAGCTTTGCTAGGGTTTGTTGTTTCATCAGTTACACCCCTATCAAAGGCAGAGCATTCTGGAATTTCATTAATGTCACTGTTGGGGTCCAGAGACCGTGCGTAATTTCTCATGTTGGCCAAAATCTGGGCCAATTGGTCTTTTTGCAGAGGGCTCGTGTTGACATTTTCGATAGGCTCTGTTTCATCCTCTTTGCTGCTATTCGCATCACAGGTGTGATAACTACCTTCCTCCTCATCCGAATACCGTATTTCACCTTCGACTTCTTCTTCCTCTGAATCTCCTTCGATCTCTTCTTCATCTGAATAACGTATTTCTTCCTCCTCTGATTACTTTTCGCCATCAGTATGGTAACTTGCCTCTCTCTCATCTGAATAACGAACTTCTTCCTCTGTACCGGGTTTTTTTTTCACTACTGGTATGGTGACTCACTTCCTCCTCATCTGAGTACCGAATTTGTCCCTCCAATTACTCTACTTCCTCAGTACGAGGACTTGCTCCCTCCAATTGTGGAGGCTGTTCCTCTTCATCTGAGTTGTTTAATTGCAGGGGTTGACTACTGCTACCCAGGAGTTTCTCTATTACTTTATTGCTTCATTTTAATCGAAAGGATTGTCTGTAAGTGGAGGGCCCAGATATTGAGCCGGCCATCCTTTTCCGTCTTGGAGCGGGGAAAGCCATTCCTCCTTCAACAGAAAAAATTATCTCTTCCCAGCTGGTTTGCTGCTGGGCGAGGCTGTAACTTACTATTAGCCGAATCAAGCAATGGTGGCTGACCACCATGTCTGCATGCTGTGATTTTCTAATTCCACGAGCAATATCATGCAATAAATATTTTAAGAATGCAGGTAAATTGATAGTGCATTTTTGTTTTAGCACAGTTAACAGCTTAAGATGGCAAGGTCTTACCACGTCTTTTCTACCGTCGCATGTTATGTAAGCCTGCATGATCCTGGATAATTCTGTCAATGGTTCTCGTAGCGACGCCGGGTGTACTCCTCTCCCTTTGACTATTAGCCTCTGTCCTTCATCTTGAAAGATTTGCATGGCCTCCCGAATTCTGATTTTCTTCTGAGTCCAGACAGTTCCTTGTGCGGGGATGTCGGATACTTCTGCAATTATCTCATCGGTCACCGCTATCTGCCTTCCTCTGACTGTGGAGGAACCTTCCTACAGATTTAACAAGAATTCAGTAGCCACTGCTTCATGGGGTTGCTGCATTCTCATAAAGTATGTAATCCATCCCAGTTTGTCTAATATTGCCCGTGCAGCATCAGAGACAACCAACGTTTGAGGTTCGCTGCGAATTGGACGTCCTCCCATTTATGTTCTTCGTTAATTATTCTCAACACACAGTAAACTTAATGGAACAACACAGCACAGTTTGCTAAAATTCGTTATTTTCTGAAAATGCAAGGGTTTTAATTCATAAAAATCTATTGCAGAGATACAAGTGAAGAAATTTTGGGTATCTGATCTGCATGCAAATATTTCCGCCCCCCAAACAAATGAAAGGTCGACCTAGACCGTCGATTAAGGTGGCATGTGTGGAACAACAATAGGACGGCAGTGAAAAAATAGGCGCAATCATGATAAAGTCAATCAAATTAAGTAATTACTGAAATCGATGTGTAAGATAAATCGGTAATAATGAGGGAATCACGTTGTAATAATTCAAGTATGAGGTGAAGGGACAACAAAAGATTAATGTAATTGCGCTATTTACGACATTAAAGTAATATGACCGATTTATAATATTTTTCATGTGTGATGGTTCAGGGATAGAAGTTAAGAAATTTTATGCATTTCGTTTGATATTCAATAAAAAATATAGGAAAGAGGGTTAAATAACCATTAATTTGTATGATTGTTTGTGATCTTGTTGCCTTGAAAAAGAAAGGAAGACAAAAAAAAAATGCTCACAAATTCAAAATACAAACTTAAAACAATCGTTCAAAAGGTGTTGTTCCTTTAAAAGGAACAACAAAGATAATCTACGAAACTGTTGTTCCTTTCAAAAGGAACAACAAGGAAATGCTCTGCGGACATGCTGTTCCGTTTGAAAGGAACAGCAAAAACACTGTGCAAAACTGCTTCTCCATTCGAAAGGAACGGCAGAAAAATATCCTATGAAGGTGTTGTTACTTTGGAAAGGAACAACAAAAACACTCTGCTAAACTGTTGTTCCTTTCAAAAGGAACAGCAGAAGTGTCGTTCCGTTAGAAAGGAACAGCAACGCGAAAAAAACATAGAATTTTTATTATTTTTCATTTTTAAAGAAACTAAATTCAAACGAAATAAAGAAGTATTAACAAGGAAACGAATTTCAAAAACAGAAACCAAAAACAGAAAAAAAAAGAATGCATTATGTACAAAAATTAAAAAAACCAATTTATCAAACTGGCGTGGGAGAGGGATTCTCCCCTTCAGCAAGAATTTCAATGGTGGAGTCTTCCCTTAACTGCTGGCAAAAGGATTCACGGGTAAGCGGCTTACGATATAATCGAACTCGATGGCCATTAACCTTAAAGGAATGCCCAGATCCATCAATGGTGACTAGTGTGAGAGTGCCGTTATCATGCACTTTCTGAATTTCGTAAGGTCCAAGCCACCTAGTCTGAAGTTTTCCAGGGGAATCCTGAAACCGAGAATCGTATAGAAGTGCCCAATCTCCTTCGTGGAAGATCCTTTGTTTAATGTGGGCGTCATGCCATTTTTCTCTCTGTTGCTGGATTAATGCGGTGCGTTGAAGAGCAGAGAGTCTAATTTCATCCAATTCATTCAGTTGCTGCAGTATTTTTGCCTAGGCTTCATCTAAATTCAGACCTATCGTTTGAGCTGTTCGTAATGTCTGAATTTCAAATTCGATAGGAAAGATGGGTTCTTTTCCAAATACCAACTGGTATGGAGAATGTCCTGTGGTAGGTCTCCATGTCGTTCGGTACGCCCACAATGCCTCTGGTAGTCTGTAGGCCCAATCTTGCCTATGTGAAGCAACCGTTTTTTTCAGTATAGATTCGATTACCTTATTCGTGCTTTCGACTTGGCCGTTGGCCTATGGGTGGTAGGGAGTTGTAATTTTATGCTGAATATGGTAATTCTGTAATGTTTCAGCCAATTTGTTACCTATAAACTGTGGTCCCCCATCTGTGATTATGTCTCGTGGGAGGCCATACTGCATGAAAATTTGGAAAAGAAAATGTATCACGGAATCCTCTGTAGCTTTTGAAAGAGGCTCTGCTTCAACCCATTTAGTAACGTATTCAGTAGCAACTAGGATATATGTTTTCTGGTTCGATGGAGGGCTAATAGGACCAACGAAGTCAAGGGCCCAACATTCGAAGGGTTTAATCACTAGTTGAGGGTTCAAGGGCATTTCATCAGACTGCCCAGGTCGACCAGCCCTTTGACAGCTATCACAGGCCTGCACAAATTTTTTTGCGTCTCTAAAGATATTAGGCCAATAATAGCCATTCCATAGGACTTTATGGGCTGTTCTACGATATGCAAAGTGTCCGCCACACTGTCCATCATGGCACGCTTTCAAAATATCATATACCTCATCGTCCCTAACACATCTTCTTATTTGCATATCTGCACCTGTATGAAATAAGTAACCTCCTATCCATGAAAAACGGGTGCTATGATGTATTATTTGCTTTCGTTCATTAAGGGATAGATGTTTGGGTAATTTACCTATTGCCAAATAGTTCGCTATATCAGCATACCATGGTGTTTTAGTGGTAACAGCGAAGAGATGCTCATCTGGGAAGTGATCTTCAACTGGTTCTACATCTGTTGGCTTTGGCATCCTGGACAGAAAGTCAACTACAGGGTTCTCTTTGCCCAGTCGATCCTTGATCGTGATATCAAATTCTTGCAGTAAAATCAGCCATCTAGTTACTCTCCCATTCGTAACAGGTTTATTTGCTAAAAAATTAATGGCAGAGTGATCTGTGTAAAGCACTACAGGATACCTAGTTATGTAATGCCTAAATTTATTTATAGCGTGAACTACAGCCAAAAATTCTTTCTCAGTCACAGTATAGTTTAATTCGGCAGGGGTCAGATTTTTTCTAATGTAGTAAATTACATATGGCTTTTTGTCTTCCTCCTCCTCAAGTACTACTCCAATTGCTGTGTCTGAGGCGTCAGATGAAATTTGGAATGGTAAATTCCAATTTGGGCCCCTCAGCACAGGGGCTGTTTGAACGAGCTTCTTCAAATCATTAAAAGCATTGTCACATTTGTTTGTCCAAACAAAATCAGTATTTCCAGTCAACGCATATAAAGGTGCAGCTATTCGAGAATAATGCTTTATAAATATTTTATAATAACCAGAAAATCCAAGAAAGCTATGTACCTCTGTCTGTGTAGTAGGTGTAGGAATTAACAAGAGTATTTGAATTTTAGCTGGATCTACTTGAATTCCTTCTGCTGAAATATAATGGCCTAAGATAACTCCTTCAGTCATCATCATAAGACATTTTTCATTGCTTGAACAAAGCCTAGTGTCTATACATCTTTGCAATAATTTTTCTAGATTTTGCAATGCAGGTTCAAAATCATCCCCATAAGGAGTGAAATCATCCATATATACTTCGAGACCTTCATTTATTAAGTCTGCAAAGATTTTGAGAATTTCCCTTTGAAATGTAGCAGGAGCGTTGCATAGGCCAAAAGGTAAGACTCGGTAGGCAAATGTACCCCATGGGTAGGTGAAAGTAGTCTTGTCCTGGTCTTCAGGGGAAATTTGAATTTGGTTGTATCCACTGAAGCCATCCAGAAATGAAAATAACTTCTTTCCTGCCAATGTGTCTAATACCTGGTCAATGAAAGGATGAGGAAAGTGGTCTTTTTGTGTTGCTTTATTGATTTCATGGTAATCTACACATATCCTCCACTTTCCATTATTTTTAGGTACCACCACTAATGGGGAGACCCACTTGCTATCAGATATTGGATAGATAAAATTGACATCCAATAATTTTTGTAATTCATCTTTCATAGCATCCTTAAGGTGAGGATTCGGTCTCCTTTGAGGTTGACGAATGGGTCTTGCGTCTTTTTCAATGTAAATGTGGTGAGTACATAATTGTGGGTCAATTCCTTTCATATCGGGGTAATCCCATGCAAAGGCTGCTTTGTATTTTCGTAATAATTGGACCAATTTCTCTTCTTGTTCAGCAGTGAGATTCTTGTTAATGTTCAAGGTTTTTCCTGGTTCAATTTCTACAACCTTAGTATTATTCATAGAGGTAGTAGGTATTGCTTGATCATGTATGTCTTTAAAATGATCTTCTTCTTCTTTATTATCGAATGCTGCCTCAATCATGTGACATTGCAAGTGAGATGCAGTTTGTGATTTATTAATGAAATTACTAATGACATCATCCTCTATTTGATCTTTAAAATCCAAAGCTTCTTCTATCGTTAGAGGTGACCTCATGTTTTCCACAAAATATGATGCAGCTGGTTGCCTTGTTTTAATTATTGATAGACTTGGTTGGGCTGGGGGATATAAGGCTAATTTCTTGACATAATTTCCCCTTGTTATGGTCATGTTGCCTTGTCGGCATCCAATGTAGGCATCGACAGTTTCCAACCAAGGTCTTCCTAAAATTAAATGGTGTCCATATAGCCGGTTCTTTGGATTAATAACTAGGAAATCAGCAGGGTACTCCCAGGAATCTACAGATACCATGACATCTTGTAAGGTGCCTTCTGGTTTAACTACTGATCGATCAGCCAATTCCAATAAGGTTTTTGTTGGTTCAAGTGATGTAATTCCAAGTTTCTGACAGGTAGTGGTTGTTAAAATGTTGATTGCTGCTCCTAGATCAACTAAAGCATTAGGAAATGATTGGCCATTGATCTGACAGAATATTGCAAGATTCTGCTCTGCTTCTGCCTGCTTCTGCTTGGCTTGCATGATATCAAACTCTGTTGTTAACGTCCCCAGTATGTCTGTCTTAAAATCTTCTAACAGATTTCCGATCTCTGCACGAGTCACACCTTCATTAGAGGGCTTATTCTCCCTTTTAACTATGTCACGTTCAGCTGATTTTAATCTTGTATTACCCCTCGAGCACCTGATGCACAAATCAACAATGTCAGAATAGCTTTCTTGATATATATCACCCTTTCCCATAAGATATAATGTCTCAACCCACTGATCTTTCATTCCCCTAATTAATGCAGTTTTCAAAACGTTATCAGGTAAGGGTGAAGACGCATAGGGTGATCTTTGAAGATTGTACTGAAATCGTTCCACATATTCTTCCAAGGTATCATTGGGTTTGGCTGTCATCTGAAATATCTCATCTTTTAATTCTCGTGGCCTACAATAGTCTTGATATTTCTTTAAAAACGAAGTCTTCATATGGTCCCAATCTGTTATGACACCTCCACCTAATCCCATAAACCATCTTAGTGCTGCTCCTTTTAACGTAGAAGGGAACAGCTTTAGTTTTTGGGGGTCGGTGGTATAATCGTATCCTCTACACAGCACATCAAATTCAAACCGAAACACATCTGGATCTTCTGATGTTAGACCATGAAAGGTAGGAATATGTTGGAGAGGGATAGCTTTCATGGGTGTGTTAACTACAGTGTCTACTATAGGGTATTGCAGCGTAGAGGTTTGTTGCTGGTTCGGGTTTTGGTTCTGGGCCATTTGATCAAAAATATGCCAATACCCTTCTGGGATCTCCAGGGAATTTCTAGGTTGGCGAACAAGGGTGGAAATGATTTTTTACAGTACTTCCTCTGTCCGGAATGGGTATTCCCTGTTGTCCTACTGTTTGAGGTGACTCAAATCCTTGGTTTTGAATAGGTTGAATAGCACTTCCCCTATTTGGGCTGTTTATTGTCTGAGTAATTTTAACAGGTGATTTTTTGTTTTCTCATGTTTCCCCTTCTCCTTCCTGGAGGTTGCTGTCGTTCCCTTCTTGCAGGAAACTTATGCAAGGATTCTCAATTTCTTGGGAATCTTGCTTAATTCCCTCAGTTGGACTGTATATCTCAGCGAAGGCCTTAGATGGTGATTCTGTAGCCTGAAGGGAACTGGTAGGCTATCTAGAAGTAGTTCTTTTAAATCCTACGGATGGCTGAGACTCAGTTTTCTTCAAGATTTCATCAATAAAGGTCGTGCACCCAAGGGTCACCGGCCCCTTAGGTTTTTCGGCTTTGGGAGGGTTCTTGTTTCGCTTAATTGGTTTATTCATTAAAAAGAAACAATTCTTCATTCCTACCCAAAAGAAAAGCTTATTTACCTCTGCTGTGAAGCGAGCTGCGAGCAAGTATGTTTCTTGCCCAGTGCGCAGGTTCTTACCTTCCGTCTTTAATACCCAACTCTCCATGGGCAGAAGGAAATCAACTATGCATTACTCCTATAAAATGGCATACACTCTCCTCGGCAACGGTGCCAAAATGTTGAGCTGTAAAAAGGTATCTTTTAAACACCTAATTACCCCACATTAATCATCAATCCGGGAGCGTCTTTTTATTCCAAGAGTGTACTCTGTCTGAGGCTGCAATTTTCTAAGAGCAATGCTTGTGAAGATGTAGCATTAAAATGCAGAAATAATAAACGCTGTGAAAGGAAATCTAATTACGAATGACAGGAATGTAAAGACTACACTACAGCGATATTGATGAACATCGATCAGGGATGTAGTAGCAATAACTCTTTCCCCTAGAAATCGATGCGAGATGACCAAATCTGGGGGACCTGGAATGATTAGCTCTGCCCTCTACAGTTTAGATATCTCTAAGCAAGTGGAAACAACTCAAAGGAAATGAAATCCAAAAGGAACAACAACATAAAAGAAACAGCAATTACAATTCTTCAAAAGAAACAGCAACTACGATTCAATCGCAATTCGAACAACTGGATATTCTAAACCTGTAGACAGTCCAATTGTAATATAATAGCAATCCATAAATGAATGGAACAACAACTTGCTGTAATTACAGAACAGCACCGCTGATAAATAATAATAAGTTTGATAAATGAAACAGCAATGGATCAACGTTTACTTCAAGAGATTAATGAAACAACTCTGTAATGCAAATAAATCTTAAACGCACTTTGCGCATTAACAAACCAAGATTAATAATACAGTAGCATAGTAATCCACCAGAGCCGGGCCCTTAGCGCTAGTGAAGTACCGCTGGGTCTAACTCAGAATTCTAAAGGATAGATGAAACTGGTTTTTTTATATTAATCAAAAGAACATTACAGACAGCGTTCTCTCACGACAGAGAGTCAAGAATTTAATTGCAAAGGAAATATATAAGTCTTTTACAAAAACAGTTCACTGTCGTCTATCACTAAAGATCGACACCTTTATATTCGATCCTTGGATGGAAAAATCAAGAAAGACGATCAGTTTATGCAGCGATCCCTCAGGATCTTCTGATCCTGAGGGATTCACACCTCCCTTGTTTTATCACATTTCTGTTTTCTTTGTTTAGAGCTGAGATGTCTCTTGCCCTTTTCGGGAAATCCGTTCAGATCTTCTTGGATTCAGCTGACTATGGTTCATTGCAAATGGAGTAGGAGTCAGACTATTTTTAGCCACGCCTTTGATACAACAGCTCACCTCTTCGAATTCCTGATTTGACAATAAAAACAATCTTTAGTTATCCTTTTTAGTCTCAATGTAAACCTTTCCAAATTAATTACAATTATCATGATAGATTACCTTTTCAAGACAAACTGAAGTATGTTTATGGTGAAAGAATGAACAAATACATAAGAATTTCATACCTCTTTCAATGCCCAACAACAAGTAGTTAACTGTTGTATTTTTTCAATTGTTATTGAGTTATTAGTTGTGAATTAACTAACTTTAATTCACTAAACTCTCACTTGTGTATATTTCAGTTAGACTAGATACAAGTAGCTCAATTGAGTTTAACTCACTTAACTGAGTTAAACTAAATAAAAACTCCCATAACTACTCTTCCAACTCTGTCATAACTTTGCCACTTCATTTCTAACTGAGTCCTCCATGCATGAACTACCAATAACTCTAGGAATTGCGTAATTCCTTTAGCCCACTGATTTTCCAAATCTATTCACTGAAATAAAGTGCTCCAAGAGAATAAGTTGATATTTATTGTCGGATTATTATTAAGGGCTAATAATAATTGACATGCATCTATTTTTAGATTGAAGTTCTATAAATAGACTTCGCCCAATATTCTAAAAATAGAATTTGATCTGTTTTTCACATTTGACCAACCATCTACAAATAACATCCTGTAACTTATAGAATATGCTCACAATGTCTGAAAATAGAAATACACGTAAAAATAGCCTGTGGTCCACACTTAGTGAAGGTGCTTTCTTTTCACTAAGCTCATCATCTTGTTGAATCTCAACACTCCCTCTCAACAAGATAGGGATTATCCTTCAACCTGATCTTGCCTCCATGGTATTCGAATTTTCTCCTGTTGAGCACCTTCATCAAAATATCTGCATCCTAATCTTCTGTAGGAATGTATTGAAGCAACATGATCTTCCGCTGCACACAATATCTGATATGATGATACCAGATATCAATATGTTTAGATCTTTCATGAAACACAGGATTAATCAAGAGTTTAATGCAACTCTGATTATCGCAATGTATCACTGTAGGATCTAAATTTGAACCAAACAAACAAACCTAGATCTTCCTCATCCAAATAGCCTCACATGTAGCTTGACTTGCTGCCATGTATTCTGCTTTGGCTAAACTGAGTGCCACGGATCTTTGTTTCCTGTGGTACCAAGAAACTGTTGTAGATCCGATACTGAAAACCCCTCCTGATGTGCTCTTTCTGTCGATTGGGCTGCCTGCCCAATCTGCATTTGTGAAGCCATGCAACTTCACCTCATCCGTCTGTCTGTACCATAAGCCATACTCATTTGTGCCCTTGAGATACCTTAGGACATGCTTGCCTGCCTTCCAAAAGAGCTTGGTAGGCTTAACCATCGCTTGACTAAGTTGGTTCACCGCATAGCATATGTCCGGTCTTGTATTAGCTAAATACATGAGTGAACCCACCAACTGTTGATAAACAATGGCATCCACTACCTCTGCTGATGTAGCATCCTCTTTCCTCCAATTTCCTGGAAGAGGAGTATCCATGGGCTTATAGTCCTCCATGTGAAACTTACCAAGTATCTCTCGAGCATACTTGCCTTGAGTCAAAAACAGTTCACCTTCTCGCTACCATATTTCCAATCCAAGGAAATAATGAAGGAGGCCCAAATCCTTCATCTCAAACTCCTTTTCAAGATTTGCCTTGCATGAGTCTATCAAATTCTCATCACCCGTTAGTATTAAATCATCAACATAAAGAAAAATGATTAAAAGCTTACCCTCCACCACAACTTGGTATAGGTTTGCATCCGCCTCACTCTTGGTGAAGCCAAGTCCGGTGAAATAGTTGTCAATCCATGTGTAACAATCACGTGGTGCTTGCTTCAGCACATACAATGCTCTTTTGAGTCTACACACATGTGAATCACTGTTGAAGATCTAAAATCCTTCAGGCTTCTCAATGTACACCTCTTCCTCAATGATCCCATTAAGGAATGCAGTCTTCACATCCATCTGGTGAATGTGCCAATCCATATGCTCTGAGAGATTAAGGATGGTCCTTATGGAAGAATACCATGTGACAGGTGCAAAGGTTTCTTCATAATCAATCCCCTTGATCTGTGAGAAGCCCCGAGCAACAAATCTTGCCTTATACTTTTCGACGCTCCCATCAGCAGCTTGCTTTACCTTGTAGATCCGTCTTGATCCTATAATTGATTTACCCACCGGCCTTGGAAAAATCTCCCAAGCACTATTTATGACAATGGAGTCATACTCCTCCACCATGGCATCTGCCCATGTAGGCTCCTGCACTAATTCTTCAAAATAAGATGGCTTTATCATGATGGGTCAAATCGTGAAGTTGGGAAACAGTTTTTGGCGGATGGTTAGAATTCGGGAGAAATTTTTAATTTCTCGGCCGAGAAAAAAGTCAACTAAATTTCGTTGGGAAACAGTTTTTGGCGGATGGTTAGAATTCGGGAGAAATTTTTAATTTCTCGGCCGAGAAAAAAGTCAACTAAATTTCTCGGCCGAGAGTTTTCAAAATTCTCGTCCAAGAGATTTTAAATATTTCGGATGAGAGTTTGGTTGGGTTTAACATGAGTTAAAATTCTCTCGGACGAGAGTTATGCATTTTCTCGTCCGAGATTTGTGGTCACAAAACTCTTGAGAAAAATTTTCGGATGAGAGTTGGAGAAACTCTCGGACAAGAGTTGGAAAAACTCTCGTCCGAAAGTTTCTCCAACTCTCATCCGAGAGTTTTTCCAACTCTCGTCCGAGAGCCATTTAACTTTTAAAAACTTGTCGTTTTAAATATCGCGCCACGTCGTTTTTAAAGACCCACCGTTTGAATTTGAATGGGACGTTGGGGGGCTAGGTCCACATTGGGCGGCCTGCCCCTGTATTTCCGTTGGCGGCACCGTGGTCCTGGCAACACGTAATGGTGGATTGGAACATACGTTGGAATTCATTTAAGGGGATACGTAACCGTTGTAACCATGCCCACCATGACATATAGTTTAATATAGTCATTTTCCTTTTTTAACCATGTTATATGGTTTGTTTATATGTTTAAAACATATGTGTTTAAATATGTGTGGGAGCGTATCATCTCTTTGATACGTTTTGGTTTAACTAAATCATCTCTTAAAATAACATTCAAATGATACGTTTTGGTTCATAACCATATTTTATTTAGTATGGCATAATTTTATTTATTGTGATTATAATAGATTTTTTTAATAATTCATTATTAAAACTTAAATAAATAAATTATATATATATGTATATAATAATAATAATAAATATATACCAATTTAGGATTTAAGATTTATTTTTTATTTTTTATTTTTAATGTAATGTTTTGATCAGTTTTAAATCTCTTTTAATGTTCTTAAAATGAATTTACTATGAAAACATTTGATGATATTTGGACACAATATGCTTAAATTACAACCCAATACCAAAAAGGATGGTTAATTTTTAAGAGACAAGTTGAAATACTCACTTTATATTAAAAATGACATTCAAAATAGAAATCTCCACTTGCTGAGTGAGAGTTGGATGGAGTTTCTATCTCTATCGGATTGTCTGAAGACCAGGGCCATGTCATCCCACAGAGAGAAATCTGTGGGACAAGGTGTTGAGGATGTGATTGAGAGTTTCTGGACCATTCTCGTAGAGCATACATCGTGAAGGACCTACGAAGCCTTGTTTCTGCAAATTGTCCCATGTAAGTGCCTTGTTATGCATGACCAGCCAGGAGAATAGTGTGATTTTTGGCCATGTTCCTTTGTTCCAAAGGGCTTGCCATTTGTGATCTGGTTGCGGATCCGAGGAGGCAGCCAAGATTTGATATGCTTCTTTGAGGTTGAACGTTCCTTTGGGATTTCTTCCCCATCTCAAGATGTCCTCTTTATTAGACTTTAGGATTCTTCTTTTGTCCAAGTCTTGTAGAAGATGGTCTACATTCATTGGGCCTGCTTGGGTATGCCATTGTTCTCTGGATAACCATTTTTGCCATGTGGTTGCCTCGCTCACAGGTTGCCAGTAGGCTACTACTGTAACCTTGCATTCCTCCTGCATAGCTCTTTTAAGAGTGTTCCAATCTGGGTGTGCCAAGGGTGGGAGCTGCTACCAAGCATCTTCCCAGAATAGGGCAGTGCTGCCTTGGTGCACTTCCCAGAAGCTATGCTGCTGAATAATATGTCGATTTTCCCACGCTTTATTCCAGATGGGGGATCCTTGAGTGGTGCCTATAAGCCTGATGAGGTCTTTGTCCCTGATTTTATTTGTATACTTCGCTTTCCACAAGGTGCCCTAAAGGGAGTTAGGATTTTCTACCCATCTCCACCAGATTTTTGCTACTACGACCTTGCTTAATATCTTGGGGTCTCTTAGGCCCAAACCTCCCTCCATTTTTGGTTTGCAGATGTCTTTCCACTTGAGGAGGGCCCATTTGGATTCCTTAGAGGCTTCATTCCAGATAAAGGATCGTTGGATGCTTCAGATGGATTTATAAACTGCCTTAGGGGCTGCAAGTGCTGAAAACATATATGCTGGCATGGTTTGAAGGACGGACTTGACCAATATCAGTCTGTTGGCCATGTTTAAGGCCCGGTGGGTCCAGCTGCTTAACCTGGCTCTCATTTTGTTGAGGAGGGCTTCCTAGTTGGCCGATTTGTAGGCATATTCTGAGAGTGGTATACCAAGGTATTTGGTTGGAAGGGAGTTCTTTTGAATATTCAGAATTCTATTGAGATTTCTCTGCATAGGAATGGATGTGTTGAAGAAAAATATTTTGGATTTTGTGAGATTGATTTCCATACCTGAGGCCTCCGAGAAAGTCTTTAGCACTTTGCTGATGGTTCGAACTTCCTGCACTGTGGGGGCGCCCATGAGCATTGTATCATCTATGAATTGCTGATGCGTTACTGTGGGTCCTTGGTGTACCAGTTTGATGCATTTGAGTTGATTCTGCTATTTTTCCTTGGCTAAGGATCTTCCTAGCCCTTCTGCCATAATGACAAAGAGAAACGGAGACAGGGGATCTCCTTGCCTTATACCTCTGGACGGAATGAAGGGTTGAAGGGGTCCTCCATTCAGTAGCATTGAAAAGAAAGCACCTGAGACCAGTTCCATTATCCAATTTTTCCATTGCTGACTAAATCCAAAAGCCCGGAGGATTGCTCTCATATAGTGCCAGCTGATTTTATCAAAGGCCTTTGAAAGGTCAAGCTGGATAAGCATACCTGGAGTCCTTTTTGTTTTGAGAGAATGCAACACTTCCTGAGTGAGGATTATGTTGTTAGTGATCTGCCTACCTTCAACGTAGCCAGTTTGTTCCTGAGAAATGATTGAGGGGAGGACAGATTTAAGTCTGCTAGCCATCAGTTTGGAAAGGATTTTGTAAAGGACATTACAAAGGGCTATGGGAAGAAACTTGTCGGGGGAGTCAGCCTGGTCTGATTTGGGAATTAAGGTGAGGAATGTGGCATTGATGGCAGGAAAAACTTTCTTGGTTCTGTGAAAGTTCCTTACTAGGTTGAGAAGGTCAGCCTTAATAATGGGCCAGAAAGCTTTAAAGAATTCGATTGTAAAGCTGTCTGGTCTGGGAGCCTTGTTTGAGGCCATGTTGAAGATTTTTTCTTCAATCTCTTGCTCAGTGAATTCTCTTAGAAGGAGGGATTTTTTCTCCTCTGCAACTAAGTTGGGAATGGCAGCGATAATTTCATTGATGGCTTGGGTTCTATCTTGAATGGGATCGCTGAGAAGAGAAGTGAAAAAAGAGTTGAGTTCAGATCCTATATGATCCCTTTTATAAACTTGATCGCCATCAGATTTTTTGAGGGAGAGGATGTGATTATGTGCTCTATGCTGGATGGTTGACTTATGGAAGAAACTAGTGTTGCGTTCTCCCTGTTCTAACCATTGCACCCTCGACTTCTGCCTCCATAGCAGCTCTTCTTGTTTTAACCGTTCTTCCCATTGCCTTTGCAGATTTGATTCTTGAGCTATTCTTTCATCGTTGGGCCCTTCTTTGATCAAAGATTTCTGGAGGTTCGTCATTTTTTCCTCGAGTTCTTTTTTGGCTTGAAATATGTCGCCAAAGGTGTTTTTGTTCCAGTGTTTGAGGTTGATATTTATTGTTTTGAGCTTCTGCTGGATTATGTACATGATATTGTCGCTCCTTATGGTGTCTTGAGTCCACCAGCGTTGTATGTTTTTCATGAATGATGGGTGCTCTGTCCATAAGGCTTCAAATCTGAATTGTCTGTTGTGGGGCTTATCCAAATTGGTGAAGTGAATCTGCACTGGCCAGTGATCAGATCCTCTGATAGGCAGAATGTTGGCCTCGATGTCGATATTTTGCAGCAGAATGGATTCCGACATGAGGAACCTATCGAGCCTTGATGTTATCTGCCTGTTTCCTCCTTGCTTATTATTCCAAGTATGCAGACCATTGACTATGGAGATTTCAATGAGTTTGGATTCAACAATAAAGGTGTTGAATGCTTCTGATTCCTTATCCAATCTTCGTAAGCCTCCCTTTTTTTCTACTAGATTGGTGATCATGTTGTATTCTCCGCCTAAAATCCAGTGGTTTGCCCCATGGTGTTGTCTGACTTCGTCCAGGTCTAGCAGCATCTTCAGCTTTTCCTGGATTTGTTGGGGTCCATACACGTTGGTGATGAAGATCGATTGCCCTGAGTCTGGCATGTTGAAAATGATCGATAACGAGTGCTTGGTGGACAGAGCATTCTGTAAGAAGAATTTTCTTTTGTTCCAGAACGTGAGTAACCCTCCTACTTTCCCAATAGCATCTATGCTTATGCAGTGATGACTGTTGGAAACAAGTTTTTTGAGTGTCTCTCTGCCTTTGGGAGAGCATTTTGATTCTTGAAGAAGTATGATGTCTGGGTGTAGCGAGAATAAGCGGTTTTTCAAGATCCTTCTTTTGGTGGTGCCGTTGAGCCCCCTGATGTTCCAGGTTGTGATTTTCATTGAGCTACCTTTGGAGAAGATAGGACCAAGGCCCTGATTTTTCCTTCATTGATTAGGCGTCTGCCTAGTTCTTGTATTTGGTGTCTTGTGGATTTGCGCCCTCTTTTTCTTCCTGGTCCTTATGGCTTGTATTGATCCAAGTCCAGGTTGGCTTGAATGCCCGTTTGGCTGCTATTTCCCCATTGCCTTTTGGCTACATTTTGGTTGATGTATTCTAGCTGCAGGTATGCCATTTCTATCTTCTCCAAGTGTTCTTGGGGAATGGCATCGACTCCCAGTTTGGACCATTGCTCATTGACCTTTTGGAGATCTAGATCACCTAGGATCTCCTCCAGAGGATTGTTTGAAGTGGTTGAGGATGGCTTCTCTGTTTTCATTTTTGTGCATTGAGGGGTTTGCAGTGAGGTGTGGCTGGTATTAATCTGAATGGGAGAGGATTCCGGTTTGTGTTGCGGTGCCTGGGCGTGGATTGAATCCGAGGTTGTGCTCGGGGAGTTGGTTGTAATCAAAAATTGACTTAATAATGACAGATCTTGACCAGTGGGGGGCTGGGAGACTATAGGGTGCTCCAATGAGTCAAGATTGCTTAGAAATTCAAAGTTGTTTTGCTGGGTCGAGGCAGTATTGGTGGGGGTTGTATTGGTGGAGGGTTTCGAAGGCTTTTTTCCTTTCTCCCCTTTGTTCTTTCTTGAGATGGCGGTGAAACCAAGTGTCGACAGGCTTGCACAATGAAATACATTTCTTTGTCATAAGGTGATGAACTTGGTCTGATGTGACCTTTCTGTAACAGCTCCTGAATCTGCCTCTTGATTTCATCATTCTCCAGAACAGAGCGCCGATAGATCGGTCCATTGGGTAGCGGCGCACTTGGGGTCAGATCAATCGGGTGCTTGACCTGACAGTGCAGAGGAACCCCTATGGGTGAGGTGAAGATGTCCCCGTCCTCCTCCACAACCTTATCCATTTGTTGTTGTCATGCAGAGCCCTGTCTGGAGGTCGTGGAATTATCTTAAAGCTATTCTTGAGGTGTTTGGATTTGATTTAAGATGGATCTATTGGATAATGCCTTTTATTTCTTCTCCTAATTACTTTATTCTTCTTAACGGAGTTCCTTCAACTCCCTTTAATGCTACCTGGGGTTTAAGACAAGGGGATCCACTTTCCCCCTTCCTTTTCATTATTGCAGCAGAAGGAATTGGTTGACATATTAAAAGTAAGATCCAGGGAGGTCAACTTAAAGGCCTTAATCTTTGGGGGGCAGGTTTAAAACTTTCGCACCAACAGTTTGTAGATGACATTATGCTCTTCTGTCAAGCCACTCTAAAAGAATCTAAGGAAATTCTATCCATTCTTAAAGATTTCATGGAAGCCTCTGGAACTCTTATCAATAATGACAAATAAAATGTGTTTATATTTAATACTAATATTCTCTCCCAAAGATTCATATTGCCTACCTTGGGATTCAACATCGGATCCTTCCCTATGAAATGTTTAGGAATCCCTCTCAATCTAAATTATCTTCGGGTCTCTGGGTGGAAATATCTCATTAATCGCATATAAGCTCGACTTCAAAATTGGGCATTTCAGGTGCTTAATGCTCTGAGTCGAGTTGTTATGTTAAGAACAGTCTTACAATCCATTCCCATCTATCAACTCTCTGGATTTGAAACGCCTAAAATCTGTTGTAATGATATGGCTAAGACGTTTAAAAACATCCTATGGCAAGGATCTCAACAAGCCTGTAAATGGGCTCTCCTTTCATGGGATAAGCTTATGAAAATAAAAAGGACCGGAGGCTTGGGGTTAAGAGATCCATATTTGCTAAATCAAGTTATGGGAGCTAAGCTCTGGTAAATATGGATACAATGGGGTAGATATTTGTGGAAAATAATCTCAGAACAGAAGAATGAAATTTCCTTAACTATTGTAAGGAAATTAAAAGTTCAAATGACCCCTAAAGGATCCATTATTTGAAACTTGATAGCGCTAAATAGATATCTCATCCGAGAACACAATTTTTGGGAAATTAGAGGAGGCGACATTGCCCAGTTTTGGGAGGAATCATGACAACAACAGGAGAAAATATTCAGTGAAATTGATTTAGGGGATATTTTCCTATTCACTAACAGGCCGAATACTAAGACAATAGCACAATTTTTGGATGAAGGGACAGAGCTTCAATGGCGAAAATGGAAGCTAAAAGACCAGTGGAAGAATGCTCCAGAAACTTGTCAATGGGAAAACTATGTGAAAGAACTTAAATCTAGAAAACTAACAATAACAACACGAGAGGATATACTCATATGGGGGTATTGCACGAAAGGCATGTTCACAATACAAGAAGGCCATTACATAAAATCAAATAAAATTCATAATGTAGTTGTACCACTTTGGAAAAAAAATATGGTCGGAAAAACAATGGCCGAAAATTGAATACTTTTTCTGGCTACTTAGTCATGGAAATATTCTTACCTAGGATCAGTTGCAGAAGAAAGGAATGCATGGCCGACTGACATATACTATGTGTAAGAAGAATGTAGAAACATTGGAACACCTATTGAATAACTTCTTTGTCGCTGAGACCTTGTGGAAAAACCTTTCCTCCCTCTTTCAATAAACAGATAGGGACAACAAGAGCCTCAGGCATACAATTGAAGTATGGAGAAAAGGAGGGTATAAAAGCCTTGTTATTAACATAGTGTGGGGACTCTTTATGGGATTTCTCATATGGGTCACCTGGAAAGAAAGAAATTGGAGAACATTCAGAGATGAGTATTGACAAATTGAAGAGATATGGAAAGTGGTTCTCGAGAATATCAGAGAAACTGTCCTTAGCGAGAAATGGCATGAAGATGATTGGAAAGCTAATGGGCATGAGGATAGGATTTTAGCTATGCTTAACTTGAAACCCCAAATGCTCGCCCCAGCCTCATGGAAACAAAAACCTTTGGGAAGACATTCGTACGATCCCAAGATTCCTTTGGGAAGCTTGGAATCTCCACCCGATTACACCATAAGAATCCAAAGCCCATAATGCCTCCACATGAAATCAGGTAGGAATCTAGAGTGCACTACACTTCCACCTAATAAATTTCATGGGAATCCAAAGTCCACCCAAAGGATCTCCACCTTTGAAAACCAAGAGAATTTCCAGAGTAACCAACATCTCCACTTGTGCAGGAATCAACAAATCACCCTACCTTATTAACGTGGTTGTTTTTACTTTTTGCAATGTTTCCAGACTAGTTGCGAGTGTGCACTAACAATGCTTCCACACACTCTTAATGCATAGTTGTCATCACTACGATGTGATTATTATGTCATTGAATTCCATTTTCTACGAATAATGCTTGAATGCATCAATCATTGAATGACTCCCCTTGAGAGAGTGTGTGCTCTCATCTCCCAACTTTGTTGACTAGCGTCTACCATTCCACATGACCGGATTTTCCTTTATTTCTCTATTCCCATACAACATCGTCAATTCTTATTACAATGTGGAAATGATGTGGGTGACCGACTTTTCCTTTATTTCTCTATTTCCCATACATCATCATCAATTATGAGTACAACGTGAAAAGGACTTGGGTGGGAATAATTGCAACATTCAATACTTTCCCTACTTCCCCAAGCCATTCTATACTTTCCCTACTTCCCCAAGCCATTCTATACTTTCCCTACTTGCCCAAGCCATTCTGAAGGAGCTTCCTCCTAGAGCTATAAATCTCTGTCCTTTCTCACAATCTAGTCATTTCATTTTATCACATTCAATTGCAATTACCTATGAAAATATTTAGATGAGGGAGCAACTAAAAAGTGTTCACACATCCATAAAATCTTTTAATATTTAGGATTAAATAATATTAACAAATATTTAAAAATATTTTAATGCAAAAAAATAAGAAAAAGCATTTTAATATCTAAAATGTAGTGCATAAATAAAATACATTAATATACATATTATGCATTTTATTTTAATGTTAAATATATATTATTTCCAAAATAAATTATATATGTACTAAATGAATTTGATGCTCAATTTCTAAATTGCAATACACACAAATGCATGTATATGAATTTGAACACACAAATACACGTATATGAAGTCAACCGTCAAAAGAATGCAAATCCCATAAACTAGAGGTTAACCTAATTCAGAAAATGAGCAACAAGAATAAGTGAGGTTGATGTTCTTAGAAAGAGGCCCATCCCTTTCCATGCAAGATCTACACAATCCCGTAGGAATAGAAAATCCAATATCAATCTAACCGGTGACCCTTGAGTTTATCGATTCCTCCAAAAAGATGTTGATGCCACTTGTTAAATATGAAGCCTTCTTAATGAAAGAGAAAGTTGAGCTTCTTGTAGTTGTGATTTATACAATCACAATGGAATCGACCATCAAATTTCTTCATAACTGACCACCGCTCGCTTTTACAAATCCCCAAAGAGAATTATGGTGCCTTTTTATTTTATATTACCGTAGGAGAATATCAAGATCGAGCAATCAATTTGAGGACTTTCACAAAGAAACAAGGCATATCAATAGTGGGTAACACGATTTTCATTAACAGCCATACAAATCACGTTATAATCGGATTTGACACGTGTCAACTTTTTTCATTTTATCATGCTTAGGTTGTTGCATGCATGCATAATAATTTGTTTAGTTTTGTTCTCTCTTACCTCTTCAACGAGAATACTATAGAAAACTCTCGGCCGAGAGTTTAGAAAACTCTCGACCGAGAGTATAGAAAACTCTCGGAATGCAAACTCTCGGGGTGCAAACTCTCGTCCGAGATTTTTTAAACTTTCAGCCGAGAGTTTGCCCGCACGGTAAAATCTAACTCTAGGCGGGTTAAACTAGTTTTAAATTTCTCGGTCGAGAGTTTGAGAAATTTCTCGTCCGAGACATTATCTCGGCCGAGAGTTTCTGGTCAACGAAAAACTCAAACAATTCTGCAGTTTTAAGAAACCTGTAACTTTGGAGGGACAAAACACCTAAAAAAACAAAATGTTTTATGTCAGACCAAGTACCATTAGATTCATCTCGAAATCTAGTTTTTGATGATGTAAGATTTATGGAGTTTCATTAAAAAATTCAATTTTTTATTTATTTTTTACTAAACTGTGTCACTATGGAATTTCATTGTTCGAAAAATTGCACTGAATGAAAATTCAATAACTTTCAAATGAGGACACCAAAAAATTCAAAAAAATCATACCGCACTTCCTCTCCCTGTCTACTTCAAAAGGGTACTCTCATTTTTCTTATTGACGATCACATTGAAAAGAAAATCAAAGGATGATAAAATGTACTGAAACATCACTGTTTTTTGTCTTCGTCCATTTCAAAAAATAATAAAAAATAGTGATTTAATCCGAAAATTACCGAAAAATAGTTTGTGCACTAGTGCAATATATGCAGATTATGATGCTATGGTTTTTTTCCAAAAAATGAATAACCTTCCCTAAAAAAAGTAAAGGATTATAAAGTGACTATTTATGTTTGCCTGAAAATTTCAAGTATATGCAATTAGTAAACAAGAAATTTACCCCTCTATATGTCAATATTTAAAAAAAAAAAATATGGGTATGGAGGTAAGACAATTCTCTACAATTCTTGTTTTTATGTCAAAGCATAATTTACAATAAAAATATGAGTTACTTGATCATCAATAAATGCCCAATCATCAACAAATGCCCAATTATCAACAACCCAGCCTTCTAGAAAATAGCCTTATTTTACCCTCAGAATTCCTCTGTCAACAAAGCTTCAGAGTGATACAATGTAGTGCAATGAAAAAGGCAGTCTTAAGTTAGATTGTAAAATCAGTGCATAGTGCTTTGTGAAGGACACCTTTGCTTGTAGGTTCAAAAATCGATCATTTCAATCGAGTATACATTGAAATGTATTTCAATGGGTTGAGATTGGAGTATGCCCTTTATGGGAGCTCAAATTACATAGCCTAGAAGGACAGGATGGAGGTAGTGCTAGAGGATAATGGACTGAAGGAGTTCACTGATAGCAATGTTCCTAAGCCGGGATTTAGCGATGCTGCATTACTTGATGCATGGAAAAATAAGACAGAAAAGACAAGAAGGATTCTGTTGGAAGGTGTGAAGGACCATATTGTGTCCAAAATTCACAGGAAAGCCACTCCATTCTTAATGTTGAAGGCTTTGACAGACTTGTTCCAAAGCAGAAGTGACCAGAGGAAGCTGGTGCTTAAAGACAAGCTCAAAAAAATAAAAATGGAGAAAGGCGACAATATTCCAAAATACCTCACGAAGTTTGTCCACTACAAGGATGAATTGGGAAGTGTGGGGGTTACTGTTGATGAAGAAGACTTGGTGAGCTTGGCTCTCTTTGGGCTTCCGAAGAGTTGGCATAGCTACAAAGACTCTGTCGATGGACGGGAGAAACTGTCGGGATGGGAGCGACTTTGGTCGGATCTTGTGTAGGAGGAGATAAGGCGGGGTACCAGGGATGGATCTTCATCGAAGAATGAAGATGAAGAGAATTTTGCTTTGGTTGCTAAAACAAGGAAAGGGAAGGGGAAGAAAAATTCTTCAAAATCAGGTGCTAAAGGCAAGAAGTAGGATTTTTCCAAAGTGAAGTGTTTTCACTGTCACGAGCATGGACATTTCGCCACTAACTATCCACAGAAGAAGAAGAACAAGCAGGTTGCTGGATCTGCAGCTGAAGAGGCCTTAGCCTCACAATCTGAGCATGATTTCTCCTTGATCGCTTGCTTGGTTTCAAGCTGCATGGGATCGGTATGGTATCTTGATGGTGGTGCGTCTTTCCATATGACAGGAGACAAAGAGTTGTTTAGTGACTTGGAGGAGAAGGGCCTCCAGATGCATATAGAGATGGGTGATGATGGTCGGTATAGTGCGACTAGCATTGAGACCATTACCTTTGAGAGGGAGTCTGGTAATCCATTCTTGTTGAAGAATGTTATGCATGTTCCAGGTTTGAAGAAGAACTTGGTCTTAGTCGCAATGCTGGAAGATAGAGGTTATGATGTTGTTTTCAGTAAGGGAAAAGCCTTCCTTCGACATAAAAAAATGGGTCAAACCAAGAAGATAGGGGTTTGAAAGAAGAATATATACAAGCTAGAGGTAGATGGCTACGCTGCAATGGTGGGAAAAGCAGAGGAAGTGGTGAGCTGGGATGAAAGCAAATTATGGCATAGGAGATTGGGTCATCTTCACCATGGCGCTTTGAAGATTTTGCAGCAAATTTCTATTGGACTTCCCAAGGGTACTCTTGCACAGTCAGATCAGTGCAAGGGATGTAATATGAGTAAGTTTTTGAAGACCACATTTCATGAGAAGGAGAACTGTGCTTCGGTGATACTGGAGAGAATTCACACAGACGATGTGTGGACCGTTCTCGGTTGCTTCAACAACAAAACACAGGTATTATGTTATATTTTTTGATGACTATTATTGTAGATGTTGGATCTTCTTCATGCAGACGAAGAGTGAAACATTCTCAAGGTTCTGTGAGTTCAAGGCATTGGTGGAGAAGGAGTCAGGGAAGCAAGTGAAAGCTCTACGGAGCGATAATGGTGGTGAATACATCTCGGGTGAATTCAAAGAATTCTGTAGCAAAGAAGGAATTGGAAGAGAACTCATAGCGCCTCATAACCCATAGAAGAATGGGGTTGCAGAGAGAAAGAACAAAATGATCGTGGGTGCTGCACGAGTGATGCTACATGACCAGGGCCTACCGATGCACTTGTGGGCGGAAGCATGAAACACTGCAGTTTATGTGCAAAACCGTTGTCCTCATAGATTACTTGGCATGAGTACACCCGAAGAATTTTTTACTGGTAAGAAGTCTGATATTTCTCATTTGAAGATTTTTGGCTCACCTGTTTACATTCATGTAACAAAGGACGCCAGGAAGAAGTTGGAGTCGATTACAGAATTTGGGATATTTGTGGGGTACATAGAAACACACCATAAATATCGTGTGTATTTTCCAGATAGTCAGATGATTGTTGTGTGATGGGATATAAAATTCAATGAGGTGATAGCCATGAAGTTGTCACTTGAGAGGGAGCTACACTTGCATGCGAAGGAGGAACTTCTTGTTCCGAAAGATGAGCCTCTGGATGTGGATAAGCCACAGGAGGAGATTCACGGAGTGGAGGAGTCCACTCATGCAGAACCAAACATCAGAAAAGGCAGAAAGTGTACCACAGAAGCTAAGAGTGAAGCTTGATGCAGCACAGAATGTAGGAGTCCCTACATCACAGCACAGACAGAGACAGTCACCTAACCGATATACTGGATACATGGCTCTTATGAGCAAGTGTATCATGACAGAGCCATCTTCTTTCGAAGAAGTAGTGCAGGAGCCCACATGGGTAGATGCCATGGTGGAGGAGTATGAATCCATTTTCAGAAAAAATGTTTGGGAGATTGTTCCAAGGCCGGTGGGAAAATTAGTTGTAGGATCAAGATGGATCTACAAGGTAAATCAAGCTGCTGATGGGAGTGTCGAGAAGTATAAGGCAATATTTGTTTCCCGGGGCTTCTCAGAGATTGAGGGGATTGAATATGAAGAAGCCTTTGGATCTGTCACAGGGTATTCTTCCATACGGACCATCCTTGCTCTCTCAGCACAGATGCATTGGCACATTCATCAAATGGATGTGAAGACTACGTTCCTTAATGGGATCATTGAGGAAGAGGTGTACATTGAGTAGCTTGAATGATTTGAGATCTTCATTAGCGAGTCGCATGTGTGCAGGCTCAAAAGAGCATTGTACGGGCTAAAACAAGCACCCCGTTCTTGTTACACTCGGATCGACAGCTATTTCACTGGTCTTGGCTTCACCAAGAGTGAGGCAGATGCAAACCTGTACCAGATTGTGGTGGAGGGTAAGATTTTAATCATTGTACTTTATGTTGATGATTTAATACTAATAGGTGATGAGCAATTGATACACTCATGCAAGGCAGATCTTGCAAAGGAGTTTGAGATGAAGGATTTGGGTATCCTTCAGTATTTCCTTGGATTGGAAATATGGTAGTGGGAAGGTGAACTGTTTGTGTCTCAAGGCAAGTATGCCCGGGAGATACTGGAGAATTTTCACATGCAAGGATGCAAGCCTATCGACACTCCTCTTCCAGGAAATTGGAAGAAAGAGGATGCTACATCGGCAGAGGTAGTGGATGCCACTGTTTATCTACAGTTGGTGGGTTCGCTCATGTATTTAGTTAATACAAGACTGGACATATGCTATGCGGTGAACCAAATTTCACAAACGATGGTTCAACCTACCAAGCTCTTTTGGAAGGCAGGCAAGCATGTCCTGAGATATCTCAGGGGCACATCTGAGTATGGTTTATGGTACAAACTGAAGGATGAGGTGAAGTTGCATGGCTTCACGGATGCAGATTGTGTAGGAAGCCCAACAGGCAGAAAGAGCACATTAGGGGGGATTTTCAGTATCGGATCTATGGTAGTTTCTTGGTACAACATGAAACAAAGATATGTGGCACTTAGTTCAGCAGAAGCGGAATACATGGCAACAAGTCAAGCTACATGTGAGGCTATCTGGATGAGGAATATTTTGGTTGATTTGTTCGGTAAAAATTTAGATCCCACAGTGATACATTGTGATAATCAGAGTTGCATTAAACTCTCGGTTAATCCTGTGTTTCATGATAGATCTAAACATATTGATATCTGGTATCATCATATCAGAGATTGTGTGCAGTGGAAGATGATGTTGCTTTAGTACATTCCTACGGAGGATCAGGATGCAGATATTATGACAAAGGTGCTCACCAGGAGAAAATTCAAATACAATAGAGGTAGGATCGGGGTGAAGGATAATCCCTATCTTGTTGAGAGGTAGTGTTGAGGTTCAACAAGATGATGAGCTTAGTGAAAAGAGTCGCCTTCACTAAGTGGGTCCGCAGACTATTTTTGGCGCAAGTCTATTTTTAGACATGGTGATCATATTTCAGAAGTTGCAGGATGCTATTTGTGGATGGTTGATCAAGTTGGAAAAATAGATGAAATTCAATTTTTAGAATATTGGGTGAAGTCTATTTATAGATCGTTGATCTAAAAATAGATGCATGTCGATTATTATTAGTTCTTAATAATAATCATACACTAAACAAAAACTTATTCTCTTGGAGCACTTCAGTTCAGTGCACAGATGTGGCACATTAGTGTATTGAGGGAATTATGCAATTCCAAGGGTTTATTGGAGCTAATGCATGGAGGACTCAGTTAGAACTCAAGTGGCAGAGTTATGACACAGTTGGAAGAAGTAGTTATGGAGTTTTATTCAGTTTAACTCAGTTAGATTCAGTTGAGCTAGTTGTATCTAGTATAACTGATTGATACACTAGTGAGCGTGGAGTGAATTAATTCACAAATAACAACTCATTAATCAACGGAACAATACAGTAGTTAACTATAGTGCATGGAAGTTTTAGTGGAGACCTAGTGGAGAGATAGGTGAAAGGGCAAGATAGACTATCTGTTGTGACTATAGTGATGCATTGATTGCATCACACACACATTGGAGTTGCCAATGAGAATTGCGTAGTCAAGGCAAGGGTAATTCAAATTCATTTAGAGCTATTCTTCAGCAGGGATTTCACAGTGGAGGTAGGCTAGCAAGAGGCAAAGATCAATGCATGGATTTGCAAGATTGGTCCTGATTAGTGTATGATGATTGTACTGTACTGAGAGCTTGTGATAAGCTTTGTATGCTTTGTATGAGATTTTCATATGATCTCCATGTTACATAATATATAGTTGGGGTTTTAAGCTTCAAGCTTTCCCGGTTAAAAACTATGTTATCTGTGATTGATTTTTTTTTTATGCTTCACATGTGTGTGCAATTAATATTTCCAGAAAATATTAACAAGTGGAATTGATTCAATATTTTTCATAAATTTTAATAGTGTGAGATCAGGTGAATCAAGGATATATGCATGTTTAGTGCTTATAATTTCCACAGGAGGTTTTCTATGGCTTGCTGATTGCGCAACAACTTCATGCATGCCTACAAGAATGGTTTGACCTCATCTTTGATTCCACTGTTTGGAGCCGATGTCTCATTTTGAGCACAGTCTTGCCGAGCTGCGATAGATGTCTCCTTCTCCTCTTGGAAGCCCACACCTTCTGGTTTAGTAGCTTCTTTACAGATTATATAGTCCATCTCAGCTCTTTCTGCAGACCCTTAGGTGGCCATACCACTGCATGTTATTACATTAATGCTCAGATCCTCTTCACGAGGTTCCACCTTCACTCGTTGTACATTATGTGTAGGAGTCTACTGCTTTTCTTGTACCTTAGCCATAAAAATTAGGCAATCCCCTATCATATGGTCCAAATTTCTGCAATATCTGTAGGATTTCCGAGTTGGGTTCATGCAGTCCCTCGCAAAGTGACCTATTTCCCCACAATTATAGCATATTAATTGGCCTCTACCCCTGCTTGCGCTTCCTCCTCATACCCCTCCCCTGCCCCTGGCCAGGGATCCTCCTATACCTGCGGGGGATATAGGTGATGAGGGGTCATACTGTACCCTATATAGGTTTCCCCAGTCGATCATTAGATCATACATTAGACAGTTCTGTTCGTCATGTCTTACATACCTACAAAACCTACACCACTGCTGTTTTACTTCGGGGATATATGCGGCAAAGTGAGGGCAGTGGTTGGTATTGTGCAACCCAGCAACACGACAGTCATCACACCATAGCGTCGGCCCACTTGGTCCCGCTACATCCCTAGGGTGTAGTGGGCTAGGTCCCCCGACCTGGATGTAGTCTGCAGTGTGGCCATTCACCCTGCATCATATACACCATCTTTCGGGGCTGGCCTCCGTCCCTCGCTCCTTGCGTAGATTATGAATCTCCATGTGCATTGCTTCTAGTTGGCATTGTATGTGCTGTACTCCTAACTGGGTATCATATCTTAGTGCAACTTCCAGTTTCATGGCAACCTCCAAGGCCTTCTCCTGTGTCTCAATGGCTTGGTGACCCACAGGTACGCACAGGTGGGGAAACAACATAGCAATGAACCACTCTGTGTTTTTCCTGTCAACATAGTGGAATCCTCCTTCTCTGATCACCTTATTTAATCATTGATCTGCTTCCCTCATAGACTCAGATGGTCCTTGCTTGATATCTTTCAGGTCATTCACTATCTAAGAGTAGAACTTAGGTTTCTTGAACTACTGCTTTAATGCATTCTTGATTTCCTCACTAGTCGCGTTCGCATGTTGATCAATGTATCCCATGTACCAGTCCAAGGCTCTCCACTCAAAAGCAAGGGATAACTGTGCCCATTTCACCACATCGCTTGCTACGTTTTTCGCAGTCCATACCGATCCTACAAAAAACTAGAACTGATCCATGTCCCCATCACCCACGCCCTTGAAAGTAGGTATCTTAATGTGCACAGCCATATCATCTTTTGGTGGGGGTGGAGGTGAGTTTTTACCCCTATGAGGGCTTGATAGTGGTGTTGATGGAGGGCTATGCATAGAAAAATTTCTTACCAGACTGTAGATAGATCGATCCTCCTCTTGGTTAGTTCTGTAGTACTTACCACTGTGCGTTGTGCCCTCACTCTGGTCAGAGATCATTCACTCCGTATGGCTACACAAAATGATTTTTTCACACAATAAGATCTTAATCAATAATGGCAAAGTTTTCAAAAACTTACCCCGAAAACCCTTGAAGAACCTCCGCTCTACTTCTGAGTAGGATACGAATTCATCAACTACAATTTTAGTCACAAATCCTTCTATCACGCTATCCACCCAGTGATCTACCGTGCGAGTAATGGTGTTGTCGGTCTCTTCTAACTGCAGGATCCATTCTAGGGTCCACTGTGTGACCCTCTCGTCTTTCCAACACTTCTGAAATTCGACCAGTATTGCGAGCCACTCCTGGAGCTCGATCGAAATTGTTACAAAGAATATCTCATAGATCTTCGTGAAAATATACTTATTCTTCCATTTTTCGGTGGTCAACTTCTTACTGCAGTTTTCTTTTACTGCGAATTCCTGAACTTAATTTCAAACCATTCATCAATTTCTTTTTTTTTCTTCAGGTTTCCAATACGGCCTTGTCATTACCTGATCTCTCTCAAAATTATCCCGATCCCAGAAATGGAACCATTTGTTGGCTCAAGGGGTCCTGACCCAGGTTTAGAGGTTAAGGTTTGCCAACAAACCCCTATAATATTGGCCCTTTCGGTAGTGACCTGCTTGCGCAAGCCAAAGTCTCACCTGAATCAGTATGGGAGGGTGCTGAAACCAAGCTTCCGCACCCTGGGAGAGAGCAAGTAAGTCAAGTAGGTCTGAAACTATCAGATCTATACAGCCAGAGGTCGTTCGCAGGAGTTTTAATAGCTAACCATAATACAACCTATCAGATCTAAACAACAAGCTTGCATCCACATGCGTACTATTAGCTATAATCACATAATAGAATATTTGTAGTGGATAAACAGATATATTGTAGCTGCTACAGCACCACCCAAAATTTTGGGTCCCCCTTCTACTTGCTGACCATTCTAGGTTTTGTCGAAACCCTGGTTTATAGAGAATGATCCCCTCCCTATTTCAACCTAACTCGCATCTCCCAGAAGCGCTTCCACCATGGATCATTTAGGCATTCTATTTGGATAGTCCGCCAAGCTCATGATCCCATGTAAAAAACTTTCAAATTTGGGGACATCATTCTCTAAAAGTGACCGTGCACTAACTAATATAAAAATACTTCATGTAGGTTGAACCTACATGAAGGATATACCTGAAAATATCACCACCGCATTGAAGATTCGAGAAGGCGTGATTACATCTCTGGATTAGGATCGTTGTTCAATTTTCAAATAGTGTTTAACTTGGACACATTGGCAGAAGAAACAAGGGGTTTCATGAAGATAATAAACTTTGAGAGGGAGGCTTCGGTGCTGTATACAAAGGTATAACTTCCAAGGGCGCAAAAATAGCAGTAAGAAAGCTATCCTCCAAGTCTGGCCAAGGAATAATGGAATTTATGAATGAAGTGAAACTTGTATCCAAAGTGAAATACAACTACTTGGATATTGCATGGACAGATAAAAAAGGTTGCTTGTTCATCGTTATTTGCCCACTAAAAGCTTTGATACCTTTCTCTTCAACCCAGAAAAGGGCATAGAGTTCTTGGTTGAAAAAACGTTATAACTTGAAATTGGAATAGCACGCAGCCTTCTCTATCTTCATGAGGCTTCACAATTGCACATTATTCATCGGAATGCTAAAATAGATATGGCAGACGTTGGATTGACAGACCTTTTTCTGAATGATGAGAGTTGCTAGTACATAAAATTATATGGCTCTGGAGTATGCGATGCTAAAGGCCGTTACCTGTAAACTCATATTTTTTACAGCCTCGGTGTCGTTTTCTCGAGGTTGTGAGTGGGACAAGACACATTGATATCCACCTTCCTTAGGAAATACAAAATCCTTTGGAATGGAGACAGAGACTATGCGATGAGAGAAATATTTTGAATATGATCGATCCGATAATAATTTAAGGTTATCAGCAGAAATAAGCCTTGAGATGCACTCGTATGGGTTTTCCACGCATACAGGCTAATCTACTGAACTGTCCAATAGTGTCTTCAACCCATACCTTGTCGAGTCGGAGTATGCCATAGAACTGAGGGTGACGCGAGAAAGAACAAAAGTCTTGGAAAATGAGAATGTAATGAGTATAATAAAAGTAAGGCCACATTTGTATGAGCGATTATGCGTTGAGCTGAACATGATGCTAGTTGTGCTCCTCAAAGAAAAGCATCTTTTGTAAGCCACATGTTTTAATAGTGGCCCTTGCACAAATAGGAAACTACCCATACCAAGATGGATTAGAGCGTAGAATGATATAAAGCTATTCTAAAAGGGTGCGATGCCATCCAAGGTCATGTAGGTCTGGGAAGAAGGGTGGAACGGTCCTTCCTAAAATATATGTGCCTCGGTGAGGAATGCATGTCATCTTGAAGACCAACATCGGAAGCATCAGATTGCCAAATCTATGAGTCTGCTCTACTTTTTGCCGATGGCTCAAATTGATCTAACAACAGGAACTCATTCTATCAGTGCTCAGAAAGAGGAAAAACGAAAACTCTTTTCAAGCTCCATCAACGCTAAGATAACATTGACAATTTCATTTCTTACCACTCTTCTTATTGTTAAAAAATGAGTACAGGTTATGGATTCAGTGGGTGAAAATCACGTTTTCCCATTACAGGAATGATGAAAAAGCCCTTGGATGAGAGGATAGTGATTATGAGTTGTGGCCATGGAGAAAAGGTTTTTTGGCCATTCATGTTGCAGCCATGACAGGCGATGGCACTAACTTGAGGAATATGACCATTAACGGGGAGTGTGACCAGACTCAAATTGTTAAACTACACATTTACCGCTGATAAGGGATGCCATTCAAAAATGCCTCGTGTCGAGGTGGGTTTTGAAGGAGCTCCTGTGCATATTGAACATAGGGGCATATTTTACCCTAGTATTTACAATTCAATCCCAGCAAGCTCGCGCAAACACCGGCAGAGACGGAATTTGTGTTATTCTGGAGACAGAGGGTGAATAACTATTCACTGCACCAATGAAATGCCGGGGAATGTTTAAATGCAGCCACAATGTGACTACTTTGGGACAAGAATAGGAAACCTCCATTTGAGTCACAAAGTCACATTTCAGGTCCTCGGAAAGTGAACGGATGCAATATCCCCAAAAGGGACTGCTTAGCAAGACATGCCTGAAAAACACATTTTTCAGGAATATGTGCTCGAGCCACCAATATCAGCCCTTGGATCCCTAAGATCTGATAATCTAAGGCCCAAATCCAAGAGGATATTAGAAACCAATCAGACTAGGTGAGGCAAACAGGCCTCCCACGTCTAGTATGGCTTGTTAAATGCCCAATGAGGGGCTGCAGCAATGTATAAACACAATAATGGATATGAAGCATTAAATAAGCTCAAAGGATATGTTAATAACACATATAATTCAATAAAAGCAATATTAGCAACTTATATTCTGATTTATGCACCAATTGATGGGGAAAAGCAGCTATTTCAGCCATAAAAATGTTAATTTCAGAGATGTGCATAAAAATAAGGGCAAAGGATGGTGAGATCCCTTATCTTAGGCCATATAGGACTTACATACCAAATTTGAGCTGAAACAAATGACTCTAGCTATGTTAAACAAATCTCCCACTCTTGATATGGCTTAAAAATGCCCAAACCCCATGACTTGACTCAACAGAAATTTATTGAAGCACATAATGCGTGATTTTATGAAGGGTTTGAATAAAAAATAGTTTGAATATCATATTTGGAGTTTATTACATGAAATTATGAATAAAAATGGATATTCAGCTCCTTTATACATAAAAGGGAATAACCCGGCAAGGGTTTCATGAGATACACTGTATAAAAGTGCAGATATATAGATCTAGATTTGAAAAACGTAGTTTACTGCAGATCTGAATACATGTAGCTGAAAAATACAAGAATCATAAGAAGAATGAAATACAAAGCTTTCTGGGAGAAGGGTTGGCCCTT